>OY744558.1:10629925-10757887 GCA_963556235.1 Cryptophagus acutangulus
GTCAAACGTCAAATGCATGAATGATTAAATATTTTTTAATCACTGAGTGATTAAAAGTAGTACTTTACTCACTCATTTTGGTGACTAAAAGTAGTCAATATTCAACGAAAGTGGATAAAATTATTAATGTATGGAACAGATTTGTAAATATTAAATGTTCTATTGGCAATGACAATATTACTTCTTCTAGAAACATGATTTGGAATGGAATATCCATCTTCAATAGTATTATTTAAAAGTTATTTTTAAGATAAGTTTCCATTCCAAATCCTGTTTCTAGGAGAAAATAATATTGATATTACTAATAGAACATTTAATATTTACAAAAAAAGTGATATTGTTAATTTAAGTGTAATCTATAATTGCCGCTTGAAATTTAAAAAGAAAATATCATATGGTAATAAAAGAGATGTTACATAGCAACAAAATCATTTTAAATTTAATACTATCTGTGTCTAAGATAAGAAGGGCCACCATGGGGATCTCGTAAACGGTAATAGATACAGAGTTGGTTAAATAGGGAAAAAGTTGAGTTAATAGGAGAATAACAAAATGGCTTTAAAAAATGTTTCATATTTTTTAAACTTTTTGAGATATTTTAAAAAAAGAAAAGTTTTGGTTTTATTAGCTAATCAACGGTGTATCGTACTTGATGACTGAATTGAAATTTTGGGCTTTTTTGGCTATTCATATTAACATTTGAAACCAAGAATATAATTTTGTAACATTTTTAATTAGGCATGTTTAATGATATTTTAATGCCCAATAATATTTATTTATAATTAATTTTACTAAAATAACTAATATTTTACTTAATTTTGCATGGAAGAATCTATAATTTAAAATAATTTACGTTTATTCATAAATACATCGATTTATGCTAAGATAAAAAAATTATTGTTTTTTTTTGGTCATTCAATGATCTAAAAAATCAAGTAGCTTAAATAGTTAAACTGTGTTCACTTTTATAAAGTTATTTTATTAGAAATATTCTGGTTGAACTGATATAATTGATATTCTTTTTCAACAATCATTATGGCGAGATTTTCAAGTGAAGAAAAGTTTAATATGATAGAGTGTTATATTTTGTGCCTCAAAAATTGTGTTGAAGCAGAACGAATGTATTTCAACAAATACCCGGAAAAAACACAACCTAACAAAAGAACATTCAGTAAGCTGGTAAACAATTTAAAAGAATATGGTTCTTTTAAAAAAACAATAATATCTCGAAAAAAACCTTCTAATGAGGAAACAGTACATAATGTGTTAACAGCTGTTATAGAAAACCCTCAAACGTCCACTCGGCAAATAGAAAAAATTACAGAAATTCCTAAATCTACAGCACATTTTATATTAAAAAAGCAAAAATTTCGTCCGTATAAATTTACAATTTGCCAAGGACTTATAACAGGTGACGCAGCCAGACGTAGGACATTCTGTGAATGGTACACCAGAAAGTGCCAAGAAAACGAAAATTTTCCTTACAAAATAATTTGGTCTGATGAAAGTAGGGTGACAAATAATGGTATTTTCAATCGCCAAAATACTCATTATTGGTCAAATGAAAATCCACGACTGTCCAAAATGGCCAAGCACCAATACCGTTACGGTTTTAACATGTGGGCTGAAATTTTTGGATCAAGAATTATAGGTCCATTTATTTATCATAATAATCTAACTGCACAGCGTTATCAAAATTTAATTCAAGTTGACTTGAAAGAAGCTTTGGATAATTTGCCACTTGCAGAAACTCGAAATATTTGGTTTCAGCAGGATGGTGCACCAGCACATAATTCTAGAGTAGTTCGAGAATACCTGTCAGTTAGATTTGAAGAAAATTGGATTGGATCTCATTCAATAACACCATGGCCAGCGCGTTCTCCGGACATAACACCGCTCGACTTTTTTCTTTGGGGATACATAAAAAATTATGTTTATCAACACAATTTTAATAGTGAAGAAGAGCTGCTTAGAATTGTTCTTGCAGCATTTGAAAGCATTTCGCCACAAATGCTGAGCAATGTTTTGAACTCTTCAATAAGAAGATGTTATTTATGTTTAGAAAATGAGGGTAATCTTTTTGAACACCTTCTTTAGTATTATTTAATTTCAGTTGAATTTCATTTTTTGGTTTTTATAATAATTTTTTGTTATTTTGATTAGTTATTTTTTTATTTTTATTGTTATTTATGTTAATAAATAATATTTATTTTGATAATATTTTTAAATAATTGTTTATAAATACCTATTTTATTGTTTATTACTATTACAGAAAAGAAGCATTTTAATAAATAAATTGTTGCATATGAGAATAGAATGTCAATGCAGATAGCCAAAATAGGCCAAAATCGCAATTCGGTCATCAAGTACAATACACCGTTGATTACATAATAAAACCCTCTATTAGAATCGGTTTTTCAAAAAAATATTTGTATTTAAAAAAACGAAGTTGTTAATGACGTCATGAATACGAAACGTTTTATGAAATAACTGATACCGCCATAATAATGCTAATAAAAAGTTTCAATGAAGAAGTGTCCTTCATTTTGTTCTTGCATTGATAATAACGCCAATAAACAATAAAATCAAAAAACCAAAATTTTTCTTTTTTTTAAATATCTCAAAAAGTTTAAAAAATATGAAACATTTTTTAAAGCCATTTTGTTATTCACCTATTAACTCAACTTTTTCCCCATTTAACCAACTCTGTATCTATTATCGTTTACGAGATCTCCATGGTGGCCCTTCTTATCTTGGACACAGTTATATGTCCTATAATTTAGTAAGCTATGAAAATTGTTTTAACAAAAAAACGTCATTTTACAAAATGTAGTCCTTCATTTTTTATGTTTTGCTGATTTCTTTGTGAAACCTCATATAACTCACATTTTCTGTATATATTTGAGTTATATTTGATTTGATTTATAATGTTGTAATTTTGTAGTAAATGTATAGTCCCTGAAGAAGAGAATCAACATTATCGAAAGCTCAGACAAGAAAAAAGCACGTCGTTATTTCTTTCACATTATTATGTTTATTATGATTTATTCACAATCATGAAGTGTAATCTAATCATTTCATAGCTTTGAAAACGTTAGAAAGTTGGTCATTACTGACAGCTTTTACTACCAGACAGGTCAGTAATGAACTTTATTCACAATCGTTATTGTAATGTTGTGATTACCAACGATTTAGAGGTCGGGAAGTTGAACATTACATACCTAGGTTCGTAATACTGTCAAATAATAAATATGATTGTTTGACACTTGCAACAGTAGAATTTACACAAGTATTTAATGTATTTCGCTATTTCCACACTTTTAATTACATTTAAAGATTAATCTAGTCCAACAGCACAACAAATTAATGAACTATCGTAAAAAACAACACGCAACACTGTATTTTTGTTTTGAACTGGAGTTTTGACAACTGCAATTTCACTCCAGATTTGCTGATCGAAAAGTGCATTTCCACCACGGTCGAAAATGTGTTTTTATTCATACATTTTTAATTATTTTTTTGATAATAAATTGTTCGATTGTGAATAAAATAGTATACATACCTCGGTGGGAATTTCATTACAGCCTCGCGCTTATATCTGACCTCGAGGCTTCGCCTCTCGGTCAGATATTAGCCCTCGGCTGTAATGAATATCATTCCCAACTCGGTTGTAATATACTATTATTTAGAATCATATATGTAATGACGCAATTTCTGTATTTTTGAAAGTTTAAAAATGACACATTGTTGACTTTTACTTTCCATCATAGGGTGGTAATTGAACACTTTCCACCCTACAGAACACTTTCCAATCTTTAATTTCCATAGCACCAACACAAAAAAATTACTACCTTGATATTGATCGGAATTTAGCTATAATGTTCGTTTGACGGTTCAAGACAGAAATTTAAATTTATTTTCACTTATTTTCGGTTTTATGTAAGATAAATAAAATAGTATACAAACCTCGGTGGAAAGTTGCATTACTGTCTTGAGATATAGTTGACCTTGGCGATTCGCGCCTCGGTCAACTATCTCATCTTTCGACAGAAATAAAATACTTTCAACCTTGGTTTGTAATATACTATTACTGATCGTGACCTCAATTCCAAAAGTTGTTTGATTTAACTTAAATACAAAATAAAAGTGTCAAAAATTTAAAATTTAATTATAATTAGCTAAAAATTAAGAAGGAAATATAATTAATTCTTTGGATGGTTGATCCTTATATTGATCTTAATTTCTAATTATCTTAACCAGAATTTGGAAAAATCAAATAACTGTAATAGTATATGAAGTTTGTGCTCTGTGCTATACCAGCAAACTATAAACAAGTAATTTATTGCGAGACAATATTGACTGAATTCTCACTCATGAGAATACATTCTGTCTGATTTATGTGAGAAAGTCATTGAACATTGTGTCCAAAGGATTCATGCTACAAAACAGAACCGTGGCGGTCATCTAAACGCTGTAATATTCCATAGTTAAAAGGGCGTTATAAAAAAAAAGCAGAAGCCCAACAGCGTTGCTAAATGATTTTGCTATTTTGAACTTGAAATTATTACAGAAAACTAGTAAAATAAAAACCAAAGTATACTATAGGAATCTATAATTCTGTATGGGTAATGGCTAAACAGCGAGCAGTGTTGCCAATATAATGGCTAAACAACGTTGCCGTTGATTTTGTAAATTGTTTGTCAATCTGTGGTGTAAAGTTTGCCGGCTAGCAGAAGTTTCCAGAAAAAATTCCAGAAAACATTTTGTAGCTAAAATTTAAGATCTAATTTAAATTATTCCCCATCCCTTAAGAATGTAAAATTGACAGGTGGCCCAAAATTTTTTTGAGACAGAAAGTCGATGGGGGTAGTTTAGCAAAATACTAATTAATTACTTAATTACTTTGGAGTTTTTTACTGGCTTTTCACTATATTGCAATGGTTTTTCACTATATCTCAAATGATTTTCCCGTTTGTCAAATACCTTTCATTTTATTTCAAATACTTTTCCCTTTGTATCAAATGGATTCACTGTATGTCAAATATTTTTAATTTTATGTCAAATGCTTTTCCCACTGACAGAAAAAAGTTACATACCATAACGCGGCACCAAACGAGTATAAAAAATCCCGCAAGTAACGTGTAAAGAACTGATTAACTTTTCAAATAGTATGGCACTAATCGTTAATTGTAAATTTGCTTTACATATTCGGTTTTTTGTAATTTCAATATACCTATAGTAACTATGGCTGAGCTTGTTGCAAGGATAGGACTTACCAATAATAAAATAAGCAATACAAATTGAGGTATAATAATAAGAGCCATGAGTTCGGGTTCCTCCGCTTTGCAGATTGGCCAACAATTTAATATTCTACCAAATACTTTGTTGTAAATACTTTTTTTTTTATACTTTTGTTGCGTAAATTTTTCGAATAGCTATTCGAAAAATTTACGCAACACACCGAAAAAACGGAACGTTTGTAAAAAGTTTTCATAATATTCGTCAAAAGTGTTTAATCAAAGATCAGAAAGAACAAATTTGTGACCGGGTGGACAGTGATTGTACCCAAACCATTAGTGCCATTAGGATCAGGTGTTTGGAGGAATAGCCTGATAGAGCAATTTCAAATTTGACGATTAATCGCGCACTGAAAAAATGTAATTTTTTACTGAAAAGAGTAACAAACGTGCCAGAGAGAAGAAATTCTCCGGATGTTATACACCACAAGTTTGAATACGCGATACATTACAATCGGATTATGTGTGATAGAGAAAAAATATTCTTTATTGATGAATTTGGTATTCAAGTTTCTTTTTGCCTCTCTCGTGGTAGATCCAATCAAAGCTCCAATCAGAGATCAAAATTACTCCATTGCTGCCGCTATGTTGATCAATTTTCTATATCTATTTCAAATTCAAGATAGGGCGTGCAATGCAGAGTATTTTAATGATCCTAGTGATCTTAATGATCTTAATGATATTAATCAACCATCTAAATATTGAGGGTATTGAAAGAGCCCATTTTATAATGGACAACGTACCTTTCCATAGGAATGCCAAAATCGCAAATTTGGTTCAAAGCCATGGTCATCAAATGGTATTTCTCGCCTCCTATAGTTAATTTTTTAATCCAAGTGAAAAACGGTTTTCTGCGTGGAAAAATGAGGCAAAGAGAACAAAATCAAGAAATGAAGATGAATTGAGAAAAAAAACTTTCTTAATTTTAGTTACGTTTTTGTTATCTTACATAGTATTATTATTGAAATATTCGACTGTAATTACACAAGAGCTTTTTTTTTGCCGGACAAATTTTTGCTTTCCTTGAAAACTTGTTGCCTCGCAATTTGACGAGAAAAAAATGTCACAGGTCGAGCGATTTTGTCGAGGTACAGCGTCACAGGTCGAGTGACATTTTTTCGAGTCAAATTGCTAAAAAGCAACAAGTTTCAAAGTTAGATAGCATAAATTTGTCCTGCTAAAGAAAAAGCTGGAGAGTAATTCGACGAGATAATTTGGTGATTAAGAACAATAAAATAAAAAAAACTTTATTATTTGAATATATATATTAAAATTAATTAACTAAATATATTTATTTATTGATAGAAATAAAAAATCTCGGAAAAAACAAGTGCCAAGTATCCATAGAAAATTTAGTGTCAAAAGGGTAAATATATTTTTTAAATTGAAAACAAAAGATCATCTATTATCGAAATAAATGCTGTAAAATGCAATATGATCGTGATTTTTAAGCATAAGAAAAAAATTATCTTATATAATACAACAAGTGGCTGCTATTTTGCCGGCAATTTTTATCTGTCAGATAGATAACGAGTAGCTGTTGCAACGACAATCGCCACGAGCGCTTTAGCGCGAGTGGCGATTGTCTAGAGGCAACAGCTACGAGTTCATCTGACTGATAAAAATTACCAAAAGATTGCTGCCACGAGTTGTATTCGACAAGACAATCCCAATGAATGATTTGAAATGATAAAATCTGATAAAATCAGGGTGCCTTTTTGTATACAGTTTGTATCCTTTCCTGTTTGTATTCTGTATGTCAAAGTGACAAAATACATTTGTAATTCATAAGCTAAGCTAACAATTTCTAGCTCTGCTGTTCACACTTCTGCTAGTGCAAGTACTGGGCAAGGAACGCAAATTGTTTACAATAATTGCAATGTTAATAATTATCATTAATTGAGTATTATTAAGTGTATTAAATAGCGTTCTTGTTAACTTCTTTTCATTTTTTGACAGCGACAATCGTACATTTTTGACAGCGACAATCGAACATTTTTGACAGCGACAATCGAACATTTTTGACAGCGACAATCGAACATTTTTGACAGGACAATAGCATATCTAGGTTTCTTGTCGAAATAATAGCCTTCTTTTCAGTTTTTCAGAGTAACATTATAGAACATGAATTGGATTGTCGGGGGTAAATGCACAAGAGATACAATTTTTATCGGATAATTTTATTTTAATACGAATGGGTTTTTTGCTATGGAAATATCTCGAGCAGAAAAAACAACTCTTTGCTTTTTCTGCGAGCGATATTTCCTCAAAGCAACAAACTATGAGTAAATTTAAAATAAAATTATACATCAATATACATCAATAGCGTTAGTAACTATTATATTGTTTGTAATAAACAATTCATGTTAATGAGTACAAAACCAAATTATTACTTCAAAATGGTGTTTGCAAACCCGTTGAAGTAGTGTGAAAGTGGTCTGTTGTAAAAACGCCTAAAAACTTCTGGACTAGGCGTTCATCCAGCAGTCTTTAATATGTTGTCGGTTGTTAGATCCTTTCTGTAGGCGGTGGATGTGTTCGCGTGCCTCGCAGAGCTTGGTGCAAAGAGTGATGTGTCCACTCCTGCTAACTGCATAGTTTCTTTAAGCTATCGAGCAATAGTTTCTTTATGAGCACCCTTAAAGGGAGCGCGCGTATTGATGAATAATTCATCGACTGTTGAACGTAAAGGTCTTGTTATTATGAGATACCTGTCTAAGTCTATTCCCAGGCAGATTCCTGGATCTCCTTTGATGAAGAGGATTTCTAAGCAAGGCTGAATTCTATTAAGGCCAGTCGTCTTTATCGCATTGATTATACAAATGTTGAACCCATTAACGTCTTATTTTATTGTCGAAATGTTAATCTTACTTCAGGTCTGAAGCCTATGTCCAGTGACGAAAGCGAGGAGAGATACTAATATCATTGAGAGTTTTTTAAGCAAAAACTCTTCGTTAGTGGGAAGCCCTTCTGCGATGTAGTCGAGAACGGTTTGCTGGTCCCAGGTTGTAGAATATTTGGGAGCTCACGGTCTTAGCTTCGACATTCCTTTCATGAATCGTTTGATGGTAGGATTGTTTCCAATATCTACTTAATGATTAAGGAAAGTGCCGATCTATGCAAGTTCAAAGAACCATATCTAGTAGTAGAACTGTCCATAATTCCTTGCAAAACCTCATGACATCTCCTGGTTCAGCGAAAAATGCATTAATTTTATGTCTTGACAAAAGTTCCACCATTGCTTGAAGATATCATTGTACTGCTTCTTACTTGAACTTGAAATTGAACTAGGTATAGTTTGGAGTGTTTCCACAGGTGCTTCCTTTAATTCAAAAGCTTCGCTGATAATCTCATGGCAACCAGGGTAAGGCCTTGACTGATAGCCGGAGTGTGGCTAGAATGAAATATTACATGATTATTTTCTGAAAAAAGGGAACTTTGCTATAAATTAGCTTTTTAAATAGCGGATACCAGGGCTGTGGCGACCAATTTTGTGCAATTACAATACCCTCTGCTTTATCTGCTATAATTTTATTAAGCATGCTTAAAATAAGAGAAAATGGTGAGAATGAATAGAAAAATAAATTTTTCCAGGATAAAGTAAAAGCGTACACCGCTGGAATCAGGATCTTTTAGCCAAAAAACATACTTTTTACATTTGTTATTATGACTCAAATAGATCTTTTAAAAGATCTCCTATCACAGCCGCTAGCTGAATCTCAGTGCCTGAAGAAAGCTTTCTTGATTCTTTTGTCTGCAATTGTATTATCATTAGTGTTAATGTAAGAGGCAAAGAACCTATTGCGCTTCTCGCACCAGCACCATATTTCCCGAGCCAGTTGATTTAAACTAGGGAATTGCATGCTCCCCGTTCTATTATTATACGGAACGGCTGTGGTATTATCACACCCAATAAGGACATTTATTAAGAACGAATTTATCACAAAACATTTAAAAAAGTATGAAATCGCAAGTAATTCCAAATAGTTTATATGATGTCATTTTTCCTCTGTTATCCCCCAACTATTGGTTGCAATTCTCGATAAATAGACTCCCCCTTCCCAATCGACAATCTGGCGTCTGTGTATATTTCTGTGTGAAACTCATCACGTCTTATTATTCATTATTCATTCATCGACATTATTTTTCCACCAATTTAAATCTTTTTTAATCTTGGAGGACAGTAACATAGACGCATTGTAGTTTCCTTTTTCCGTTTTTCTATTTTAAAATAAAAAATTGTGGTTTTCTTTTTTCTCTTTTTTTGTCTTTTTTTACTTTATTTTTTCTTTTTTTAATTTTTTTTATGATTAGCAGTTTGCAAATCTCTACTAACATTGCTTAATAGACTTATTAGTTCTTATCCCTTTTCTTTAAATACTGGACTTCAGCAGTTTTTGCAAACGAGGACAAACTTTTTTCAAATTTGTATTAATCTGTTTAGTTGCAAGATCACGATCTTATAGTATATACTGCAGTCACCGTTTCCAACTAATTGTGTGCATTATATGCCATGAATTTCTATACTTCGTTGGAAACCCTCTAAAATAATGTCATTCTCCATTACTGTAGGTGTATCCGACCATTTTTGATGCACTTATGTTCTACCGGTTCTTTTTGCGGTTGTTCGTTCACAAGTAGAACAATATTTGTTTCTGACGGATAAAAACAACAGTTTACCAGTATTAGCACCAACAATGCAAGCTACATCAGAAGCATTGTACTTGGTCTTCTATAATCGTTTGAACCATGTTCCATCGGCAATAACTGTGATAAAAGGGTAGCCACCTTTATCCACATCTTCTATCTCCCATCTTTTTCGACACCCGCTTCTTCCATAAGTTGCCATGAAGTTGCCAAATAGTTGCCATACTATTTTGACAAAACGTTTATCAAATTGACGTGTCGATAATGGGGAAAGATTCAGTGCACTCAAAAAGTATGCCAATTAAGAGTACGCTACACCAATAGATGCACCAAGTACTGCAGAATTATTTATATCTATCACTTGTATTTCGGTTAAACATCATTTGTATCTTCGGTTAAATTTAGGAAGCTTTAATTCATAAAGTGCACAATCGTTGAATTTTAAAAACAAATCTGAATGTAAAATACCCGGCTCCTATTGATGGTCTAAAATAATTTTTTATTTATAAAGGGATAATTATTGAATATAATTTTTGTGTAACTAGTAAGAAAAGTACTATATCCTTAGGACCGAGTATAGTCCTATTCTCAGACAACCGAGCATAGGACACCAAAGTCAGAGAATATAGTTTTTTTATATGTTACGCATACAATTTTTTATTTGATCATAAATAAATCAATAACTCCAACATAATTAATCCAAAAAAAAAAAATAAAAAATTTAAGACGTCACCAACATTTTCGCACTAAAAGTACTTACATTTTGAAATTGACTAATGGCACATTACTTAGCAACGAGTGTCAGACTGAAATTAAGAATTATTTCAATTATTTAAAAATGAATTTAAGGTTCTCTGTCTTAAATCTTAAATTGCTAATTTTGTCAACAGTTTTTATAAAATAACTTTTTTCTCATGACAGTTATTTTCTATTTTTTAGTCACCTTTATTTTAAAAATTGCAAATAAGGCCCTATGGGTGCAACCCACGAGTGCGCATTTTGTAAACTTTACCTTTCTAAAAAACCCCCCAATAATTAAAAAAAAAATAGTATCATACATTTTTTATAGATATTTCGTATTTTTATGCTAATTTTATTAGACTTAGGGCCGCTATTAGAACTCACTTAACAGCAAGTTAACCCGAGATTTTTTCTTTCTAGTTTGATGAATAAATGGAGAAAACCTCGAGTTAACTTGGAGTTAAATGCATTGTAAAACCGGCTTTTATATAAATAATGACATATGTACGCAATAAAGTAATAAAACTATGTAGAACTACTTACAATTTCATTCTCTGCGTCAGACTTAATTTTTGGTGTAATTTTTCTTGTTTGTCACATATTTTCAATTTTCTTTTCACAATATTCACTTTTGTTTTAAGCCTGTTTAAACAATAGTAAACAATCGTTACTCATCTTAAAATAGCGCTCCAACACTTCACTACTCATTTGGTACGTTGCGACTGGGTGGAGCTATAGCACAAGCTGGCATACCAACTTCCAATATTAAAAACAGTAAAAAGTGGCTAATGCGCAAACGTTTATTATTAAGGTTAATTTTCAAAACTTATATAAAATAAAAATTACAATTATGTCATTATTTATATTAGAATCAACATGTCAATTCTTGTTTTTTAACTTGCACTAGCGCTTTCTTCAATGAATCACTAATATGTATACAAAATTTGGTTCAAATTAAATATTTTTTCAGACAGGTACTCACGTTACGTATTTTATGTATTTTTACAACTTACAACCATTTAAAAATCTTTGGACTTTTTAAAAGCATTCACCACTTGATGGTAGAAACACATATTCAATATTTGGTCAATATCGATCTGCAACTTTAGAAGACTAACTGGATGCACCGATTTGGAAATTGTTGGCATGTTTTTGGCCTATCGCAGGTCTTTGAGAATTTTATGTATTTTTTTCTTCGATATCATCTATGGACACGTACAAAAAAGGACGCAAATAATGTTTTAATCGGATCAGTATATTTCGAAATATAGTTATAATCTTATACATATTCTTATCGAAAATTACAAACAAATTTCAAATAAAGTAAAATTACCATAATATGTTAAAATCTTTTTAGTTCAAAAATCTATACTCATACACTTCATAAATAGCATTAAAAGTTAAAAAAGTTTATTTCAATTATGTTGCTTGATGGTTAAATATAAATGATTTATATTTATATTGTAATTTCAGTTTATTGTAGCGTTTATATTAGCTAGGGACATTATTATAGGCTATTGCTGTACTATAGGAAAAATCTCCTCTTTTAGAGAGACGTACAGTGGCGGCCAAAAAAACGCAACACTTTTAAACGAATAGTAGGCGTAATTTTAAAAGTTTTAGTGTTGTAAAATGACTTTTTATTAAAATTAAAAAAAAAAAAATATAAATAAAAAAAATTGATATTTAAACAAAAATATTTTTTTCCTGCAGCAACTTCTCGCAATAACCAACCATTTTCTAATTCAGCAATGGCTCTGGATTTTTGAAATGTGTTTAATTGAGGCATTTATTTGAAGGATTTAAGTCTTTTGTGATAATTTATTATAAAATTATTTTGACACTGACAATAAATATGTGACTAATATCAAGTATGCTAAAAAGTTGTATTTACAAAGGGAAATATTAGGTGTTGCGTTTTTTTTTTTGGCCGCCACTGTACGATGGCAAGGACGGCTATCAGGTTACAATTTCTAATATTACGAGCATGTACGGATAAGTTCTAAGTTCTAAAGAGAAGACGATAAGGAGGATGAGGATAATTCTACTTCACAATTCTACTATTTTTTTTTAGGATTTAATCCCTCTAAGGCGAGTTAATTTCTTCATGTCTCGCGACAATTAAAAATTCGCTGGAAATAAGATTCCACAGTACTTCTCTCGTTGCTATATTAAAATTTGTTATTCAAATTTTTAGAATTTTGAGACATCTTTTACTGAAAAAAATTTATCGGGTTATTTAAAAATGCTTTTTAAATTTTAACTAGGAACAAAATTTTAAAGAAATTTAAGCGATAAGGTTGAAACGTGTGTATGAAAAGATTAAAAAGTGAAAAATTTGTTGTAGGTACTCTAAGTTAATAAAACTATTTGAAGCTAGATTTAAAATTACCAATTTAAATCAATGTTTGAAGTAAATCCTAGCACTATCGGTGTAAGCGGTGTGTTAAGGGTTAAAACATGATTTGAAGATTCTAGGACATTTTTGATTAAACTAGTTTAAATTATATTTCAATTTATTATTAGAAAACAAATTTAAAAAAAAATCTGACAAATCAAACTGTAAGGGGTGCATTAGGGGTTACAATTGTAATATGTAGGTCCTACCCTAATTTTAATTTAATTAACTAAATAATGATAAGTTAAGTAAGTTAAATTACTACTAGGATCCAAATTTGAAACAAATCCGAGCATTTTGACTGTACATGGTATATGTTAAGGGTTGAAATTCCAAAATAAGGGTCGCATACTATTTTAAATTATTTTATTCGTAAATATGTTTAAAATGTATAGTAGAAATCGAATATGAAAAAAATCCGAACCATATGACTCAAACTCTATATTGGAGGGGCGGGGGTGTGTGGTAAGGGTCGAAAATTATTTTTACTCACTCTTTATGTAAATATTACTAAAATAACTGATGAAAAAGTGTGGGTAATGCTGCCATATAAGAATCACAACACCGGCAATTTTTAAACAATTAACTTAAATGGAAAATGGGTCGTAGGGGCTTATTTTTAGGGGATGAAACTTTTACCAGCATTTTCTTCAATGTATCCCTAATATGTATACCAAATTTAGTCCAAATCAAATATTCCTCCTGGCAGGTATTCACGTTACAACTTATTCATTTTTACAACCCTTCAACCCTTAATAAAAATTCAACCCTATAATAAACTCTAGATTTTTTGAAAGCATTCACCACTTGGGGTATACACAAAACATATGTTTAATATTTGGTTAAAATCGGTCAGCAACTTTAGAAGATTAAGTGGATCTACCAATTTTGCCATTTTTAGCATGTTTTTGGCCTATAACGCGCAGGTCTTTGAGAATTTTATAAACTTTTTTTTTTCGATATCATCTATGGGCAGATAGAAAAAAAGGACGCAAATTTTGTTCGAATCGGGTCAGTAGTGCTACCTCGCACTTGTCCACCGTGGTTGGTCATAAATTCTTGTAGATACATGATCATATTTTCTTAAGCCGAAAATAAGACGAGCGCAACAGTTTAGTATTTTTTGAATTTTTCTGGTGTCAGCAATATCAAAGCACTTACCATACACCACATCACCATAGTTAAGATGTGAAAGCACAAGAATATCACACAACAATTTGTTGAGTTCAAAGTTCATGCAGTGCGTATTAGAGTATAAAAGAGATTTACTGATAGTTCGATTAACATGTTGATGAAATCTAAGGTCAGAATAAAATATTAAACCAATATTATACGCAGTTTTCACATAAGGTTCAAATTTCAAGGCAAAGGTTCGTTATTAATCTGAAACTTAAGTAAAGGCATTGCGTAGCTACTTGCTTTTTTATTTCCAAATAGTAAAAACTTTGTATTAGTAAAATTTTGATTTAAATTGAATTGGACCAATAATAAATTAAGTTGAGATCGCAGTTTATAACATCGACCGAAAAACTGATCCCATCAATAGTTAAAGCTTTCGTAGATTTGGGTATCATCTGCATAAGCTTTAACTTTGCAATATTTAACAGAACGAAGTAATTGAGATGCATAAATAATAAATAATATGGGAACAAGTATGGAAACTTGCGACACCCCAAAAGACAACAGAAAATTGGTCTTTCACATTGATTTGCTGATATCTTTCTTTCGGAGTGCGGATAGAACAAAACAGGAAAGACCATAACATGAAAAAACAGAGCACGGCAAAACAGAACATAAAAAACCGGAACAATGAAAAACAAAACAATGAAAAAAACAGAACAGAGAATGAACTAAAATAAAAGAACCTAGACAAAAGAGAACTCTGAACAATAAGAATAATGCGAAAAATTGTAATAAAATTGTTAAGTTAGCTTAATGCCAGATAGAAAGTGAATGTCGCGCAAGGTTTTGTATGTATTGTAGCCCCTTCTAACTAATAATGCGCTTGCAAATGTCGCTACTACAATTTTTGTAACACAACAATTTACAAGACAATATAAGCGTGGAAAATAAAAAAATGCCTCTTTATTTAATGTAAACTGTCAACTGTCAAATAATAAAAGCATTAACAATAATTACTGAAGTAAATTGAATAACTTATCAAAATGCAAACTATTTATTATTTTGTTATGTTTTCTCCAATAGATGACGTTATTGGAAACTTCCTAACTTATCACATATGCAACCAGTAATAATGCACTTTGCAGTAAGTACTTTTGTGTTTTTTGTACTTCGTGTACGTTACTCGGTACGTTGCTCGTGTAGTACGTTAGTTGGTGGAACCCGAAGAAATGTATTGGGACATATTCACTCTTGTCAATTATGATGTATTGGGGCATTTGCCAAAACAATCTTCCTTAAGTCGAAATCTTTTCAACCACACGTAAATTGCACATATTCCAAATACAACCACAACAAATTTTCTGATCCTGGAAAATTACGCAGATTTTGCACGACACAGGAGCGGATGATCAAGAAAAAATTGGTAATTGGGAATAGTGAGCTGCTAGCAGAACAAGATAAGCCTGTAATCTATGGAAACGTAACATTTGGCAAAGCTTTCAGCACCTTTTGTCAACACTTTGGCCGCGATAATCACAACCAGATCCGCCAAACCCAAAGTGTCAACCCACAGGCAAGGAGGAGGGGGTAAACCGGCAATCAGCATCGGGGACAGGGCTACGTACGCCTTGGTGGTCGAACGCAAGGGGAAAGATTACAAAACCTTGTTGTCGGACATGAAGGCGCACATGAAGAGCGCGGCGGACGCGGCCGTAAAGGGACTGCGCAGTACCAGAGAAGGCAAACTTCTGGTAACTGCGGGGAAGGACGACGCTTTCCTGGAAGCCTTAAGGCAAGCCATCAGCCAGGCTGGAGATGGGGTAGTAGTGAGGAAAACCGGAGGAAGCAGCGGGCAGGAGACAGTCTTCCTCAGGAGCATGGATGCCTTCACGTCTAAGCCAGTACTGTGGGAGGCCATCGTGACGCGTACGGGCAACCTGGAAAGCAAAGGAGCTAGGCTGGAAGAACTCTGTCCTCGGTCCATGCTGGTGAGCAAGGTGTTAAGAGTGGGCTTGGTTGAGGTCACCCATGACAAAAAAGGTGGACCTCCTTCGTGTGGCGAAAGAAGTCACTTGAGCAGTGAATGCTCAAACTCGGAGTACTGCCCAATGTGTGAGGCGAATGGGCACACGGCGGATAGTGGCAGGTGCACAGTGTTCAGGCGTGCCCTCTCCACGGCAAGGCAGTAGTCTGGTCAAAGCACCAACGGAAGGGACCAGTGACAAATCGGTTAAGAGGTGCTACAGAGGCGCAGGAGCACGAGGCGGCGAACCGCACCGATCCAGACAGGATGAAAAACTGTCGCCGGTGCGGTAAAGAAAACCACCGATCCCAAGAGTGCAGTAACCCGAAGCACTGTTTGTTGTCCGACAGATACACAGGAAGGAGTGAGGGGTGTGACAGGCTGACTCTACAAGCAGTAAATGCAACCTCCAAGCCGAAGAAGCAAGAGCCAACCAACACCGGGGAAGCAGCAGCCGTTGAGGGTAAAACCACCCCACTGGCAGCTCTGCAAATGTGAAGAGGTTGTTTGTAATCTAGGCCAACCTAAACCGCACCAGGGAAGCCCACGACCAGCTTTACCATCTGGGGCAAAAACCGGGGCCTATCTGTTGCTAGTCAGTGAGCCAAACCTGAAGCACGTGCGGGGATGTGGAATCTGGGTCGTGGATAAAAATGAGAAAGTGGCAACAAGAGTCATGAAGAGAGCGGTGGTGAGCCAAGGTTCGGGGGATGGGGTAGTGTGGGTTGAGACGGGACAACTCAACTTTTACTCATGCTACTCCTCACCGAACATCGACATAGATGATCAACCGGTTCCTGGAAGAGCTTGACGAGATGGTCCGATCAAGGGTCCAGCCAGGTGTTGAGGTCGTTGTAGCTTGACTTCAACGCCAAGCAATACATGTGGGTATCGGATTGAGAAGACCGCAGGGCTACAATGCTGGCCGAATGGTTTGCCTCCGTAGACCTGGGAGTACCAAACATCGGCAACACGCCCACGTTTTTGCTGCAAAATGCCCAAAGCGTGACGTTTGCGACTGGCGGGGTGCTGCTGAGGATGAGCGATTGACGGGTGATAGAGAAGGTATCGCTGAGCGACCACCAGGCGATCTCCTATACCATTAGGGACACCACAGAAGGAGAGGAGAAGAGGTTGGATAGAATAGGGATTCCATCTGGACCGGCAAGCTTATTTAAATCAAGTTTATTTAAAGCATCAAGAATACCGGGATTTTAAAGTGTAAGCTAGTCAAATTACACATTGAATGCAAGTCACAATCAATGGTTCGACCAACAGTATTAGCACTTAGTTTCTCATAAACTGAGGAAAAATATTGTACAAACGTGTTATCAACGTTATGCCCATCGCCAACAGTGACACCATCAAAAGACATAGACGCAGGAATTGAGTCGTTCTTTCGCAAACTATTGATGTACTTCCAAAAGTTCTTTGCATCTTTTTTAATAGATAGCTCAACACCGGAGATATATTCGATATAACAAAGTTCAGCCTGTAACTTACACAGAGCGCGCAATTGTTTAAAATACAAGTAGTCACATTCAAGGTGAGACTTTTTATAATTTATATGCGCCTTTAAGACGAATATTGTTTTTAAGTGATGTGCTGAACCAAATAGGAAACTTAAAGTTATTGCTAATAATTTTTTTTGGTACGCAGTGACTAATTATCTCAAAATGAATGCTGTAAAACAGGTCAGTACATTCATCAACACTTTTCTCAAAAAATATGCTATCCCAGTGAACAAGCAACAAACTATTTGAAATGCAAGCAAAATTCGCACGATTAAAATCATAACAGTATTCATCCGTTCTTAAAAAGTCCGATTCATTATCAGTTAATATAGATATCTCAAGCGTAGGATGATGTCCATCAATTGCTATTAATGAATCGGTAGCTAAATTAACGTCAACGTTTGTACAATTAGAGAATACCAAGTCAAGAAGAACATTGTTATGATTAGTAATAGTGTTGATTACTACACCTTTTCCAACTGTAATTCCGAAAGCGTCAATTGTAATTCAGATTAGTCAATTGTAATTCAGAAAGCATCAATTATAATTCAGATTAGTCAATTGTAATTCAGAAAGCATCAATTGTAATTCAGATTAGTTAATTGTAATTCAGAAAGCATCAATTGTATTTCAGATCAGTCAATTGTAATTCAGAAAGTGTCAATTGTAATTCAGAAAGCATCAATTGTATTTCAGAATCGATCAATTGTAATTCAGAATCCATCAATTGTAATTCGGAAAGCATCAGATGTAATTCAGATTATAGTCAATTGTAATTCAGAAAACATCACTTATAATTCAGAAGGCGTTTATTTAAGTTTAAAAATACGTAGTATTCCTTTGTTTTTCGCTTAAATAATTAAAGAAAAAAAAATCAAAACAACGTTAATTTTTTTTTTATTATAGTATTATTTTCAAGTCAATTAAAACAAACTATAAATCAAATAAATTCAATGAAATCGAATGAAATTAAATTAAATTAAATCAACCTGAATCAATATGTATCAAGCAATACAATATAATACAAATCAATACAAGCTATATTAGATCTCACAAAAAAAGTAAAAACGAATTAAATATAATCAAATAAATTCTGTTCTGTTGAGACCGTGATCGAGATAGCACGCGTTTTTTGGTGTTCCGATATTTTCAAAGCAGTTGAAGCGAGGCGCGTGCTGTCTCAATAGTGTTCCAATAGTGTGAATGCAAAAACATACCACGATAACGAATAGGTACCTAGACTTTTTGTCATTTGTGGTAAAGTTTATTTACGTCCGAAAATATGATGAACTGCATGCATTGTCAGCAACAATCACTAAATCAACAAGTTGGTTTCCCATGTTCTGCCACTGTTGTAATAATGAAGCCACCCAATTGTTAGCTAATTGCCAAGTATACGAACCTCGTCTGCGTTCCATAGCAATAACACCAGTTGTAGAAATGGCGCCAATAAGATGGACATTTTGTCCTCTTGCTGCAGGAAGTTGTTGGACTGCTCTAGCTCCAGAGCATGCACGGCCTCGAGTTCGACGACAAAACAAATTAAAATTCGTTTCGTCGATCCAAACAATTTGTTTCCCTTGTTGAATATATTCATTCAATGCAACAACGTATTCTGCTCTTTTTCCTTTATTTTCTTCCGAATTCATGGTAATAGGTTCAACATGAACCTGTTTCAAAGTGAACAGCCTGCTCTCTAAGTAATTTCCTATTGTAGATACTTGCTTATAAAATTTTTGGATAATCTTGTGCTGTAATTGCTTTAATGTATAGCTACAATTTGCTTCAATCCATTCAATTACGATATTAATTTGATCCTCACAGAGAATTGGTTGTTTTCTTCCTCCTTTTTTTTAACATTATTTCATTACCAGATCAAACCCAGTGAAATGCGGTTATATATTTAATATTTAAAGATTTGGCTAAAGCAACCCAGTCATCCCCTCGGTTGGCACAATGAACAATTCTTTTGCGATCATCTCCAGTGTTTCGGTTGTAAACTTTCCTTTCCACAACATCAGCAGCAGCAATATCACTTCTACAAATCGGACAAGAAGCACCATCACCATCGGTCAAAAGAGGCTCAGAACACTTCTGGTGGATCATATGAGTGCATGGGATTAGCCGCACCACTACATTTCTCGTCATTGGCACAAGGCAAACAACGCAATTCTCTTTAAATTGCATTTATGTAGCTGATAGGTTCAGTTAATATACGAATTAAATGTTTGACATTAACATTAATTTACTATAGAAATGTAAGCTTTTGTTTTTGATTTGTAGTCAACATGAATATACATTTTTATAAATCAAAAATTGTAATCTGAATTACAATTGACCCTCTCTGAATTACATCTAATGCATTCTGAATTACAATTGACGCTTTCTGAATTACAATTGATACTTTCTGAATTATAAGTAACCAATCTGAATTACAATTGATGCTTTCTGAATTACAACTGACTAATCTGAATCACAATTGATGCTTTCTGAATTACAATTGACTAATCTGAATTACAATTGACGCTTTCTGAATTACAATTGATACTTTCTGAATTATAAGTAACCAATCTGAATTACAATTGACGCTTTCTGAATTACAATTGACTGATCTGAAATACAATTGATGCTTTCTGAATTACAATTGACTAATCTGAATTACAATTGACGCTTTCTGAAATCAATCTAACACTTTCTGAAATACAACTGGAAAAGGTGTAGTCGTGTTGATTACTAAATGAAATAAATTTAAAAGCGAAAATATTTCCACTAGCAAGACTGCATTGGGCAAAATGTGCGTTGGAGAAATGCCAAGTGAATCATTGTTCCATATGACATCTGGTAAATTAAAATCATCAAAAATGTATGTGCTGCAGTAGTTGAAGTTCTCAATATCCCAAGTACTGACTCACTATGAGCAGCGTATATATTCTCAGATGTAGACGGTGAGAAGTAAACAGCACAAAGAAGGTATGAGGTTGAGTTATACTTCACACCAACCCAAAGTTCGTCAATGGTAGAACAAGTATTAGTGCAGGCAACATCAAAGAAATTTAGGTCTTTGCGAATTAAGAAAAGAACACCACCACCGCGAGATTTTCCAGTGGAAACAGCATTACGATCTTTTCTGATAATAAAGTAATTATCAATGCCCAGTTCCATATTACTGAAATCATTGTTCAGCTAAGTTTCAGTGAGGACAATAACGTGAAAGGAGCAAGGAGCAAGTTCTGCCAACTTGGTACGTAGACCACGCACATTTTGATAGTAAACATCCAACGAATTATTTCCTAGGTTAGGACGACTGTTGGAGGACTTCTTTGAAAATTTGGGTTTCTGTTAGGCTTCAAGTTATCCGGGGGCTTGATGTTAAATCTCCGCACAATAACTTCACTAGGCCAGAAGTCAGCTTCCTTCAATAGATCGCATTTGTCGTGGATAATTCCTTTTTTAATTTATCGAAACTTTGCCGGAATACAAATTGACAACGAAGTCAGACACAATTGGCTTGGGTTCACATCGAGTAGAAACACCAGACAAAATGCACTTACCGCACTTCCAATTATCTTTCTTGTTGTAACCCCTTAGATCTTCGATGTTTTCACATGAAGCATGATTCACATTGTAACAATACGCACAAACTAAACCCTTAAATTTATCACTTAACGGATCAAGACACAAAGAGCAACACAACCCATCAGCCATGCTGATTTCATCATGTTGAAGAATAGAATAGAATAGAATAGAATAGAATAGAATAGAATAGAATAGAATAGAATAGAATAGAATAGAATAGAATAGAATAGAATAGAATAGAATAGAATAGAATAGAATAGAATAGAATAGAATAGAATAGAATAGAATAGAATAGAATAGAATAGAATAGAATAGAATAGAATAGAATAGAATAGAATAGAATAGAATAGAATAGAATAGAATAGAATAGAATAGAATAGAATAGAATAGAATAGAATAGAATAGAATAGAATAGAATAGAATAGAATAGAATAGAATAGAATAGAATAGAATAGAATAGAATAGAATAGAATAGAATAGAATAGAATAGAATAGAATAGAATAGAATAGAATAGAATAGAATAGAATAGAATAGAATAGAATAGAATAGAATAGAATAGAATAGAATAGAATAGAATAGAATAGAATAGAATAGAATAGAATAGAATAGAATAGAATAGAATAGAATAGAATAGAATAGAATAGAATAGAATAGAATAGAATAGAATAGAATAGAATAGAATAGAATAGAATAGAATAGAATAGAATAGAATAGAATAGAATAGAATAGAATAGAATAGAATAGAATAGAATAGAATAGAATAGAATAGAATAGAATAGAATAGAATAGAATAGAATAGAATAGAATAGAATAGAATAGAATAGAATAGAATAGAATAGAATAGAATAGAATAGAATAGAATAGAATAGAATAGAATAGAATAGAATAGAATAGAATAGAATAGAATAGAATAGAATAGAATAGAATAGAATAGAATAGAATAGAATAGAATAGAATAGAATAGAATAGAATAGAATAGAATAGAATAGAATAGAATAGAATAGAATAGAATAGAATAGAATAGAATAGAATAGAATAGAATAGAATAGAATAGAATAGAATAGAATAGAATAGAATAGAATAGAATAGAATAGAATAGAATAGAATAGAATAGAATAGAATAGAATAGAATAGAATAGAATAGAATAGAATAGAATAGAATAGAATAGAATAGAATAGAATAGAATAGAATAGAATAGAATAGAATAGAATAGAATAGAATAGAATAGAATAGAATAGAATAGAATAGAATAGAATAGAATAGAATAGAATAGAGTTTTATAATAATTTTGATGCTAGCATACAGAGTATTTACACAAGTCTACAGAATTAAACGTTAACAAATTACATATAAAAAAAATCATATATAGAATAGTATATTTTGCAAAAAAAAATAAAAAAAAAATTTTTTTTGTGATATTTGTTCAACGAGCTGAGTAGCGGCGAGTTGAACAAATTTGAAAACGTATTTCACGTACGAACAACGTATGAACAAAAAAAACGTATTTCACTTCGAGTAGCAAATACAATTTTTTCTACGCATATATGTATGCTGCTACTGTGATGCTTGGTTGTGTGCAAATATCACTAATATCACATTGTTACTATCACATTGTTACTATCATTGTTACTATCACATTGTTATTATCACAAGGTTACTAGATTAGATCTAATAACTATCTAATAAACTTGAAATTCACATTATGATTCCATTGTTTGAGTTAATACGTGGATTTGAATTTTTGAAACTAATTTTTAATTTGACATTTGGCATGGGTGCGTTCGAGTGAGCCAGAGAAAAGAATTTTTAATATAATTTAATATAAAGAACTCTTTAGTCGTGCAAAAAGCCTTGCAAAAAAGTTTTAATTTTTGATTTAAATAAATGAACATTTAAATTCCTAATTTTGAGCGGTAAATAATTATACATTTTAATATCTGAGTAATAGTAGGTATTTTATGTTTTTATCAGTCTTAATAGATTAGGCCTTATATTATGTTTAGAACAAGTTTCATATGAGTGTATATGACATTGCTCACAGTTAGTATTACTCTTAATAAATAACAAACATTCATAGATATATGCACGGTAATGTCAGAATTTTATTTTCAATTAAAGTTTTACGGCAGTGCTCTCTATAACCTAGATCAAACATTGTTCTAATGGCTCTGCGTTGAAGCTGATTTTTTTTTTGTAGATGTAGAAGCGTGTCCCCATGCTAATAATGCATATGACATATTAGAATGGCACAGAGCAAAATACGCTTGAAGTAGCACTGATTTAGAAACACAGTTCCTTAAGGTACGTAAGACATATACATTTTTAGCTAATTTACCGGTTAATGAGATAATATGATCATTCCATTTAAGTTTTGAATCTAACAGAACTCAATTTAACAATTCTGTTGTAAATAACTTTTTCAAATATTTTAGATACTACAGAAAGTAACGAAATTGGTCCATAATTCGAAATCAAATTTGTATCTCCCTTCTTGAATACTGGAATTACCACAGTACGCCTTTTTTAAAACATATATTTATAAGACTTGTGATCGGTACAATAATTAAGTCTTTTAAGCATTTTAATAATTCAACATTCATCCATAGTTGTCTTTAGTTTTTAATATTTGAGATAATGTCTCTGATCTCAATGTAAGTAACTGGTTTAAGAGAAAATACAACATTTTCCAGATTTACGTTACTGACATATTGCAATGGATCACCTGACATTACCGGTAGATTTTCCGTAATGTCCACTGAAATATTGATAAAAAAGCGTTTAGTCATCCGGTGATAATGATATTGACTCCTTAATTAAAACATCATTCCTAACTTAGTTAATGATTTTGCAACTAGCACGAATAGGAGTAATAATATTAGTCTAATCATTGGCTTTGAATTTCGCTCGCCTAATTTCTTGTTTGTATACGTTTCTAAAATTATTGCACAGTGATTTGAGTTCCTTTGAAGGAATATTAGCATATAATTCATTTAATAGACTTAAATGTTCGCGCATTGACTTTAGTTCTTGGCCAAACCAAGTAGATGCATTTTTAGAATGTATAGAGTTCTCCTGTGTACGCTTAGAAAAGGAATTTTGAATAGCGTCTTCTAAAATATATGTGACCTTGTTAAATTTATCATTT
This sequence comes from Cryptophagus acutangulus, assembly GCA_963556235.1. Taxonomy (NCBI): domain Eukaryota; kingdom Metazoa; phylum Arthropoda; class Insecta; order Coleoptera; family Cryptophagidae; genus Cryptophagus; species Cryptophagus acutangulus. The sequence continues at coordinate 10,654,391 of OY744558.1, forward strand.
ATGTTTAGACTTGGATCCTTCACAAAGTCCCAGTTTAGATTAGAAATTAAGTTATAAAAGTTGAGTTTGGCTTTTATCGTTATCGGCCTAATTGTTTTCTTGTTTATTTTTTTTTGTTTGTCGAATCAATTGTCATATATAAATATTGGCCATGGTGATCCGATGGATATGCTTTCATCACGCAAGCTTGTGCGTTATTTTCATTAAAGTTAATAATAGTATTATCTAAACAGTACCAATTTCTAGTGTTTTCGTTTATCATTTTAGTGAAACCATAAGAAGTTAGCAGATTGCATTGCAGACCGAAAGCGTGTCATTCTGCTCAGTGCCAAACTTTACATTAAAGTCTCCACATAAGATAATTTTACTATTTACATGGATTTTATTTATCATATTTTCTAAAACATTTAAGTACATATTAATGTCTCTAGTAGGAGATCTGTACAAAGTTACAATGAATATATTAAAACTGGTGAGCTTCAACGCTGAAATTTCACAGTCTTTTTCAATCGTAAGCAAATTAAGAGTATTTTCTGTGGAAAATTCATACTTGGTATTTATTAATATCATTACACCACCATGTGAAAAAACATTTTGCGCAAAGAAAGACCCTATCACAAAATGATAATTGAAATAAAAATTTCTTAACTCATTATCATCTAACCAGTGTTCACTAAAACATATATCACATTTTTTATTCTTTACAAAAGCTTCAACCAAATTAATTTTGTTTCTTAAGGCTAAGTGTCCACTATAGAGTTTTTTCGGTGGAGTGTAGAGCGTAGAGTGTAGAGACTCTACCTGTAATGTGTACACTACGGCGCGTCTCTACCACTCTACCGCTCTACTAGAGCTGCAGTAGAGATATTTTGAGTAGAGCTCTACCATGCGCTCTACCAACTGTATACACTGTAGACCATAGACAAGATAGCTGTAGACGTATTTGACTCTGCTGTAAAGTCGTATGGTTGGGCGCGCAGCTGCAGCCATATTTGTTTAAAATAAAAATTAAAAAAATGAGTTTACGACAAAAACGTGCTGCTGCAGCCGTATTATTGCTAGAAGAAGGTGAAGCAAAAAAAAAGAAAATGTTGGGAGCGGGATTGGATTGCGAAAAGACAACAAAACGCTGGATTGTATCGAGGTTTGTTCGCACGCAAGCGGAAAAGGAGAACACTCTGTACGTTCCGTTTTAATTTTGTGATTTTTTTGACGTATTTTTTGGTTAGTTTGCAATTAGACGGGATGGCGGCGCATGTTAGTATGCTGGTGCGTCAAGAGATGGCGCAAATGGAGGTTTGTTAATTGAACTAAAGGAAGAAGATTCAGCTGCGTACAGAAATTTTCTGCGTATGTCACATTCGAATTTCGAAGCGTTGTTGCAAATGGTTGCACCGATAATCCAAAAGCAAGACACACACTTGCGAAAATCGATTCCAGCTAGAGAAAGATTGGCAGTGACTTTGAGAATGCACAGCGCACTCTGTAGAGCAAAAAACTCTAGTGAACAGGTTCAATAGAGTGTAGAGCATATGAAAAGCTCTACCGCGCACTAAAAAGTTGCACATACACTATAGAGTTGTCAGGCGAGAGAATGCTTGTGTAGAGCATGTGTAGAGCGCTCGTGTAGAGCTCTACAGGGCGTATACACTTCTCTACTCGTCTCTACGCAGAGTTTTCTCTACACTCTACCTAAAAAACTCTATAGTGGACACTTAGCTTTAGACAATATTCGGATCCATTGCGGATTTAACATTTGAATCAGCAATTGAGTTTTTATAAGAATAATAGTACATAAGAAATCTTGATTTTAATTTTTCGCAATTTATTTCAGGAAATTTGGGTTTCATATAACTTATTACATCCGCGCTCGTGATTTCAAGCTCGAAATAGTATCAGCAAAATGAGTTCCAACAATGGATATATTTCTGCGTTTCTTTGGTTTACTACGAGCTACCAAATTCTATTCATCATTTTTCACAGATTTTGATAATTTTAAATCTTTCTGATTTAAGTATCATCAGAGATAGTACTTACACCATTTTTAATAATGATTTCACTTGCACTGTTATTTTCACCTTTATTACCCACTGAAATTATTGTGTCCTTTGGAATTGTAGCACTAGATGAAGTTGGCGCTGATCTGTTTGAGTTTTGCGTAGTATTTTCGATTTGGTTGACCTTCGTGGCGACTTTGCTTGAATATTAAACTTTTTTTCCATCACTTATTGGCTAAATTTGTTTAATAAAATTTACTTGTTCTTTTAACGAGTTTATTACGTCCTGTTGTTGATTAATGATAGCATCCTTGCTTAGGATAATTTCTTTCAGATAGTAATTCTCCGTCTTGATTTTGTCACTATATACATTCACTGGGTCTTCATGACCATTTTCACCACTATTATCATTGCAGCATTTAATGTGCTGATCGTCATTTATTATTTCCACATTTTTTAAATATTTTTCACATCCACGGTAAGTTAATGAACATGTTATGCATTTAAGTCCACTTTGCGGAAAGTTCTTGCACTTTTTACACCTTTTTGTATTAGAGCCATTCACATGATCTATGTCGCTCGACACCATCTCTTTTTTTTTGATAATAAAGGCATCCTAGCCGGATTTGCTATTGTAAATTGCATTTGAAGCTAACGCAACCAAATTTGAAGGGTGTTTAGGAGCAATAAAGAGTAGTTTAAATTTGAAAAAGCGGGATTCCACTCATTGGTTAAGGTTGCCATTTTGGATTAAGAGGGTAAGTTTGAATTTCTTTCCGTAACTCATGAAATATCAATTTTATCAAAAAACGTGTAGAGTGTAAAAATAAAATTCTTTATAAATTATTGTTATGACGTTTTTTTATACCTCTTTCGTTTAATGAATTATGAACAAATAATTGCAAAAATTTGCATTTCTAGTTTCTATTTTGTCGTTAACTCATTCTCTGTATGTGCAATTAAAAAATTGTTTAAATAAAAGTTGTAGGCCATATTTTTTTGCAGGCGTATTTTTTTGCAAGCCATATGCACAGTCGCATATAAGTTAATATTTTGTTGTAAATGTATACAAGTGTTAAACTTTTAATTACATAATTGTTACTTCATTTTTTAGAAACATTGTAACATTTCTATAAGATATTTGAAATATTTTGAACTTTCAAAATTGCAAATAATTATCTCGGTGGCAGTTTTTAGAGCATTCTCAAAATCTTTGTCTCCTCTGACCTTGGAAGTCGCAATTAATGATAGTATTCCCCTTTTTTGGACTTTTCGGGTTTTGCCGGGATCGGATATATTTTTTTAATAATTTACATATGCAACTATCCGTTATGTTGTATTCCATAAAAGTTGTACAACAATATTAGCACATAAAACCAAATATTACGTGAAAACTCGCGGCGCTTCCAGTCGTCGTTTAGACCTGAGTCTCGATTCAGAGTGCGCTTCGGCGTAGCGGCCATTGGCTTAGCGGTCTTTATAGTAAATACCACAAGTCTCCGAAACACAAATTGTATACAAAAATTGTTGACAATAAAATGGCCTACAACTTTTATTTAAAGAATTTTTTAATTGCACATACAGAGAATAAGTAAATAACAAAAAAAAATTGAGGATGCAAATTTTTGCAATTATTTGTTCATAATGCATTAAACAAATTTACACGTTTTTTGATAAAATTGATATTTCATGAGTTATGTAAAGAAATTCAAACTCACCCCTTTAATACGAAAAGGCGGCCTTAGTCAAGGGGTGGAATCCCGCCTTTTTAGATTTAGACTAGTGTTCATTGCCCCTTGTTAAAATGTGTCGATCTGCACTTCATTGCAGTATTTAAATTTACCGCGCTGTTGTCTAAATATTTATAAGTGTACATGCAGCGCGCTCTATCAAAACAGTGTGTAACTTAATATTTTTTTTCTAACTTTTTTGTCAAGCTTTGTCAGAATAAAACTTTGTTTCTTTTTGCTCTCAATTCTTTTAATCAAAACACTATTAAAAACTTTAGGTTATGGGCTTATATTGTTTTCAATAGTAAAAAGAGTGATCGACGTTGAAACTGTGTCCAATCTGAGTGTTTAGAATATTGTTTTACCCTCGTTCTATTCGTTTCAAGTTTCAAGTAGGATTCAAGATGAAGTCTGAACGAATCGGTGGTAATGTGCCGTTGCCTCTATTCTCTAAGGAGTACTACCAAAGGTGGAAGTTTGATGCAGTGGCGGCTCTCGAGTCGGGCGACGTTATGGAAGTGGTCGACGGAACCGAAGTGAAGCCTACTGATAAAGAAGAGCTGAAAAAATGGCGGAAGAAAGACGCGAAAGCACTCAGAGTGCTTGCTGCTGGACTGGATCAGAAAACGCATGATACAATTCGCCACTGCACGACTTCGAATGAAATGTACGACAGCCTGGTTAGCATTGGTGAGTCCCAACGTGAAGCTAACAAGTATCTTGCTGGTCAGAATTTTTATCCACATGTGTTTAAAGAAGACTCATTTGTTGCGAGCTTGCTGTGTTAGTTCAGAAACTGGAACTGATGGGTTAAAAGGTTAGTGAAACCGCGAAAATCACAAAGTTAATTCACGATTTGCCTGCTCGTTTCGAAATCTTTAAACAGACGTATCGAATTCAGACAGCTGCTGGAGTGACCTTGAATTTCCAACAGCTACGAGCTCAACTTGAGGTGGTGGAAAAAGAATTGGCGCGAAATTTAAATGGAAGTAGCGCATCGGGTGAAAAGGGGGAAACATTGGTCACGGTGAAGAGTGACCATAAGCGCGACGGTTATCGTTCTTAGAAGAAGCGCGCTCCGTTTAAATGTTTTAAGTGCAAACAACCGGGGCACTTTATCAAAGACTGTCCACAACTGAAGAATAAAAATTTGAGTGTCGCGAAAGTTGCCGCGCAAGGAACACTCAGTGTAAGGAACACTAATGACGGCGCAAGGAACACTAATGACGGCTTACATTGGAATGAAAATGGTGAATTACGAGATGTGCTATACGATCCAGAAATGGGTGACATTAATCTGTTTTCGACTGGTGCAGTTACCAAAAATAATTTTGCAGTCACCTTAAAAGGTGATGTTGTAATTTCCAATGATGAAAAAAATGTTCTCGTTGGACATCGCGGTGACAACAACCTGTATTATTTGATGATTCGGTCACGCGCGCATAGTGCTTCTCTAGGAACTCGAAGTGTGCGTTTATGGCACGAACGATTTGGTCATGTGTCAACAGACACGGTGCGCAAGATGGCGAAAGACATTATAGTGGATGGATTGTTGCTTGCTAAAGAAGATTCACATGATCAGCTTTATTGCAATAGATGCGCAAAAAGCAAAATGATACGAAAGTCGTGTGTTTCAAAAGGATCTCGTGAAAGTGAAGTTGGTAAAAAAATCCGCTCGGATCTGTGCGGTCCAATGGAAGTCAGTTCGTACGGTTGTTCGAACTATTTCGTCGTTTTCAAGCAGCAATTATGAAATTTTTAGATCCGTCTACTAACAAGATATCTGTGCACAAGGATTTTATTTTTGATCTTTCGTCTGAGCTGTCTCCTCAATTTGTGCAAGATCCTTTGAAAGAAGAATTCAGTGATGAAAACAGTGATTACGAACGGAAATCTCCTTTGGTCAATAATGAAGTTAAGCCTGAGTTCAATGTTAAGTTTAAAGGATGTCCGAAAGGATCGAAAAACAAAATATATGAGAAAGTAGATAGACCGCTACGACCGAATCGTAGAAAACTGGGTCAGCACAGTTTCTGATGTGTATGGAGCCACAAACTGTTGATGACACATTAAACAGTGACTTTGCGTCTCATTGAAAAGAGATGAAAATGAGTTTGAATAACCTAAGAAAAAATGGAACTTTGGTTGAATTGTCATATGGTCGAGCCAGCCATTGCGTGTCGATGGATTTTCCATGTAAAAGAAAATACACAAAGCAAAATTGTACGTTTCAAGTCTAGATTAGTTGCAAAAGGTTACTTGCAGAAGAAAGGTGTTGACTATTCTGAAATTTTCTTTCCATTCTGTTGTTAGAATGGTATCAATTCGCACAATTCTTGCAATAGCTACTCGTAATGATTTGGATTTGATTCATTTTCACATCAAGACGGCATTCCTATATGGTGAACTTGAAGAAGATCTCTACATGATGCAACCGGAAGGCTTCGAAGATGAAATTGATCGCGTATGCAAGTTGCATAAAAAGTATGCAAGTTGTAAGTTGCTTGTTTTAAGCCATAGATACGGCTTAAAACAAGCGCCTAAAGCATTTAACAAGAAGTTAGATAATTATCTAGAAAAATTTGGCCTAAAACGAACACATGCTGGTTCTTGTGTTTATTCTCGTGTAACAAAAGAAGAAACTACTATTCTTGGAATCTACGTAGACGGTGGGTAGTTAGCATCTTCCGACAAGAAACTAATCAAATAAATAGTAGAATTTCTAGAAAACGAGTTTGACATGCAAGTGCAAGACTTGACTTGTTTTGTGGGATTGCAAGTCGAACGAGATCGCGAGAAAGGAACTCTAAAAGTGCACCAATCGGCATATATTCTTCGTATACTAGACAAATTCAATATGAATGAATGTCGAGCAGTTAACACGCCAATAGATGTATCAAACAAGTTGAAGAAAGGTGAAGATGGAAAAACTATTACAAATGTGCCTTATCGAGAGACCATAGGTTCATTAATGTTTGCAATGATCGGTTCTCGAGCAGATATTGCATTTGCAATAAGTAAGGTTGCTGAATTTATGGAAAAACCTACTGAGGCGCATTGGACAACTGTGAAACTTATTTTCCGCTATTTGCAAGTATCCAGACACAAGGGACTTGTTTATTGTTCTTCCGACACTCGTATTAGTGGCTTTACTGACTCGGACTATGCTGGCGATTTGGATCATCGAAAAAGCACAAGTGGATATGTATTTATCATTGCTGGAGCTACTGTTGCCTGGAAAGCATAGCTACAACAAGTTCAAGCAATGTCAACTTGTGAAGTTGAGTACATTGCTGCAACTGAAGCTGTAAAAGAAGTCATGTGGCTACGTCAGCTCCTAAAAGAAATTGGGTCTGAATAATCTGAAGCGTGAGTTCTCTATTGCAACAATCAGGGAACTATTAAGTTAGTTGGCAACCCGGATCTCAATCGTCGCACCAAACACATTGATGTTAGTCATCATTTCTTGTTCACAAAAGCACTAAATTGACCAGCTTTTAAACACTGCATTTATCTCATTGGTATAATTTAATTTTTTTTTAAATGAAGTTCAGTTCGCACGGGAGTGTTAAAATGTGTCGATCTGCACTTCATTGCAGTATTTAAATTTACCGCGCTGTCGTCTAAATATCTCTACCGGTACCTATAACTTCTTTGTAAAGCTTTGTCAGAATAAAACGTTGTTTCTTTTTGCCCTCGATTCTTTTAATCAAACCACTATTAAAAACTTTACCCCTAAATATACCCATCATTTGGTTGCGTTTGCCTTCAATGCGATTTAAAATCTAGGATGCCTGTATTACTACGAGTTCTATAGGCAGTCTCATTGCCAAGCTGTTTACATATATATAAAAATCTTTATCTAAATGCTTTAACTTCCTTAAAGCATGATCTTTTTTTCATTAACTGTTTTAAACCATTAGGTAACCAAGGTGTTTTAGGATTGATTACCCTGCTGGTTTTAAGAGTAGCAATCCAACAATCATGTCATTTAAAATAATGACTGTACTAATATTGGTTTCTCTATGTACGCTATGAAATGGTAAAGACATAAGATCCAGTAAAAAAGCATAAAAAATAAAACTGTGGAATAAGCGATAAGTAACAAGTTTGGAAATCCAATTAGTAGAATTAAGATTTAAATTACAAAAAATATGACCTGCAGCAATAGTAACGGATGATAGAACAAGATTAGTATTGGAAATAATTAATGTTTTATCTAATTTTGACAATTTATCCCTTAATAAAAATGAAGCCTCAGTTTCAAAATCTTTATTTTGTTTTGCATCGTTTGCGACTGGGAGGTAAACCTAATTAATGTACTACGTTTGGTTAGGATCGATCTGCAACTTTAGAAGATTAAGTGGATGCACTGATTTCGCCTTTTTTGGCATGTTATTCGCCCGTTTGGCGTAGGTTTTTAAAAATTTCGAAAAAAAAATTCTTGGCATTATCGTGCAGATGTGACGAGAAAGAAAAACCAATTATGGTTTGGATCGGCCCAGTAGTTTTTGAAAAATGTAAAAACAAAACCAACATACGCCCGACAGAAAGACATATTTTTTGGGCACGTTAATTTTCAAAATATTTGCCGTGATTACAATACTTCCTCTACGAGAGAAGTAAAAATAAAAGTTAGAAATATATTACTTGAGCATCTCCCTCTAACACAAGGATAGTGTTTTCTATAGAGAGAAAGTAATATAGAAATGTGCGCGGTATATAGCTGTCCGAATAGGAACTATCCCATTAATTATTTAATTTCATTAACAAATTATAATTTTTGAAGTAAATTTCAATATTAAAAAAAACTTACATAATATTTATACTTGCTAACTAAAATCGAGTGTAGAAGAAACATTAATAGCATTTTTAATTCAAAATATGATTTAAATTTGCGAATGCTAATTTTCACGTATTACTTCTCTCGTAGAGGAAGTATTGTATTAATGATTTTTTTTTTCCAAATTTAACTTTTTTCTATTATATAGAATGCGTAGATTACGAAAATCATAGTCACTAATTTCCGTCTGTCGGTCTGTCGATCCGTCGGTCTGTCTGTCGGTCTGTGCATTTCTTCAAGCCGCTATATTTCGGAATCTACTGACCCGATTAAAACAAAATTCGCGTCCTTTTTTCTACCAGTCCATTGATTATGTCAAAGAAAAAAAAGGTAGGAAATTCTCAAGGACTTGCGCATTATTGGCCAAAAACATGCCAAAAACAGCAAAATCGGTGCATCCACTTAATCTTCTAAAGTTGCAGACCGATTTTGATCAAATATTGAACATATGTTTCGTGTATACCCCAAGTGGTAAATGCTTTCAAAAAATCTGGAGATTTTTCAAGGGTTGACTTTTTATTAAGGGTGTAAATATTTGAATTAGCTGAGCCGACCGAAAACGAGTTGTGATTGGTGTGACGTAGATACTTTGTACCTCTTGTCCCCCAGTTCCTTACTGCTTTTGATCAGTGCAATTTGTATTACTACTTTTGTTACACAACTACTTGTCTTCACTGAATTCGACATGTGCTATCAAGTGTGTTATGCACTCCGGGTACTACACACTGTTTGTATACGAAGTATGTCACACACGGGCCGGCTTGTTCTGTGTAGCGTTTTCGCACGAGTTCAAATTATTGAAGTTTAATATGCACTTTTCTTAGAAAAAAAATCAGATATTTTTTTTTACCAAAACAGCGATAGTAAGGAAGTCATTTATGAATTATTTGGATAAAAATCGCACAACTATTTAAGCAACCAATAGAATGGCTGCATTTAAGCTTGTTGCTATAGTTACAATTGATCAACATCAATATTTTTTGGAAATATTTTGAAAATATTTAAAATATTTCCGATGTCACAATGAAAGGTGTTGTCAAAATTTATTGGAAAAATTGGTAACATTAAATGAATCCAACAAATATATCAGAAAAACTAATTAAAATTAAAAACACAGTGATTGTAAGTAGTTTGTTGTTGGTTTCCAACGGAAGCAGAAGTGGAAGTCGAGTAAGATAGATGAAAAACTAAGATAGATGTAGAATGGAAATATCTAGTAGTAAAATGTCATTATAATTTATTAAATATTTTATAAAATATAACATCAATTAAGAGTTGTGCGATTTTCACATGTAATACCATAAGTGCACAAATTATTTCCAGAAAATTTTCTCACGCTAACTAATGCATGAGTGTAAGCGATAAAAAAATTTCGGAATTAATTTTTGTACGAATGGTATTCGGTAAGAAAATCGCACAACTTTTAATTGATGTTATATTTTATAAAATATTTAATAAATTATAATGACATTTTACTACTAGATATTTCCATTCTACATCTATCTTAGTTTTTCATCTATCTTACTCGACTTCCACTTCTGCTTCCGTTGGAAACCAACAACAAACTACTTACAATCACTGTGTTTTTAATTTTAATTAGTTTTTCAGATATATTTGTTGGATTCATTTAATGTTACCAATTTTTCCAATAAATTTATTTTGACAACACCTTTCATTGTGACATCGGAAATATTTTAAATATTTTCAAAATATTTCCAAAAAATATTGATGTTGATCAATTGTAACTATAGCAACAAGCTTAAATGCGGCCATTCTATTGGTTGCTTAAATAGTTGTGCGATTTTCTTACCGAATACCATTCGTACAAAAATTAATTCCGAAATTTTTTTATCGCTTACACTCATGCATTAGTTAGCGTGAGGAAATCTGCCCTCGTCTGCGACTCGGGCAGATTTGCACGCCAACTAATGCATTCGTGAGCTTAAAAAAATTTTCTGGAAATAATTTGTGCACTTTTGTATTACATGTGATAATTTTTTTTTGCCAAGGTGCCTATTGTTTTTGCCTACGTTTGAATCACAACCGCCAAGAATTCGCTTAATTGCTTTCTTCTCCCACTTCTTGCGGAACCCCTTCGGTACTACATGCTCTTAAGTTACGGTGTCAAACTTCTTCAAATAACTACAGTTAGGTCGAACGTCAAACCAGTGTCTTATGTAGATTTTATTCCTGACCGTTTCGTTGGTTGCCTATTTGCCAAGTACAGTGGCGGCCAAAAAAAAACGCAACACCTAATATTGCCCTTTGTAAATACGACTTTTTAGCATACTTGATCCTAGTCACATATTTGTTATCAGTGTCAAAATAATTTTATAATAAATTATCACAAAAGACTTAAATCCTTCAAATAAATGCCTCAATTAAACACATTTCAAAAATCCAGAGCCATTGCCAAATTAGAAGACGGTTGGTCATTGCGAGAAGTTGCTGCAGGAAAAAAATATATTTTTTGTTTTTTAAATATCATTTTTTTTTAATTTTGTTTTTCAATTTTAATATAAAGTAATTTTACAACACTAAAACTTTTAAAATTACGCCTACTATTCGTTTAAAGGTGTTGCGTTTTTTTTGGCCGCCACTGTATGTAACAGACATTATTGCTTCTGCCTCGTTCTCGAGGCAAGTCTTTTTAAAATATCATTGATTCTGCTGAAGATACCAATGTTTGATTCATGCGTTCTGCTACACCATTTTGTTCGGGGGTGTATGGATCACCGTGGTCTGATGATCAATGCCACGCTCTGCCATAAATTTTAACATTTCTTTATTTACGTATTCGCGACCGTTCTCGCTTCTCAATACCTTAACACGACGACCATTTTTTGTTTCAACTAGGTTAACTACATACTTAATTTTCTTTCATTACTTCGCCCTTTTTTTAAAGAAGAAAACAAACGTCATATTTGAGCCATCATCATTGAAAGTGACAAAGTAATTGTTCCCTCCATAGCTCGGTGTAGGTTGTGGACCATTTACTTCAGAATGTAAAAACTTGCCTGTAAATAGTTTCGCGGCATTGCATCACTAAATGATTTCTTCGCAGACTTGCTGCCATTTTTCTCATACGATCTAGACATGGATGGCCGAGTCGCACATGCCACTTTTGCAACTCTTCTTTGGCAGCGCATGCAGTCTCTTCAGAAAATAGTGCAAGATTCAGGTCGTACAAGTTCTTCAACGCAAGTTCGCCTTCCAGTTCGACTTTCCCATTCAATTTAAATTTAATTTTCTTTTTAGCCATCGTCATTTTTGCTCCACCTCGTTCACATTGACCGATGCTAATCAAGTTCTTGTGAAGATTTGGAATCGACATGTTTGCAAAGTCATATTCTCAAAGTCATATAAAGTCATGTTTGCAAAGTCATATTTAGCAGCCAACTTTAATTGTTCCATATTGTCGTTGATAGTAACATACCATTTCGCGTCGTTAAACATATGGCAAGCCGCGATTAGCTTCAATTTTACTCGACCTGTCCGCCCGTTCGTAGACTAACATCAACTTTGACCACAAATCTTCGACTATCTCAGACGCTGCCAAAAAAGATTATTGATTATTGTTGATGGCCGATAGAACTGCCAGCCGCATCTTGCCATCCGTTTTGTCCCACGCTTCAACAGTGGCCTCGTCATCGGTTGTCTAAGCTGGTGGATCTAATTTGCCATTTGCATACTTAGTAACAATGCCAACCACGGTGGACGAGGGCAAGCTAGCACTGCCTCGCAGACAGGGTCGCGGTTTCAAATCACGCTGAAGAGCAAGAGGTTTTCTGTGGTGTCCAGAAAGAAGTTAAATGTTTGTAAATGTCGGGCGAAATGATGAAATATACTCGCATTGTCTTCACAAGAGAGCACAATTTAAAAAAAAACATCACAGTGAATATTATGAAGTTAATAAAATTAAAAATTCGCTGGAAATGAGATTCCACAGTACTTCTCTTGTTGCTATGTTAAAATTTCTGTTTTAAATTTTTAGAATTTTGAGGCATCTTTTGTGGAAAAAAATATATCGGGTTATTTAGAAATGCTTTGAAAGAAATCCGAGCATTTTTATTGTAAAGGGTATATTAAGGGTTGAAGTTGTAAAATAAGGGTTGCATATTATTTTTAATAAGATTATTTGTAAATCTGTTTTAAATCTATAGTGGAAATTAAATATTATGAAAATAATCGATCTATATGAGTCAAACGGTATATTACGAGGGGTGGGGGTGTGTGGTAAGGGTCTTAAATTATTTGTAATCACTCATTATGTAAATATATATAAAATAGATGATGGAAAATGGTGGATTATGCTGACATATAAGCTCCAAAACACGGTCAATTTTTGAAAAATTAAATTAAAGGGCAAACTGGCTACAAGGGCTTATTTTTAAGGGATGAAACTTTCACCAATATTTTCTTCAATGTATGTATTCCTAATATGTATTCCAAATTTGGTTCAAATCAAATATTCCTCCTGGCAGATATTCACGTAACAACTTATACATTATTACAACTTTTTGATCCTTCAACCCTTAATAAAAATTCAACCCTGGGAAAATCTCCAGATTTTTTGAAAGCATTTACCACTTGGGCTATACACGATACATATGTTCGATATTTGGTCAAAATCGGCCCGCAACTTTAGAAGATTAAGGGATCCACCGATTTTGCTATTTTTAGCATGTTTTTGGCCTATAACGCGCAGGTGTATGAGAATTTTTTTAACGTTTTTACTTCTATATCATCTATGGGCGGGTAGAAAAAAAAGACGCAAATTATGTTTAAATCGGGTCGGTAGATTCCGAAATATAGTGGTTTAAAGAAACGAACAGACCGACCGACAGACGGAAATTAGTGACTATGATTTTCGTAATCTACGCATTTTATAAGGTCGAAAAAACGAGAGAAGTAATATTATGAGAATTATAAAAAAAACATCACTCGCCTGCGGCCTACGTCGCAAACTTCACCTGTGTGAACATTATGTGTTTGTTCAATCTAATACTACTAATCAGTAATATTTGGCATATGCCTGGAAAAGTCAATAATATTTAACGTCCCGTGAGCCATTTTGTATATGTTTCAAAAAAATTATGAAAAACTCCAGAAATACTGCACATAAAATAAATTATCCTCTGTACAGTTAAAGAATGATTTTTTTGTAAGAATCACCAAAAAACATATATTAGTATAATAAAAGCTAAATTATAATTAGATAGATTTTTGCAAAGTATATTAATTTAATCATTTGTTCCGCGCTTAATATATAAACATCTGAGGCGGGTAAAAAGGCGGATAAAATTTATTCGCGAACGGTAAGTAATATTATATCTAGCAAACCCAAATAAAAATATACTTTTTTTTACATCTTAATGAATAATACATAATAGTAATGACTGGAATCATTATTATATGATTGTTGAATAGTATACTATTAAATACTCTTGTTAATAACCATGTAAAAACCACATATCTCTGTTCATTTCGTAGCTTCTCACTTGCCAACAAAAAATAATCCACTTATAATTACACTAGAGTTTTTTATTGTCGAATGTAAAGGTGTAATTTTTCAATAAGAACTATATTGCTTTTCAGCAACAAAATTCCAATTTTAAAAAAATGCAATTTTACTTGTTCGAAAAAAAATGCTCGAGTGTAATTCGGTAAGACAATTTAAAAGGGGCGGTCAACAAGGTAGATGACCCACATTCCATTTTTATTTTATAATATTCAGCTGCAATTGGTAAAAAGTTATAAAAGTTAGTGCAATATTATTTTTCAAAAAACAATGAACAAGTACGAGATGTATTTTGTTTGTGAAATTGGATAGTGGTTACTTAGTTATTCATTTCTGAAGTTTAAAATTTATTTATTACAAATCATGTTTCTAAAATGATTCATTACTTAAACAAGCATGTTAGAACATACCACTAAATTTTGAAACCATACTTTTCACTAATGAATACAAAAAGTATAAAATAAGTTTGCGTACGTATAGATAGATTGGGAACATTAATAGATGGCGTTAACAAATATTTCAATTTTATTATTTTAAATTTATTTATTTGCAGAAGCACCGATTTACATTTCCCAATTAGCATCAAATTATCACCCAGCATTTCTAAACAAGTATTTTCCACAATGCGATCCTTGATATTGTTTAAGTTGACCGTTACCGAGTTCTTTCCTATGAAATATTTGTTTTTGCTTTTGACCAACAGATAACGCTTTTACCGGTAATTTGGGTCATCTTCCTTGTTTATCGCCCCTCTTAATGGATGATAAATACACAAAAACATTAACTGTTTCCAAAGCGGTTCATTTTGACGTTTGTGACGGCAAAGCTCATACGATTTTATTGTCTCAAAAAGTTGCTTAATTTTTTTCGCTGAAAAAGTTAAAGCCAACTTTTTTTGATGTCAAAATGACAGATCATAGTCTCATACACAATTTAGCAAACATGAATTAAATTGTCAAATAAATTAAAATTAGTAAATTTTACGTTTGGAACTTTAACAATTTCATACAAATCGATTCTCTAGAATAGCCTAGCGAATTTGACTAGTGAAATTCGCTATAATATTAAAGTGGTCAAATAGTGGAAACTGGGATTAAATAGTAGGATAGCTTATAGGCTCCACCTCACTCTTATTATATATGTTTCTCACTCCCTCCTAAGCTCTCCCCAATCATTCGCGCTCTTTTCTCTATGATGCAATGCTGGTTGCAGACAACTTTGATACAGCCGGTAAAGGACTCTTAAGAGTCCTGGCTAGTGAAGTGATACAAGGAGTGTTCTGCGGTCGGGTGAAGAGGGGTTGACTAGTGAAGTAGAGCGTATAAGTTATCCCAGTATTTAATCCACTACTTGACTACTATAATATTAAAGCAAATTTTACTCGTCAAATTCGCTGGGCTATTAAAGGCTCGATTCGTAAGCAAATTTTTAAAGTTCCAAACGTAAAATTTTAAAATTTACCAATTTTTATTTATTTGACAAATTAATTTCTGTTTGCTAGATTGCATATGAGACTATGATTTTGTCATTTTGAAAGCAAAAAAATGAAGCTACCTTTTGAGATTATAAAATCGTTTAATTTTGCTGTCACAAACGTCCAAATAAACAGCTTTGGAAATTTTACCATTTTTGTCAAAATGGTAAAATTGCAAATAAAAATAAAAATATGTATTGCAATCGCAAATAGACTAGATTAACGTTGTTATCAAATGAGAGAGACAGATATAGTCCATTTGGTCACTGAGTGAGTAAATGATGTGTTTTAGTCACTCATTTTAGTAGATAAAAGTACACCTTTTCAATAAAGTTGGATGCAGTCAATTTTTTGTATGTGGTTAGAGGGTTTAGTGAAGACTCTAAATCCAACTTTTCGACCTCTAACCTCTTGGTCATAATCCGTCATATTTGTTCTTAGGGCTGAAGTAGTTTTTTCCCTATAACTGCGTTACTTTACACTTATTTGAAAATAGTAAAAAAATTGAATTTGTAAAGAACAACATTTTCTAAAGGACTGTAATGGTTTTTTTTTTATTAATCTTGTTTATTTAAAAAATTTCAGACGATTCAATGTAAAAACGGGTTGCAAAATAACGTTTTTTCTACCACAATTTTTGGTTTAAAGATGCAATCGAAAACTTGTTCCCACAAAAATGGTAAGGTGTGCAATTATCTACATTTACAAGAATCTTACTATGCAGGCCACTTAAAGTAAAAATATTGTATTTATAAACTTCAATAGTTCTTGATTCATTTCACAAATTAGTAGTGATTTTTAATAAATATAAAAAATCGTACACAAAGTTCTACTAAAAATAGTTTTATTTTGGCAGACTAGTTTCGATTATTTTAAATAATCATTCTCAATGCCATAAAAGATGAATTATGAATTAAATTGATATTTTTTATGACATTTTTTATGACATTTGTCATAAAAAATATCAATTTAATTCATAATTCATCTTTTATGGCATTGAGAATGATTATTTAAAATAATCGAAACTAGTCTGCCAAAATAAAACTATTTTTAGTAGAACTTTGTGTACGATTTTTTATATTTATTATTGTATTTATGTTAGTTTTGTCGGATTTATTCACAATGAATATTTTAGTGTGAGTATTCGCCACAGAAAAATATCAAATTAATTAATTATATTTTAAAATTAAATGGCTAAACCTTTGAAATAACCTATGCTTTTCAATTTTCATCTTTAATGAGAAATATAACTTTTACTTCTCTCGTAGAAGAAGTATTGTATTCATGAATTTTTTTCCCAGATTTCACTTTTTCTACTTCTTAGAATGCGTAGATTACGAAAATCATATTCACTAATTTCCGTCCGTCGGTCGGTCTGTTCGTTTCTTTCAACCACAATATTTCGGAATCTACTGGCCCGATTAAATCATAATTTGCGTCCTTTTTTTTACCTGCCCATAATGATAACGAAGAATTTTTTTATAAAATTCTTAAAAACCTGCGCGTTATAGGCCAAAAACATGCCAAAAATGGCAAAATCGGTGAATCCACTTAATCTTCTAAAGCTGCAGACCGATTTTGACCAAATAATAAACATATGATTCGTGTATACCCCAAGTGGTGAATGCTTTCAAAAAATCCGGAGTGTTTTTAAAAGGTTGAATTTTTATTTAGGTTTGAACGGTTAAAAAGTTGTAAAAATGCATAATTTGTAATGTCAATACCATCCAAGAGGAATATTTGATTTTTACCAAATTTGGCATACATATTAAGGATACATTGAATAAAATGCTGGTGAAAGTTTTATCCCCTTAAACTAAGCACCTGTGGCCCATTTGCCTTTTAAGTTAATTGTTCAAAAATTGACAGTGTTGTGATTCTTATATGGCAGCAGTACCCACAATTTTACATCAGTAATATTTTCAGTAAACTCGTATTAATTTTAAAAATTTGACTCATTATGAATTTAAAGAAAGTTTTTGACTTTCTGCTGAGGGAGTAGAAGTGGTCCTGTTTGCTATTGGGGCTGATATCTCTCGTAGAACTCGACAAAACCACGCTTTGACGCCCAAACAGCAACTTTTGATTGCATTACACTGGTTTGGTAATGGCGGGCAATATCATAGAATTGTTGCAATGCACGGTATTTCTAAGGCAGAATAGATATATGAAGAATTTTTTAGAAAAGGCGGCTTTCCTTCCGTATGTAGATGTGTGGATGGAACAATCATAAATATTGATGCTCCCACGGTGAATGAAGAGCAATATGTGAATCGCCATGGCAAACATTCGTTGAACGTGATGATGATCTGTGGACCAAATTTTAAATTTGACGCGGTAAATGCTAATTGGCCAGGAAGCGTTTACAATGCTCGAGTCCTCAGAAATTCTTTGGTATCTTATTGGTTTGACGAAGGTTGGAGGCCTTTCCCTGGAGCTGTCATTTTGGACGATAGTGGATATGGTACAAAAGAATGGTTGATTCCCCCTTTACGTAGAAATCCTAACTGCGCCATCAAACAACGTTTTAACAGAGCACATCAACAAACTAGACAAGTAATCGAAAATAGCTTTGGAATTTTGAAAGAGCGTTTTCCATGCCTAAATCATTTAAGATTGTCTCCACAAAACGCTGCCCTTGTAGTTAATGGCTGTGCAACGCTACATAACATCGCCTGTGGTCATGAAGAAGTAGTTGTAAGAGATGAACATTATGAACAAGATATAGACGATGAAGTTGAAGGTGAAGACGAACATGAGGTGTTACCAAATAATCTACAACGATTAGATCGATTATTACATTTTTTTCGTTAATTTAAATAAAAAATATTGCATGTAACTAATTTTTTCTAATTTTGGCATGTAAAATGTGACTTTTCAAAATCGATTGTAGTTGGCAAACGGCACATTTTACGCAACTGGTGATGTAATGAAAAATATTTCACAACTGGTGATGAAAAGTTCCGAATAAAGCCTACTTGTTTTGATAAAATTCACTAAATTATTAATATCATAAGTTTAAAAAACTCTTTTTTGAGAAGGTTCTTGTAAAAATTAGAAAAAATCTTGTATGCAACATGTTAGGAAATGCTATTTTGTGTAACTCGCGTTATTTTGCAGAACTCGCTGCGCTCGTCCCGCAGAAATCCGCTCGTTACACAAAAAAATGCATTTCCTAACTGGTTGCATAAATAGCTATTAATATTGCATTTAACTAAAAAATATTGCACGCTTTTACTGATTGGTTGAATGTAACTTAATGTATAAGTTTACAGGAACAATATGGCACAGTCACAGCATAATCGAGCTCGAGTTTGCAGTCGGTAAGCTCTGTGTGCTCTCCCATACATACCTTAATAACTGGTTTTCTTTGCATAGAATTATTATTTTAACTAAAGTAACAAATAAAAATTAATTAAATCATTTAAAAATAGGCATAGTGTATTTTGATGGTTCTAGGCCTAATTCCTTCTCTAGTTTAAGAGCCTTCAACCGCCGATGGTAGATTTCCAGACTTAGTAACTCCTCCTTAATTTTTTGGTAGTTGGAGTTAGGCTTGGAGCACGCTGTCACTTTTTGTCTTTTTAATGGAGGCGGCTTATTTCTTAAATCAGTACTCGCAGGAGTACTCTTAATAGGTAATTTATCATTCGACGTTGACTCATCAATATCCGTAATATTTAAGATTAGTGGAAGCAAGGGTACCTCAGTTTTAACTATATCGGTTTCCGGCATTGCCAAACCACTTACTCCTGCACTTTCCTCTTTTGTTATAGCCATTATAGCAAGATCAACTTCATCCAGTTTTTTAACTCTTCCTTCGCTAGACCCAGTTTTTTTTTTCATTATTTCTCTCTATGCAAACAGTTACCCAAGTTATTATATGTAGAGTTGTAATATGTGGTAATAATTACTTACTAGCTAAAGTGCGGCTTTTCCACAAGCCAAAAAGCTTATCTCTAGCAAATGTCCAGTCTCGATCCACTGAAGCTAATTCTAAGGCTTTTGCCTTCTCCGTAATTGCTTCCCATCCCAAGTGCTTTTCTTTAAAAGTTATATTTTTGAAGTTCCCAAACAAAACATTCTTTTTTTCAGCAATTAGTACTAACAAACTTAATTTCTTTTGATTTGCAATTGCACATGTTTGCTCATTTTTTCAATGGCAAAGTAAAAAGATTATTTGCAATTTATTTGATAAGTGCAAAGTAACTTTGACGTTTAGACTTTGAATGATTATGAAACAAAAACTTAATTTTTATACTTTTCATTTTGCAGTTTTCACTTTTCAAATTTTACTTTTCAACTTTTCAAAAATAGTTTTTATGAAACAAAAAATCAATTGAAAAGTGAAAAGTTGCAAAGTAGCTTTTTGAAATAGGCTCCTGGTTAACATTTAAAAAGCATTTATAAATAACCCGTTACAAAGTTGAATAAAAATTTTTAACATAACAATGAAACAAGTACTGTGGAATATCATTTTCAGCAAACTTTCTTACACGAAAACATCGTAGTTACATGGCATTCAAGTCGATTATTTTGAGATATTGGTTTAAGAAATAGAATGTCACAAAAAGGTTGTCAAGGAAATTATATGACATAAGGTAAACAAAAAATTATTCACTTGAAGCGACTTGAATGCCATGTAACTACGAAGTTTTTATGTAAAAAAATTCGCTGAAAATGAGATTCTACAGTACTTCTCTCGTTGGAATGTTAAAATATCTTATTCAAATTTTTAGAATATTGAGACTTTTGAGGAAAAAATTGTATCGGGTTATTTAAAAATACTTTTTAAATGGTAACTAGGAACCAAGACTATAACAAATTGAAGCGATAAAGTTGAAACGTGTGTAGGAAAAGATGAAAAAGTGAAAAATGTGTTGTAGGTACTCTATTTTACTAAAACTATTTGAAGTAAGATTTAAAATTACCAATATAAAACAATGTTTGAGGTAAATCCTAGCACTATTATTGAAAGGGGTGTGTTAGGGTTAAAAACATGAATTGAGAATTTTACTTTATTTTTGATTAAACTAATTAAAATTATATTTAAATTTATTAATAGAAAACAAATTTGAAAGAAATCTGCCAAATCAAACTTTTTCAATTGTAAAATGTAGGTCCTAGTATAATTTCAATTAAGTTAACTAAATTATGATAAGTTAAAATTACTACTGGAACGCAAATTTGAAAAAAATCCGCGCATTTTGTTTGTAAAGGGTATATTAAGGGTTGAAGTTGCAAAATAAGGGTCGCATACTATTTTTAATTAGATTATTTGTAAATATGTTTACAATGTATAGTAGAAACAAAATATGAAGAAAATCCGAACGGTGTGGCTGAAACGGTATAATTGAGGGTAGGGAGTGTGTGGTTGGGTCGACAATTATTATTCATCACTCTATATGTAAATATTACTAAGATAACTGATGTAAAATTGTAGGTAATGCTGCCATATATGGATCACAACACCGTCAATTTTTGAACAATGAACTTAAAAGCAAATGGGCCACAGGGGCTTAGTTTTAGGGGATGAAACTTTCACCAGCATTTTCGTCAATGTATCCCTAATATATATTCCAAATGTGGTAAAAATCAAATATTCCTCTTGGTAGGTATTCACATTACAAATTAAGCATTTTTACAACACTTTGGCCGTTCAACCCTTAATAAAAATTCAAACCTTTAGAAAAACTCCGAATTTTTTGAAATCATTCACCACTTGGAGTATACACAAATCATATGTTTAATTTTGGTCCAAATCGGTCTGCAACTTTAGAAGATTAAGTTGATCCCCCAATTTTGCCCTTTTTAGCATGTTTTCCTATAACGCGCAGGTCTTTGAAAATTTTATAATCGTTTTTTCTTCGTTATCATCTATGGGTAGTTAGAAAAAAGGACGCAAAATATGTTTTAATCGGGTCAGTAGATTCCGAAATATAGTGGTTGAAAGAAACGAATAGGCCGACCGACAGACGGAAAATTAGTGAATATGATTTTCGTAATCTACGCATTCTAAAAAGTAGAAAAATGAAAAACCTGAAAAAAAAATGTATGAATACAATACTTCCTCTACGAGAGAAGTCAAAATTATATTTCTCATAAAAGGTGAAAATTGAAAAACCAAGGTTATTTTAGAGATTTAGCCACTTAATTTTAAAATATAATTAATTAACTTTATATTTCTCAGTGGCAAATACTCACACTAAAATATTCATTGTGAATGAATCCGACAAAACTAACATAATTAAACAATGATTTGAATAGGAAAGTGATTCTTCTTGAAATTCTATGAATTTGGAGGTGGTGTACCGAGCAACGAGTGAAAAGACAATTGTTCAAAATAATAACAATACTTTGTTATGCATACATAATACTTTGTTAAGCATACTTTGTTAAACAAACAAGTTAAGCATTCAGTATCAAGAGTAGAGTAAATTGCAGAAAGAAGAACATAAATCACATTTAAATTTAAAATGGTTTTAAAAACGAATAATTTAATTAAAATTGGTTAAAATTTAATAAATTAGTTAAAACGCAAACCAGCGTGTGGCTGACTAGTAATTTTTTCTAAAGAAAAGGCTGACGTGGCTGACTAGGAATATTTTCTAAAAAAAAACTCGAACCAGCCACTTCTTGTGGCTGGTTTGCGTTCGGTTTATTCAATTTTAACCAATTTTAATTAAATTATTCGTTTTTAAAACCATTTTAAATGTAAATGTGATTTATGTGAATTATGTTTTTCTTCCTGCAATGTATTCTACTCTTCATATTGAATGCTTAACTTCTTAGTATTTTGCCAATCAGTATCCTGATGATGAGCCTATAGCTCGAAACGCGTCGATATAATTAAAATAGGCTTTTCACTCGTACCTCAGTACACCACTTCCAAAAAATATTTTTACTTTAAGAGGCTTGTATGTAGATAATTGCACACCCTACAACTTTTGTGGGAAAAAGTTTTCGATTGCATCTTTAAACAAAAAACTGTAGTAGAAAAAAACGTTAGTTTGCAACCCGTTTTTACATTGAATCGTCTGAAATTTGTTAAATAAACAAGATTAATAAAAAAAAAACTATTACAGTCCTTTAGAAAATTTTGTTCTTTACAAATCCGATTTTTTTTACTATTTTCAAATAAGTGTAAAGTAACGCAGTTATAGGGAAAAAACTACTTCAGCCCTAAGAACAAATATGACGGATTATGACCAAGAGGTTAGAGGTCAAAAAGTTGGATTTAGACTTGTTAACATGTGCAGACCAGTTGGTTTAAGATCAATTTAAGAGTTTTTACCCATCACGGGTAATTCTTGTATTTTCATTTATTGCTATAGTGTTCTTTCTTATATTTTAAGTTTATTGCCTCTATTTCTACTAAAATTTCAGATATTCAGAATAATTCATGTACTAAAAATCCCAATAAAAAATGTATTGACCGTTTCTTAACAGATGTGTACTTCAGATACTCAGAAAATGTCGGGTACTAAAAATCTCAATAAAAAATGTATTTACCGGGTCTTAACAGATGTGTAACCAAATTGTTTACTTGTAAAATTATCTTCGTTTATCAAATCAGTTATCAACAGTCTCTCATCCAAGTTACTTGGACATCACAAAAATTGTATATTCTGTAAATAAAGTTGTAGTTAAGTGCAGATCTTCTAATTCCTTTTAAATCCAAAATTTCACCTTTAATATTTTAATTAATATTAACGGGTCTGTTCGCGCTGAATTTGTTCTTACAAAACAAATCGACGTTGAATTAACATATGGTCCTTCGAGCCGGATTTAAAAAGTGAAGTTCTACGAATCAACTCCCAAAATCTGCAACTCTACTTCAGCTTTACCGCAACTCTAGCAATCTTCAGGAGCAAAGAAGGAAGAATTGACTTCAGAATCACGATTTTTTAAGCAAGTAAGTTCATTTCCGTTTCTTACAATGACAGAAAGCGCAGAACTAAGAACTTTACGCCGCAAACGTGGTAATATCCACGCTTGTATGACGCAATTTATTAAAACTCTGACTGACTGGAAAGTCAATGTCGAAACACGCTCTCCTGAGCACCTTCAAACTTGTCTTGAATCACTACAAGCGAAATTTCAAACATTCGATGATATACAAGATCAACTAGAAGAACTAAAATCAGAAGAAATTAGTAAAAGACAAGATTATGAGATAGAGTTTAATAATATTGTTGGTGAAGCCAGAAAACTCTTACGCGAACACTCTGACTCAATTTCAAATGTTCAAACTCGAACATCAACTCCAAGTTCACAAATCCAGATGCCAATACCAGTAACTTTGCCCCCTATATCGCTACCCAAATTCGACGGTTCTGCAGACGACTGGACACAATTTTATGATTTGTTCTCATCCCTGATTGATTCCAATGAAAACCTAAGTTCAGTTCGTAAATTGCAATATCTTCGTCTTTCTCTAACGGGTCGAGCCGCCGTCGCAATCGAATCATTAGAGACAACGAACCAAAATTACGACGTAGCACTTAACATTTTAAAGAAAAAATTCGAATGTGTTCGTCGTCCGCTTTGGCAACATTGGAACCATCTTATCGATTATCCTCGTTTAACAAGGGATACGTCATCAGCATTAACCAGCTTGATTGACACAGTGCATCAGCACACTCAAGCGCTAGAAAAACTTAAGGCACCAGTCGACAAATGGGACATTCCGATCGTACAACTAATTCTTTCTAAGGTTAGTCAAAACACGGCATGGCAATGGGAACTAACATTGCAAGATAACGCACTTCCAACTTACAAAGATCTATTAAATTTTCTCGAGAAACGGGCAAACTGTTCCGTTTACACCTCACACTCAACCAGCCAACTAAATAAACCACATCAAGCGGGAAAATCAATTCGAGAAGTACCACCAGCACGAAGCTTTGCTACAACAAATCCTGTATCAAATTCCTGCCCCATATGTGATGAAGATCATCGCATATACAATTGTCAAAAATTCAAACAATTGTCCATCGAAGACAAACACAAGGAAATTAAAGCAAAATCTCTTTGCGTTAATTGCCTGGGTCGTGGCCATCTCACGAAAAACTGCAAGGGTGGATCGTGTCGCTTCTGTCGCTCACGACACCACACATTCCTCCATCAATCATCATCCAATCGAAGTCATCAAAACGAAGAAGTGCAAGCGTCTAGTAGTCAGACGCCAGACCAAGTGGCTTGACCATTATCATCATCCGCGCCAGTGTACAATCCGCGAGTGTCAACCTTTTTAGTAAACTCTGCAACTAGTGACATTATGGCTTCAGCAGAAGTCAACGCAGTAAATTCATTTAATCAACGTGTCAAGTGTAGAGGTTTATTAGATACTTGTTCCACAATAAATTTAATAACCGAGGATCTCGCGAACTCCTTAAAACTCACCAAAACTCACTATTCAATACCCATTGGCGCGGTTAACGGTCTTACAACCTTTTCTAAATACTCTGTAACTGTTTCTATCGAGTCAAGAACTAGTGACTATAAACGAATGTTAACATTCCTCACTGTCAAAGAAATCTCTTCCCTAGTACCTAGGCAATCAATCAATCGAAACAATATCCAAATCCCACCTCAGATCCGTCTTGCTGATCCAAATTTCCACCAACCATCAAAAATCGATCTGCTCATTAACGCTGGTACCACTTTCTCTCTTCTCTGTGTCGGGCAAATCAATTTATCTCCACTTGGTGGACCTGACTTGTATCTACAAAAAACAAGATTAGGTTGGATCATCGGCGGAAATCCGCCCAGTCAACAAGGGCTAAGCGCTGCTTGCCATTTAACAAATAAATCACCAGATTTCGATTTAAGACAATTCTGGGAAATCGAAGAAGGCTCCACTAATAATCAATTTTCGGATCAAGAAATCAAATGCCAAAATCATTTCCAGCTAAATACAGTACGCAACAATGAAGGTCGGTACGTGGTCGCTCTTCCATTTAACGACAATATTCAAAATCTTGGAGAATCCAAATTCATGGCACTTAAACGATTCAAGTCGATTGAACGAAAACTCGAAACTGATTCGGATCTTAAGCAAAAATACAATGCAGTTCTGCAAGAATATTTAACTCTAGGTCACATGTCCTTAGTCAACGAGGCATCGGAGAATGAGAGCAACTACTATCTGCCACATCATGCCGTCTTCAAACCAAGCAGCGTTACCACCAAATTACGCGTAGTATTTGATGGTTCCGCTAAAACCACTACTGGAATATCTCTCAACGATACTCTGTACGTGGGTCCGACAATTCAACCAGATATTTTCTCGTTACTCCTTCGTTTTCGAAAACATCAAGTCGTGTTAACAGGTGACATTGAGAAAATGTATCGTCAAGTGTTAGTGCGTCCTGAAGATCGAAAATTTCAACGAATTTTATGGCGAACATCCGCAGGGCCAGTTCAGACGTACGAGTTAAATACTGTCACCTTTGGTTTATCACCAGCCCCATATCTAGCTATTCAAACGCTTCATCAACTAGCCAATGATGAACAGCATACCTGGCCACAAGCAGCTAGAATTCTCCAACAAGATTTTTATGTGGATGATGTACTTACAGGTGCATCGTCGCGGTCAGAAGCTATAAAAATCAGAAACGATCTTACGCAACTTTTAGAAAGTGGCGGATTTACTATTTGCCAATGGGCATCAAACGATCCAAAGGTTCTAGAACAAGTTCCTAAGGAAAACATAAATCTTCGATTATCACTAGGCGAATCAACCACTCTTAAAACTCTAGGTGTTTGCTGGAACTCATTAGCCGACACTATCACATACACTGTCAATCCCACTTTAACTTCAGTCAAGATAACCAAGCGATTTATCCTATCCGAAACCGCAAAAATTTTCGATCCACTAGGTCTTTTAGCTCCAATCATTGTCACTGCCAAAATTTTAATGCAAAAACTTTGGAGTGCAAAACTAGATTGGGATGAGTCTTTGCCAATGAATTTGCACACTGAATGGACCAACTACTATCAGCAACTGAGTCTCTTAGACAATTTCTCCTTTAAAAGATTTGTCACTTGCATAAATCCGGCAAATGTCCAACTCCATGGATTTTGTGACGCAAGTGAGAAGGCCTATGGAGCGTGCATCTATCTAAGAACTAAAAACAAAGACAACAGTGTCAAGGTGGAATTATTGTGCGCGAAATCGCGGGTTGCGCCATTAAAATCAGTGACTATTCCGCGACTCGAACTATGTGGTGCGCTCTTGCTTGTGACTCTTTTAACCAAAGTGCAAACGGAACTTCAAGTAAATATAGATCAAACCTTTTGTTGGTCAGATTCTACCATCGTGCTTCATTGGCTCAAATCATCACCTCATCAACTGAAAACTTTTGTAGCAAATAGAGTGTCCGAAATACAACAGAACCCCAATCAGCACATATGGCGTCATGTACGCACCAATCATAACCCTGCTGATTTGGTGTCGCGAGGAGTATCGCCAGCAGAATTTGTACAAACTCCAAACTGGCAACATGGTCCGGTTTGGCTTGCTCTCGAGGAACAAGATTGGCCAGTTACAGAGCTTCCGCATCTTTCTGAAATTCCAGAGCAAAAGTCAGCTGTTTGTTTTGCAACAAAGGACTCTTTGGATTCCGAAATATTGCATCGCTATTCATCTCTCTCTAAACTACAGAGAATAGTTGCATACTGTTTTCGTTTGGGAGGTAAATCCAAAACAAAAGGTTTTCTAACTGTTCCTGAACTCAGAGCTGCACTTCAATGCATCATCCGGTTGACGCAGCAATGTATGTTTGCAGCAGAAATCAGAAATATCACCGAGGGGAGATCAATGAAATTTACCAACAAATTGGCTCGGCTAAATCCATTTGTTGATAAATGTGGTATTCTGCGAGTCGGTGGACGACTCCAACATTCTTATCTACCCTATTCATCTAAGCATCCCATAATCCTTCCCAAAAACCACCACATTACCAACCTAATCATCCTCAGTGAACATCGGAATCACTTTCATGCTGGTACACAAGCAACTTTGTACGCAGTTCGTCGACGATATTGGCCACTAGACGGTCGTAGCCAAGTCTGGAAAACTATCAAACCATGTCTTCAGTGCAACAAGGCGAATCCACCTTTAGGTGACTACCTTATGGGAAATCTACCTTCTCCTAGAGTAACTGAAGCAAGGCCATTTACTCATGTTGGCATCGATTACTGTGGTCCTTTTCTACTAAAGGAAAAAAAGCATCGTAATCGGAACAAAATTAAAAGTTACGTTGCCGTATTCATCTGCCTATCGACTAAAGCAGTTCATCTCGAGTTAGTGAGTGATTTGACAAGTGAAGGTTTTCTCGCTGCTCTTCGCAGATTCATTGGGCGAAGAGGTTTTTGCACAAATATCTACTCAGACAATGGAAGAAACTTTGTTGGTGCTAACAATGAACTCCGAGAAATAGTCGAATCGTTAAAACATCCAAATGCAAAGGAGAAGGTGCACGCTTATTTAAACTCCAAACAAATATCGTGGCATTTTATACCTCCACAATCACCCCATTTCGGAGGTTTATGGGAAGCAGCAGTGAAATCCTTCAAATTCCACCTAAGACGAGTAGCTGGTATAGACCTGCTATTCACGTTTGAAGAGTTCAACACGTTAGCCATTGAAATTGAAGCTATCCTCAATTCTCGTCCTCTAACTCCAATCTCTTCTGATCCAAATGATCCAATTGTCCTTACACCTGGTCACTTTATTATCGGCGATTCTCTAACAAATCTTCCTGAACAAGACAAATGCGATATTTCCAATAATCGGCTATCTACATGGCAACATATCCAAAAAGTAAAACATCACTTTTGGAAACGTTGGAAACATGAGTATCTAAATGAACTCACAGTTCGTGGAAAATGGAACCAAGAAAAGCCCAACATCAAAGAAGGTGCAATTGTCCTTCTTAAGGACGATAATCTTCCACCCTTACAGTGGGACTTGGGCAGAGTGGTTCAGTGTCATCCAGGTACAGATGGTGTTATCAGAACAGTCACAGTTCAAACACCCACTAGCAGCTTCAAACGCAACGTCAGAAAATTGGCACCCTTACCAATTTAACCAACAACAATCAGTGAATAGTTACAGGTGAATAGTGCTTATTAAAATCACGTGTCCGCCTGAAAAATTATTTGTGTGTGCTAAATAGTTGTTTGCTATCATTCTAGATTAAGTATTTAGTTGTAATTGTATTCTTATTGATCGAACTCCATTCTCTCAACGAGGGGAGTATGTTAACATGTGCAGACCAGTTGGTTTAAGATCAATTTAAGAGTTTTTACCCATCACGGGTAATTCTTGTATTTTCATTTATTGCTATAGTGTTCTTTCTTATATTTTAAGTTTATTGCCTCTATTTCTACTAAAATTTCAGATATTCAGAATAATTCATGTACTAAAAATCCCAATAAAAAATGTATTGACCGTTTCTTAACAGATGTGTACTTCAGATACTCAGAAAATGTCGGGTACTAAAAATCTCAATAAAAAATGTATTTACCGGGTCTTAACAGATGTGTAACCAAATTGTTTACTTGTAAAATTATCTTCGTTTATCAAATCAGTTATCAACAGTCTCTCATCCAAGTTACTTGGACATCACAAAAATTGTATATTCTGTAAATAAAGTTGTAGTTAAGTGCAGATCTTCTAATTCCTTTTAAATCCAAAATTTCACCTTTAATATTTTAATTAATATTAACGGGTCTGTTCGCGCTGAATTTGTTCTTACAAAACAAATCGACGTGTGAATTAGAATAAGACTCTTCACTAGACCTAATCACATACAAAAATTTGACTGCATCCAATTTTATTGAAAAATGTGTACTTTTATCTACTAAAATAAGTGACTAAAACACATCATTTACTCAATCAGTGATCAAATGGACTATATCTGTCTCTCTCATTTAATATCAACGTTAATTTGGTCTATTTGCGATTGCGATACATATTTTTATTTGCAATTTTACCATTTTGACAAAAAAAGCTCGAGTGTAATTCGGTAAGACAATTTAATGGATACATACACAAAAAGATAACATAACCGTTTCCGAAACTGTTCATTTTGACGTTTGTGACGGCAAAATTAATACGATTTTATAATCTCAAAAGGTAGCTTAATTTTTTTCGCTATTAAAATAACAAAATCATAGTCTCATATGCAATCTAGCAAACACAAATTGTGTGCATTTTTGGAGTCCTAAACAGGATCTACTTGGTGATGAATTATATTCTCTACTAATAATTATTTATTGAAAAATACTTACCACTCCATTTTAATACTAGGATAAACTGTGACAGCCATTTGAGCAATCGATCAATACTCAATCTATCCTGCAAACCAAAGTCACAAAATCAATCACAAGTAAGTGTTAATAGTTACGTAAAGAAATTTAGCTGCTTAATTAACAATTTTTGACCATTTTATTTATGACATTACATTCGAAATTTCATAAGCTGTCCAAAAATACCAAAATATATAACCTGTGATTATTAATAGCAAAGATATAGGCATAAATAGCGATCTATTCCAATACGAATACAAAAATTCGGACATTTCATTTGATTCCAGCCATAAAAGTTGTTTTTTTATTATTTTTAAGCCTTAAAAATTGAAATAATGTTATAAACTTTTCACCAAAAAATTGATACTAACGAGTACTTGCATTTGGTAAAAAAAATATTCAATAAATCTACAATTAATGTAATTATTCGCATCCGGACATTTCATATGGTTCCAGCCATAATAGCTATTTATGCAACCAGTTAGAAAATGCATTTTTTTGTGTAACGAGCGGATTTCTAATAAAATAACGCGAGTTACACAAAATAGCATTTCCTAACATGTTGCATACAAGATTTTTTTTAATTTTTACAAAAACCTTCTCAAAAAAGAGTTTTTTAAACTTATGATATTAATAATTTAGTGAATTTTATCAAAACAAGTAGGCTTTATTCGAAACTTTTCATCACCAGTTGTGAAATATTTTTCATTTCATCACCAGTTGCGTAAAATGTGCCGTATGCCAACTACAATCGATTTTGAAAAGTCACATTTTAAATGTCAAATTAGAAATAGTATATTATATACCCAGGGACTAAAGTGAGTCTTTTAATCCCGTGGGTGGTTTATTGCCCGAGACGAAGTCGAGGGCAATAATCACCTCAGGGATTAAAAGACACTTTAGTCCAGTGGTATATACGCTATTTTTTGCACTTCCAATGAGTTCCAAATTACTGATTTTCAAATAGATAAAAAAATATTTGGGGGATTAAAAAATATTTTGATCCCAAGGGATTAAAAGTACCACTTTAGTCCCTCAAAATAACGCCTAAAGTAGGCGTTTAATCCCGGAAGTGCAAATAAGTCTTTTTTTTACAATTTTTTTAGAACAATAAAATAAAAATAGTTATTTATACAACAAGTAGCAAAATGTAAGTTATTTTTTCACGAGTCGTAAATTTGTCCAACGAGGCGTCAGCCGAGTTGGACAATACGACGAATGAAAAAATAACTAATTTTGCTCGTGTTGTATACACTATTTTTTGCAATTTTTAATTAAAAGAATAAATATTAGATATTAGTTAATAATCAGATGACAATCGGTTGCTTGATTCAAGCTTAATTTGTTATTAATTGAAGCAAGCATTGATAAAACAGTTGAAATCGCCCCTAGGAACGAAAAATCAAACAGTTTCCTTCAAATAATTCAAATTGAATAGAAGTGTTTGCTAACTCAAATTTAATGGAAGTGTTGCTTATATGTTCCAGTTTAGTTAAATAATCTTACTAATTGTGTAATTAATTTTATTAATAAATAAAACAATGTTTTTTTATAACATTTTGCCACGTTTTGAGCAATTTTTAAAATAATGAAAAAAAGTAAAAATAATGAAAAAAAGTAGAAAAAGAGTGAAAAAAAGTCTTTTTTTCACGCTTTTTTTGGAACAATAAAAAAAAGAAGGCCGTTTCAACATCAAAAATGGCAACTAAAAAGATGTCATTTTGATCGAAAATTGCAAAAAGGCTGTTTCAACATCAAAAATGGCAACTAAAAAGATGTCATTTTAATCGCAAATTGCAAAAAATACTTTTTAATATAAATAATTATTTAATTTTTATTTCATATTTTAATAAAACAAACACCATCTGAGAGCATTTCTTATAAGCTAAAAACTTGGAATTTAAAATTCAAGCAAATACTGATAACTTTTTGATGTTGAAAATCGACAAATTATTAGTTGAAATCTGGAGATAAACGTGGTTAATAACAATTTAGAGTGGTTAATAAAGTGATGGAAAAACAACATTTAACTCTTGAAGAAATGCTGAGGGCTGTGGAAATGCTTGAAGCTGGTACGGATCAAATTAATGTTGCGGATGCTATTGGCACAAGTCAAAGCGTGATATCGAGGTTGTAGTCAGGTAGAAAAAGAGTGCGCCACGAAGATAGATACGAAGATCAATTCGTGCAAACGCAACAGAAACTGAAGGACGTGAACCGGAGGAATTGGAGGACGGACGTAAAGTTGAATTAGGATAGGAGTTGATAAAACATATATATGTATAATATTTTAGCTATAATAATAACGACAGCCACAAAAAATAAATTAGAATTGTATAAATGATATATCACAGGGAAACTATTAAGTTACTGTAAAATAAAATACTCGTAATTATCTTTGTTGATAAGTATGGACCTCCCTGATGATGGCAGGACGAAATAAAAGTAGCAAGGAGAGGAGCTGCAGTTAGTTATATTAAAATTGTACAGTCAATTAATAAATTAGTAAAGTCAAAAACCAAGTAATAAATAAAGTCAATGGTAAAATCAGTCAAAGTCAATAAAACCCGTTAAAGTTCAATATAAGAGAAAAAAAAGAACAACCTACCCTGGCAAAGAGACAAAAAATGGAAAGTAAACAGTGATGTCGTGCTTTGATTGCATTGAAGATGGTAAAGAAAGAATAATGAAGAAGAAAGCAGAATAAGGAAGAAATAGATGAAATAAAAAAGAATAAAAAAGAAACCTGCTACAATGGCTTAGCATGCCTAAGATGTTGATCTGTCAGAAGAAGTAAGAGAAAAAAAAGAATAAAGAAGAAATGTGTTATAATGGCTTAGCACGCAAAATTGTGAGACAGAAGAAATTGTCGGTAGAAGTTAAGAATTCCGTACTATTATTGCTTAGTACTCAAAATTGTTTGAGAGGACCATCAGTCAATAAAAGAAGTTAGGAAGAAATAGTTAGTGCACAAATTATTTCCAGAAAAATTTTTTAAGCTCACGAATGCATTAGTTGGCGTGGAAATCTGCCCGAGTCGTAGACGACGGCAGATTTCCTCACGCTAACTAATGCATGAGTGTAAGTGATAAAAAAATTTCGAAATTAATTTTTGTACGAATGGTATTCGGTAAGAAAATCGCACAACTCTTAATTGATGTTATATTTTATAAAATATTTAATAAATTATAATGACATTTTACTACTAGATATTTCCATTCTACATCTATCTTAGTTTTTCATCTATCTTACTCGACTTCCACTTCTGCTTCCGTTGGAAACCAACAACAAACTACTTACAATCACTGTGTTTTTAATTTTAATTAGTTTTTCTGATATATTTGTTGGATTCATTTAATGTTACCAATTTTTCCAATAAATTAATTTTGACAACACCTTTCATTGTGACATCGAAAATATTTTAAATATTTCCAAAAAATATTGATGTTGATCAATTGTAACTATAGCAACAAGCTTAAATGCGGCCATTCTATTGGTTGCTTAAATAGTTGTGCAATTTTTATATATAATACAACAAGTGGCTGCTATCTTGCCGGCAATTTTTATCTGTCAGATAGATAACGAGTAGCTGTTGCAACGACAATCGCCACGAGCGCTTCAGCGCGAGTGGCGATTGT
This sequence comes from Cryptophagus acutangulus, assembly GCA_963556235.1. NCBI lineage: Eukaryota > Metazoa > Arthropoda > Insecta > Coleoptera > Cryptophagidae > Cryptophagus > Cryptophagus acutangulus. The sequence goes on from OY744558.1 coordinate 10,687,913, forward strand.
CTAGAGGCAACAGCTACGAGTTAATCTGACTGGTAAAAATTACCAAAAGATTGCTGCCACGAGTTGTATTCGACAAGACAATCCAATGAATAATTTAAAATGATAAAATCTGATAAAATCAAGGTGCCTTTTTTGTATACAGTTTGTATCTTTTCCTGTTTGTATTTTGTATGTCAAAGTGACAAAATACATTTGTAATTCATAAGCTAAGCTAACAATTTCAAGCAATGCAGTTTACAATGCTACTAGTGCAAGTACTAGGCAAGGAACGCAAATTGTATACAATAATTGCAATGTTAATAACTATCATTAATTAAGTATTATTAAGTGTATTAAATTTCGTTATTCTTGTTAACGTTTCATTTTTTTTGACAGCGACAATCGTACATTTTTGACAGCGACAATCGAACATTTTTGACAGCGACAATCAAACATTTCTGACAGCGACAATAGCATATCTAGGTTTCTTGTCGTAATAATAGCCTTCTTTTTAGTTTCTCAGAGTAACATTTAGAACATGAATTGGATTGTCGTTATTATTTTAGGTATAATTTCTTTATTATCTATAAAGTTAGGATAAGAAAAATAGCATGATAGTTTTAATTGTATTTTTTATAAGATAGGTAACGAATTAATGTCGTCTACGTGGCTGAATAAAAGGAAGAGATGAAATTATCGCGCGCGTCTAGAGCTAACCAGTACAAGCCGAGAAAATTTAGTAGAAAATAAGAATTACATTGGTATTCTTGGATTGGTTAAAATCGTACATCTAAATTTTTTTTAAATTTTTTGATTTTATTCTCCCGACATGGCTGGTGTTTGTACCACGCGGGGCATCCATCAGAGCCGGGATGCCTGAGCAACTGGAGCTGGCTCTGGCACATCCAGCTCGATGAAAAGGTTGGGTGCAATCTCCGCCCGCAGGACTCTCTGCGGTCCCAGAGAAGCGGGCGCAACGGAGCGGGTCATAACCCAAAATCTAACTTTACAGTGAGGGCACAAATAAAGCACAATCACAATTATATTGCTTAAAATGCACGCACGGCGATATTCTTTCCTCGTTTCTCAAAACTCAGCTGATTAGCGATTTCTCATTTTATGTTAGGAAGATATGTTTACGCAATTATGTAAATCCATTTGTTGAACATTTGTTTTTTTAATACCATAGTTATTATTTTTAACTTTGCTCAAGTAATCAAAGCAATGAGGATTTGACGATAGAGGTTTAAGCTTTTAGGACATTTAATGTTTTAGGATTATTATATTTGGTTTTTTCGTGTTTATTGGATACTTTGTTTTAGAACTGTGGGTCCAGCGCTCGCGAAGAGAGGAAAGCATGTCACGAAGACTTCTCGGCTATTGAACTCATCAATAGCTGAGGTAGTATTGATAGCGCAAAATCAGCGTGGCCGGTCAATTGAGTCGCGCCCGAGGCAATTGAACTACGAGCGGAAGTCGACGCAGCGATTGATCGATGGGTCAATCGCTGCGGCTAACTTAGCGATTTGGAGACTTCTAATTAGTTTTCAATCTAAATAGAATCAGTCTGCTTTTTGGATCGATCCAGAGGGGTCGATTCAAATAATCGGTATCGCAAACGTGAATTGTGGAACGAGATAAGACTTCTGAGATGAACCATGACTTCTCTTCGCCGCCGCTCGGACTTCAAATAATTTAAGTTTAGTAAATAAATAAATACACAGATTGAGTACCAATTGTTGATCTTTTATTTAATCATAAACTACCCCGCTACGTCCCTGCCACCCGAGTGGTGACAATAATATAAAAAATAACAAATAATAGCAGAAATAGCATTAACAACAAATACGATATTACGATAGCAATTCATTGACGGAAAATAATTGTTTTGAATTGACTGTATTGTACCAAGGTTTGCAAAAAAAGTATTTTTTAAATAATTTATTTTTTTACTAACTTATAATTCTATAATTGTATATCATTAGTTTTTATATCTATATAATTATATATCAAACAAAATCGACTTGACTAGTATCTAAAAATGAATTTTAATATGCACAGAAAGCGTGTATCGACATTACATTTTTACTATAACCTAAAAAATAATATTATGAAAGTCAGTTTTTCTTCTTCTTCTGTATACACAGGCGAGTTTACATCACAGAATCTTTTAAAATAAGTTAGGCAACTAAATATACAGGTGTATTACTTTTTTTTGCAAACCTTAGTACTCCAAAAAATTGTTGTCGTTTTGAATCTCACGATAATTTGAGGATATCTTGTCCACTGGTGAGTCGTCTAATAGTCTTGTTCTTCGTGTCTTTACAGGGCAACAAGAGTTACACCTAGGGGCATAAACAGTAAATTTTCGAGCACAAAAATTTCATCAAAAGGCCATTGACACATTTGTACAAAAATGTCACTGAAAGACACTTTCTACGCAAAGCTAGACATTGTTGATCAAATCTTTGTAGAAGCTACTCTTGCGGATGTCCTTGTGGTGGATAAATATCATTAATTCCAAAACAAAATTAATTGAACGATGTTTGATTTGATCAATATATAATTTATAGGAAGGACAGCAAATAACGGAACCATACTCAAGTTTTGCCCTTACAAATGAGTTGAATAAAACTTTTAAAGTGTCAATCTCCACAAAATCTTTGGCATTGCGAAGAACGTAAAGGAGAGTATGATACACCAAGGAAACTGAAGTACTAAGATGGAATTTGAAAGAGTCAAACATGATCCCTCAATTAACAAATGTACCCGGTCTATCGAGAACGACGTTAAATAACTGATATGGATATACTATTGTGGATATTTGACGTAAAAAGGACATGTCATTTCATATATTTGTTGTATCATCAGAATCGTATTACAATAACTAGAATAACATATCTATAAGCTTGTAAGCTGAATTAGCATTTTTTCTTAGTTTTATATTTTACTTTAATATTATTTTCGATCTATGTCTTAACCTGATACTGTTAACATCAATTAAAATCTTTTTTTTAAAACATGTCTCGAATAATTTATAATAAAACTTACATTTATTTTAAATCTCACAATTACCTATTACTTTATGTGTTATACTTTATCTAATCTCTATCGAAATCGGAACTACTAACATCACTGTCCATGTCGACAACGGTTTCCGCATTGTCAGAATGCGGTGCCGATTGCAAAATATCGTCAACATTTAATAGCGTTTGTTCACCCACAAACCAATTGAAGTCAACGCCGACCACGGAATCAATTTCTATCTTTTTTTTTCACCCGTACATTTTCCAGGCGCAGGAACAGACTCGCCCCCGGCAAAACTTTGAGTCGTTCAGCATGACACACGGACCCACTTAAGAATATGCTGATGATCATTTTTGTATCCAGGAACTCAAGATCTATGATTTCCATATAAATTTATGCGGTTACTTTATGACGAAGACAAGCAAATTTTTTGAGCGTCTTTGAGGCGTTCAGCCTAGGTTAGAGAACCAGTCAGGAATATGCTGAAGGACGGTTTCGTAATCCTTATATAATGAATAACGCTCAAAGACATTAAATTTAATAAATAAATAAAAACATTTTTCAACATTTATTGTTTAAACTCATAATAAATTTAAAATAAAATACATTAAAATGGTAATTAATATTTGGTACTAAGTCAAAACTAACAAAAAACAAATATATTCAAACTGTAAGTAAATTAATAATTAACAATAAATGAAAATAAACAATAAAATAATAAACAATAAAAACATTATTTAAATAAATTAAAAAAATTGTTCAAAGTGCATCCCTTCGACTTCAATACATTTTACACACTTGCGATATAAACTATTAATTGCGGATGACACAAGTTCAAGGTTTTGTTTAAACTCATTACAGGCGACTTCAAGTCTATTTAATAGCTGTTCTCTTGAATCAATTGCAACAGCGTAAACTTTGTCTTTTAAATATCCCCAAACAAAGTGAGGTCTGGTGACCTAGGTAGCCAAGCCACTGGACCTCTTCCTACTTCAACATCTACCCGATGCCTTATACGACCAATCCATCGTTCTGAAAAATTTTCGTGCATTCATTCACAAACCACACGTCCAAATCGCACAGGGCAACCATCCATTTGCACCCAACTTTCATTTACAACACCAAGTAAGATATCTTCTAGTAAATCATCCAATTGATAAGAAAAAAATCCACAAAAGACTGCGAATTCAATCGTTGTGGCAAAATGTATGGCCGACATACCTTGTTGTTAATAACGCCAACCCAAACATTTACACTAAACTCATGCTGGAATTTATGAGCACGGATTGCATGAGGCTGTTGTTCGGACCAAACATGCAAATTATGATAATTCACAACACCAACTCTTGTAAATGTAGACTCATCAGTACATAATTTTTTTTTTAATCTTTTCTCTCCATCACCAGGAATTAAACTTTGAACACGTTGAAAATGGAAAGGTTTCATTTTCGTTGCAGAATCCATGTACAAACTGAATGTTTGCCTATTCTTCACTTGTAAATAATCTTGGCATTATTTTAATTGAAACGTATTTAGAAAAAACCAATAAGTGAAATATTATGACAACCAGATAATTAGGTTAACGTTATAATCCATAGCTAACTTTTATTAATATGTTTTTTAAACGTATGGATTAGATTATTTTCTAGGATAATTCATGGCTTTGGGACCCACAGTTAACTTATCGAGTCTACATATATTACTCAAAATTCAAACTAGCCTGTAAGGCCAGTTTTGGGGTATAGAGTGGCAAATGTCGGCAAAGTTAGAACTGAAGTCAGGGACGTTCGGTGGAAGTTCTTACGTGGAATATTTTCTAACAATTGTAACAAAAGGATAGGTATCTGCAACCACCATACCCCGAAAGTTTAAGATCGCGTATATTACCTGCCATTTCCCATTAAATTTATCCTCTTATTTGGTGGAAGCAGATAAAGTTTCTGACGCCAGTGATTAAAGCAGGCGGACTACTTCCACGCCAAAACATCCGCACAAATTAACCCGGTCCCAATCTACTCAAATGCGCGCTTCAATAAATATAACAGTCGCAACCCACAACCAAACAAGAATTTTCGAGGGCGAGATAACCGGCCGCAAATATCTAGTAACGACACAAAGGTGGCAACGCTAAAAGCAACGGAGGGTGATCCAACCGTTCAGCCGATAGAAAACTTTTCGGAGAACTGAAACCCACTCCATAAGCCGGCCTTCATTGGTAGCGCCACTACCACCAAAAGGCAACCACCCAATTAGCCTCATAAACAACTCCGCTCACAACTTACTGAACGAATGTGAATTCCAACATCACACGACGCGGTCAAAAATACTCACGGTGACGATTAAAGCGGGAAACACGTCTCACCCAGCCTTAATTGATCTAGGATCCCGCTAATGGCACTGACTGTTTTGGGACTAGGTTACGTTAGCGGACAGTCCGTTCCTTATTTTCCCCGTTTCGGGGACATTCAAACCGAAACAGCGCCGCATTACCCATCAGGTTCTATTGCCATTTAAGATCGGAAACTTAGGGTGCGAGCATGAGTTCATATTAACACCGCAGTTACCATACCCTATTATAATAGGTATGGACTTTTTACAAACAGTTTGCGAGAAACTTGGGCATAAGTCGTATTTCAATGAGAGGTACTGGTACTCCACGCACTTCATCAGCTCGGTGCACGAATTTTTGCTCCCCAATTCCAAAATACGACCCTCACAGGTGCCATTGCTGGAGAGATAGATCTATCACGCCCCGAACAAGAAAGGTTTGCCCAGATTAATTACCCCCGATATTTTTTTTTGATCGGCGTGGCATTCCCAATTGGGACCCTTTGATCGGTTGATCGACGATGTGCCTTTCCAAATAAAGCCATATACTATATGGCTTTTTGTTTGCACATCGCGAGGAAATACAGTGCAAAATTGATAATATGCTACGATGAAGTCGTAGAGCGGGCGAATACCCCTTTCTGCTCGCCACTGGTAACGGCAGTTAAGAAGAATGAGATCGTTCAGGTATGCTTAGATGCCAGGGCTTTACACAATCCTGTTAAGGACCTTTTGGTTTATTGGACCTAGACTTCAGGTAATTACAGTTACAATATTATTATTGCATGTTTGGTTGCTGTGTGTCAGCACCGTGGCTAACCACGTTCTTGTGTAATTCAAGATTATTACTGTTGATAGAGTCTTCACTATATATGGAGACCTAACTAATGATCTATCATCACAGTGCAAAAACTTTGTCAGTTTGCGGCATTGTTATAGCCCCTAGACATTTTCCAAAACTACCAAAAATTAAAGCAAAAAAATACTTATGTTCTGATGAAAGATTTGTTCGAATAGCCATGAATTAAGTAAAAAATTAATAAAAAAACTTCGATTAAATATTAACCACTCGCTTGCTAATTAGCGGAAAAAAAGAAAAAAATAATAATTCTGTCCATTTATTGCTATATCTGTTCTCTCTCTAAATCTACCATTAGATATTTTCTACAATAAATTTGTATCAACTGAAACCAAAGTTTAGAACTAAAATAGCTTTAGTGTGCCGCAAATTTGTAAATACTGTCGAATTTATAATGATATGTTTATAATTTTATAATCAATTTATGTTTCTAGATCTCTTATCTGAGGAAACTTGGGAAGGTTTAGAACAGTTACCGCGAGATAATGGAAATAAGCAATGGGACTTTTTTCTTACTACATACAAACGGTATTTTGACGTGTTTTTTTCCTTTAAAGCGTCGTATGGTTTCTGAACAAAAATCGGATCCTTCACCAAATACGCCTAAAGTTGCCGAGCCGGTACGCAGATTAGATATTGCTTTTACAATAAGTCAAGTTAGGCCCACGTTTTACAAAAGATATTTACAATTCAAAAGAGAATATAATGAGACTCTATATTCTGTACATTCTCAAAAATGTACAGCAAAGCCAAAAAGAAAAGTAACTTAAACAAAAAAACCGTTAAACAACAGTTTGATTTCACTGATAATCCAGAAGAATTAGCTAATAAATTTAATTTTCTTTTTGTTAATGAAGCATTTCAAGTGCAAGAAGTTTTGCAAGGGCCAACTTATCATTCTACTGTAAATAAACACAAAAAGTCGTTATTTCTTTTTAGCATTACTGAACAAGAATTATTAAATACAGCCATGCAAATGAAATCAAAAGATAGTTTTGGATATAATGGGATTCCCAGTCGCATTCTTTAAAAAAGTACAAGTAACATGACTTCACCACTGCAATATATTTTTAATAACTCCTTTGAATTTGGAATGATTCCTAATTCATTAAAGCACGCTACAGTTAAACCTCTATATAAAAAAAGAGTACACCAAGACCTTAAAAACTATAGGCCTATTAGCTTACTGACAACTGAGAACAAATTTCTAGAGAAGGTAATGTTCAATAGAGTTATAAATTTTTTAACAAATTCAATTTGTTCAATTCAAGGCAACATGGATTTTTAAAGAAAAAGGGTATTAATACGGCTATATTTGAGTTCACTCAGTCCATTCTTGACGCTTTGGAAAATGGGGATGTTTTGCGGGTTTTTCCTGGATCTTAAGATAGCTTTTGATTGTGTGAACGCAAATATCCTTTTAGAAAAACTCCAAAAATACAGACTTCGCGGAAATGTAATAGCTTGGTTCAGGAGTTATCTTGAGGAGCGAACCCAGATAGTTATTTTTTGGTAAAAAATAACAAAACTTATATGTCTAATGTTCGGAAAATCCTGTCTGGTGTACTGTTTTTTGTCATATATATTAATGACTCTCCGTATGTACTTTCGGACTGTAATCATTTTCTGGTTAACTATGCAGACGATACCAATTTTCTACTAAGGGCGTCTGATATCCCTTCGTTGCAGAATGATTTTAAACTACATATATCTTAGGCGTATAGAGCACTGGCTTATTTCTAACAAGCTTCTTTTTAATGTTGCAAAAACCAACTGCATTATTTTCAAAACAACACATACAAACTTCAATTTTCCTCAACAACTTCTTTATAATAATAACTTAAATTTGGACATTAACAACTCAACTATATGTCTTGGTATACATATTGATTGCAATACACGCTGGCATAACTATATAAAAAATTTAAATCCACGACTAAATTTATTCATGGTGTAATTTTCTGGGGAAGCTGTGCCCAAATCCCCAGCACTTTTAGTCTGCAAAAAATCATACTCCAAAATATGCTAAATTTGTCATACAAAGAATCTTGTAGAGGTCAATTTGAAAAGAATAAAATTCTCATATTAACTTCTCTTTATGTTTTGAAACTGCTGAATCGCAGGATGCAGCATATAATAATCTTTTGAGTCAAATTACGAAACAATTTCGGAATTTCACCTTCTGTATCAAGATTCGATACTATTTACGAAAGGAAGTTGAGGTGGTAAACAGACCTAAATAAGTGGGAGTGTTGGAGTTATTTAGTGTTTAAGTACGGTCCTGTGGTAAGTATTAGTTTTGTTTGGCACGGTCCTGCTTAACGGTTTAGTGCGCTTATAGTAGAATATTTTTTTTTAATACTATTTTAGAATAATAACATTATTCAACTAATTTTAATTTGAGAATGTACTCATTCTGCAACAAGTGCAAGAATATTCATTCTTATACAAGTGATAGAATGACCACATGTGGCGCCATCTTATGGAAGTTGACGCAACATTAAGCTATTGTATTTTGATTAATGAATTATTCATTTAATTTATTAATTGTGGATATTGGTAATATTATAATACAATCAACCAAATCATTCATATTTAGAACATTCTTTAAGACATTTTATAACTAATTTTGTTTATTAATACATATATTATAGCGGCAACATCTGTGAACTAATTGTCTAAAAGTGATAGATACTAGAGAGCGACTCAAGCGTCAAAACATTATTTCAAACTTCGTGCTCGGTTTTGTGGTTATGTTGTCAAGTGCAATTAAAAGCAAAACAATGTTAGGCAGTGAATGTGCTAGTGAGTCCAGTGATCAGCCTACTAATACTCCTTCAGAAATTACCAAAGCAGCAGTTAGTGCAGTTGATAACTTGCTACCAGCAAAATCGAAGAAAGTGTACGAGGGCCACTACCTACGATTCATGGATTGGCAAACTGGGAAAAATATAAACTCATTTTCCGAGAACGTTTTGCTACCATATTTTGATGAAACGTCGAAAAAAATGCTATCATCCACATTGTGGAAGATTTATTCTATATTGAGAAGCACAATTAACATAAAACACGACTTGGACATAGCAAAGTATGCTAAATTAAGAGCTTTCTTAAAAAGGAAAAAAGATGGTTATCAAGCCAAAAAACCAAAAATATTAACAGCAGAGGAAACAAATAAATTTATTAATGAAGCGCCAGACGATATACTTGCGGCAAAGGTAAAGTCAAATTAAAAATTATATTAAATCTATTTAATAATAATATTTACTTAGGTTGGTTTAATTATTGGCGTAATGGGTGCATGTCGCAAACATAAACTGTGGCAAGTGAAGGTTGAGCATATTCAAGATTTAGGCGAAGCAAATGTGAATAATGTTCCTGATACGAAAACAAAAATTCAAAGAAAATTCACCATAACAGGCCTTTTTGCGCTATTTTAAAAAAGTATTCTGTACTGCGGCCTAAAAATTGTGAAAGAAGTAATTATTTCCTGAACTTTCAAAAAGGTCGTTGTACAAAACAAGTTATTGGTATAAACAAGATAGGAAATATGCCGAAACAAATAGCAATATTTTTGCAAATGCCTAATCCTGAACAATATACAGGCCCTTGCTTCCGCCGTTCATCTGCCACAATGCTTGTTGATGCTGGAGGTGACATAACAACATTAAAAAAGCATGGCGGGTGGAATTCGTCAGAAGTAGCGGAATGCTATATTGATAATTCATTGACCAACAGAATTAATGTGGCCAACAAAATAATGCATTCTATAGTAGAAACCGGTTCTTCGGCCTTGACTTCGGCTTTGATCGGAAACACAACTCAGTCAACAAGTCTTCAATCACTAATTAACAAAAACATTTCTTCTGAAAATTCAACTAATGCACCTATTTTTAATTTTCAAAATTGTACTAATACCATTACCATAAATATTATAAATAAAGAGGAGGAATAAACAAATTATGAAAATCGATAATGTGTTGTTTAATATTTATATATAAATGCAAAAAACGTAAAAACTAACGTATTTTAATTGACGATAGTATTAAAAAAGTATAGTCTGAAACTCGTCGGAATGAATATTCAGCCCTCGTGGGACCGTCACACTCGCCTTCGGCTCGTGTGACAAATTTCCACTCGGGCTGAATATTCTCATTCCGCACTCGTTGCAGAATATACTATTTTATGTAATGTTTGTTGATGTGAGCTATGAGATATGTGGCACATATGTCTCCAGTTGTTAATCATTTTCCTCAATTCATTTCTTTCGAGAGAGTGATTTCTACTCAAGATTTAAATTATTTGAAAAAGCCACAGCCTGTAATTCTAACAACCGAAACTGCTGAATCGGAGGATGCAGCATATAATAATCTTTTAAGTCAAATTACCAATAACGATTTCGGAATTTCACCTTCTGCATCAAGATTCAAAACACAACTATTTACGAAAGGAAGTTGAGGTGAGAAACAGACCTAAATAAGTGGGAGTGTTGGAGTTATTTAATGTTTATGTACGGTCCTGTGGTAAGTATTAGTTTTGTTTGGCAAGGTCCTGCTTGTAGTAGAATATATTTTTCATGTAATGTATGTTGATTTGAGTTATGAGATAAGTTGCATATATGTAGTCTCGAGTTATTATTCCTTTTTCTCAGATCCTTTCTTTTGAGAGAGTGATTTCTACTCAAGATTTAAATTATTTGAAAAAGCCACAGCCTGGACTTTTAACAACCGAAACGGCTGAATCGGAGGATGCAGCATATAATAATCTTTTGAGCTCAAATTACGAATAACGATTTTGGAATTTCACCTTCTGCATCAAGATTTGGTACACAACTATTTACGAACGGAAGTTGAGGTGATAAACAGACCTAAATAAGTGGGAGTGTTGGAGTTATTTAATGTTTATCTACGGTCCTGTGGTAAGTATAAGTTTTGTTTGGCACGGTCCTGCTTAACGGTTTAGTGCGCTTGTAGTAGAATATATTTTTCATGTAATGTATGTTAATTTGAGTTATGAGATATGTTGCATATATGTAATCTCGAGGTATTATTCCTTTTTCTCAGTTCATTTCTTTTGAGAGAGTGATTTCTACTCAAGATTTAAATTAATTGAAAAAGCCACAGCCTGGACTTTTAACAACCGAAACCGCTGAATCGGAGGATGCAGCATATAATAATCTTTTGAGTCAAATTACGAATAACAATTTCGGAATTTCACCTTCTGCATCAAGATTTGGTACACAACTATTTACGAACGGAACTTGAGGTGATAAACAGACCTAAATAAGTGGGAGTGTTCGAGTTACTTAATGTTATGTACGGTACTGTGGTATGTATTAGTTTTGTTTGGCACGGTCCTGCTTAACGGTTTAGTGCGCTTGTAGTAGAATATATTTTTCATGTAATGTATGTTAATTTGAGTTATGAGATATGTTGCATATATGTAATCTCGAGGTATTATTCCTTTTTCTCAGTTCATTTCTTTTGAGAGAGTGATTTCTACTCAAGGTTTAAATTATTTGAAAAAGCCACAGCCTGGACTTTTAACAACCGAAACGGCTGAATCGGAGAATGCAGCATATAATAATGTTTTGAGTCAAATTACGAATAACAATTTCGGAATTTCACCTTCTGCATCAAGATTTGGTACACAACTATTTACGAACAGAAGTTGAGGTGATAAACAGACCTAAATAAGTGGGAGTGTTGGAGTTATTTAATGTTTATCTACGGTCCTGTGGTAAGTATAAGTTTTGTTTGGCACGGTCCTGCTTAACGGTTTAGTGCGCTTGTAGTAGAATATATTTTTCATGTAATGTATGTTGATTTGAGTTATGAGATATGTTGCATATATGTAATCTCGAGTTATTATTCCGTTTTCTCAGTTCATTTCTTTTGAGAGAGTGATTTCTACTCAAGATTTAAATTATTTGAAAAAGCCACAGCCTGGACTTTTAACAACCGAAACGGCTGAATCGGAGGATGCAGCATATAATAATCTTTTGAGCTCAAATTACGAATAACGATTTTGGAATTTCACCTTCTGCATCAAGATTCAATACACAACTATTTACGAAATGAAGTTGAGGTGATAAACAGACCTAAATAAGTGGGAGTGTTGGAGTTATTTAATGTTTATGTACGGTCCGGTGGTAAGTATTAGTTTTGTTTGGCACGGTCCTGCTTAACGGTTTAGTCCGCTTGTAGTAGAATATATTTTTCATGTAATGTATGTTGATTTGAGTTATGAGATATGTTGCATATATGTAGTCTTGAGTTATTATTCCTTTTTCATTACTTTTGAAAGAGTGATTTCTACTCAAGATTTAAATTAGTTGAAAAAGCCACAGCCTGGACTTTTAACAACCGAAACGGCTGAATCGGAGGATGTAGCATATAATAATCTGTTAAGTCAAATTACCAATAACGATTTCGTAATTTCACCTTCTGCATCAAGATTCGATAAACTATTTACGAAAGGAAGTTGAGGTGATAAACAGACCTAAATAAGTGGGAGTGTTGGAGTTATTTAATGTTTATGTACGGTCCGGTGGTAAGTATTAGTTTTGTTTGGCATGGTCCTGCTTAACGGTTTAGTCCGCTTGTAGTAGAATATATTTTTCATGTAATGTATGTTGATTTGAGTTATGAGATATGTTGCATATCTGTAGTCTCGAGTTATTATTCCTTTTTCTCAGTTCATTTCTTTTGAGAGAGTGATTTCTACTCAAGATTTAAATTAGTTGAAAAAGCCACAGCCTGGACTTTTAACAACCGAAACGGCTGAATCGGAGGATGTAGCATATAATAATCTGTTAAGTCAAATTACGAATAACGATTTCGTAATTTTACCTTCTGCATCAAGATTCGATACACAACTATTTACGAATGGAAGTTGAGGTGATAAACAGACCTAAATAAGTTGGAGTGTTGGAGTTATTTAATGTTTATGTACGGTCCTATGGTAAGTATTAGTTTTGTTTGGCACGGTCCTGCTTAGCGGTTTAGTCCGCTTGTAGTAGAATATATTTTTCATGTAATGTATGTTGATTTGTGTTATGAGATATGTAGCATATCTGTAGTCTCGAGTTATTATTCCTTTTTCTCAGTTCATTTCTTTTGAGAGAGTGATTTCTACTCAAGATTTAAATTAGTTGAAAAAGCCACAGCCTGGACTTTTAACAACCGAAACGGCTGAATCGGAGGATGTAGCATATAATAATCTTTTAAGTCAAATTACCAATAACGATTTCGTAATTTCACCTTCTGCATCAAGATTCGATACACAACTATTTACGAATGGAAGTTGAGGTGATAAACAGACCTAAATAAGTTGGAGTGTTGGAGTTATTTAATGTTTATGTACGGTCCTGTGGTAAGTATTAGTTTTGTTTGGCACGGTCCTGCTTAACGGTTTAGTCCGCTTGTAGTAGAATATATTTTTCATGTAATGTATGTTGATTTGAGTTATGAGATATGTTGCATATATGTAGTCTCGAGTTATTATTCCTTTTTCTCAGTTCATTTCTTTTGAGAGAGTGATTTCTACTCAAGATTTAAATTAGTTGAAAAAGCCACAGCCTGGACTTTTAAGGACCGAAACGGCTGAATCGGAGGATGTAGCATATCATAATCTTTTAAGTCAAATTACCAATAACGATTTCGGAATTTCACCTTTTGCATCAAGATTCGATAAACTATTTACGAAAGGAAGTTGAGGTGAAAAACATACCTAAATAAGTGGGAGTGTTGGAGTTATTTAATGTTTATCTACGGTCCTGTGGTAAGTATAAGTTTTGTTTGGCACGGTCCTGCTTAACGGTTTAGTGCGCTTGTAGTAGAATATATTTTTCATGTAATGTATGTTAATTTGAGTTATGAGATATGTTGCATATATGTAATCTCGAGGTATTATTCCTTTTTCTCAGTTCATTTCTTTTGAGAGAGTGATTTCTACTCAAGATTTAAATTAATTGAAAAAGCCACAGCCTGGACTTTTAACAACCGAAACCGCTGAATCGGAGGATGCAGCATATAATAATCTTTTGAGTCAAATTACGAATAACAATTTCGGAATTTCACCTTCTGCATCAAGATTTGGTACACAACTATTTACGAACGGAACTTGAGGTGATAAACAGACCTAAATAAGTGGGAGTGTTCGAGTTACTTAATGTTATGTACGGTACTGTGGTATGTATTAGTTTTGTTTGGCACGGTCCTGCTTAACGGTTTAGTGCGCTTGTAGTAGAATATATTTTTCATGTAATGCATGTTAATTTGAGTTATGAGATATGTTGCATATATGTAATATCGAGGTATTATTCCTTTTTCTCAGTTCATTTCTTTTGAGAGAGTGATTTCTACTCAAGGTTTAAATTATTTGAAAAAGCCACAGCCTGGACTTTTAACAACCGAAACGGCTGAATCGGAGAATGCAGCATATAATAATGTTTTGAGTCAAATTACGAATAACAATTTCGGAATTTCACCTTCTGCATCAAGATTTGGTACACAACTATTTACGAACGGAAGTTGAGGTGATAAACAGACCTAAATAAGTGGGAGTGTTGGAGTTATTTAATGTTTATCTACGGTCCTGTGGTAAGTATAAGTTTTGTTTGGCACGGTCCTGCTTAACGGTTTAGTGCGCTTGTAGTAGAATATATTTTTCATGTAATGTATGTTGATTTGAGTTATGAGATATGTTGCATATATGTAATCTCGAGTTATTATTCCTTTTTCTCAGTTCATTTCTTTTGAGAGAGTGATTTCTACTCAAGATTTAAATTATTTGAAAAAGCCACAGCCTGGACTTTTAACAACCGAAACGGCTGAATCGGAGGATGCAGCATATAATAATCTTTTGAGCTCAAATTACGAATAACGATTTTGGAATTTCACCTTCTGCATCAAGATTCAATACACAACTATTTACGAAATGAAGTTGAGGTGATAAACAGACCTAAATAAGTGGGAGTGTTGGAGTTATTTAATGTTTATGTACGGTCCGGTGGTAAGTATTAGTTTTGTTTGGCACGGTCCTGCTTAACGGTTTAGTCCGCTTGTAGTAGAATATATTTTTCATGTAATGTATGTTGATTTGAGTTATGAGATATGTTGCATATATGTAGTCTTGAGTTATTATTCCTTTTTCATTACTTTTGAAAGAGTGATTTCTACTCAAGATTTAAATTAGTTAAAAAAGCCACAGCCTGGACTTTTAACAACCGAAACGGCTGAATCGGAGGATGTAGCATATAATAATCTGTTAAGTCAAATTACCAATAACGATTTCGTAATTTCACCTTCTGCATCATGATTCGATAAACTATTTACGAAAGGAAGTTGAGGTGATAAACAGACCTAAATAAGTGGGAGTGTTGGAGTTATTTAATGTTTATGTACGGTCCGGTGGTAAGTATTAGTTTTGTTTGGCATGGTCCTGCTTAACGGTTTAGTCCGCTTGTAGTAGAATACATTTTTCATGTAATGTATGTTGATTTGAGTTATGAGATATGTTGCATATATGTAGTCTTGAGTTATTATTCCTTTTTCATTACTTTTGAAAGAGTGATTTCTACTCAAGATTTAAATTAGTTGAAAAAGCCACAGCCTGGACTTTTAACAACCGAAACGGCTGAATCGGAGGATGTAGCGTATAATAATCTGTTAAGTCAAATTACCAATAACGATTTCGTAATTTCACCTTCTGCATCAAGATTCGATAAACTATTTACGAAAGGAAGTTGAGGTGATAAACAGACCTAAATAAATGGGAGTGTTGGAGTTATTTAATGTTTATATACGGTCCGGTGGTAAGTATTAGTTTTGTTTGGCACGGTCCTGCTTAACGGTTTAGTCCGCTTGTAGTAGAATATATTTTTCATGTAATGTATGTTGATTTGAGTTATGAGATATGTTGCATATCTGTAGTCTCGAGTTATTATTCCTTTTTCTCAGTTCATTTCTTTTGAGAGAGTGATTTCTACTCAAGATTTAAATTAGTTGAAAAAGCCACAGCCTGGACTTTTAACAACCGAAACGGCTGAATCGGAGGATGTAGCATATAATAATCTGTTAAGTCAAATTACGAATAACGATTTCGTAATTTTACCTTCTGCATCAAGATTCGATACACAACTATTTACGAATGGAAGTTGAGGTGATAAACAGACGTAAATAAGTGGAAGTGTTGGAGTTATTTAATGTTTATGTACGGTCCTATGGTAAGTATTAGTTTTGTTTGGCACGGTCCTGCTTAGCGGTTTAGTCCGCTTGTAGTAGAATATATTTTTCATGTAATGTATGTTGATTTGTGTTATGAGATATGTAGCATATCTGTAGTCTCGAGTTATTATTCCTTTTTCTCAGTTCATTTCTTTTGAGAGAGTGATTTCTACTCAAGATTTAAATTAGTTGAAAAAGCCACAGCCTGGACTTTTAACAACCGAAACGGCTGAATCGGAGGATGTAGCATATAATAATCTTTTAAGTCAAATTACCAATAACGATTTCGTAATTTCACCTTCTGCATCAAGATTCGATACACAACTATTTACGAATGGAAGTTGAGGTGATAAACAGACCTAAATAAGTTGGAGTGTTGGAGTTATTTAATGTTTATGTACGGTCCTGTGGTAAGTATTAGTTTTGTTTGGCACGGTCCTGCTTAACGGTTTAGTCCGCTTGTAGTAGAATATATTTTTCATGTAATGTATGTTGATTTGAGTTATGAGATATGTTGCATATATGTAGTCTCGAGTTATTATTCCTTTTTCTCAGTTCATTTCTTTTGAGAGAGTGATTTCTACTCAAGATTTAAATTAGTTGAAAAAGCCACAGCCTGGACTTTTAAGGACCGAAACGGCTGAATCGGAGGATGTAGCATATCATAATCTTTTAAGTCAAATTACCAATAACGATTTCGGAATTTCACCTTTTGCATCAAGATTCGATAAACTATTTACGAAAGGAAGTTGAGGTGAAAAACATACCTAAATAAGTGGGAGTGTTGGAGTTATTTAATGTTTATGTACGGTCCGGTGGTAAGTATTAGTTTTGTTTGGCACGGTCCTGCTTAACGGTTTAGTCCGCTTGTAGTAGAATATAGTTTTCATGTAATGTATGTTGATTTGAGTTATGAGATATGTTGCATATATGTAGTCTTGAGTTATTATTCCTTTTTCATTACTTTTGAGAGAGTGATTTCTACTCAAGATTTAAATTAGTTGAAAAAGCCACAGCCTGGACTTTTAAGGACCGAAACGGCTGAATCGGAGGATGTAGCATATAATAATCTGTTAAGTCAAATTACGAATACCGATTTCGTAATTTCACCTTCTGCATCAAGATTCGATACATAACTATTTACGAATGGAAGTTGAGGTGATAAACAGACCTAAATAAGTGGGAGTGTTGGAGTTATTTAATGTTTATGTACGGTCCTATGGTAAGTATTAGTTTTGTTTGGCACGGTCCTGCTTAGCGGCTTAGTCCGCTTGTAGTAGAATATATTTTTCATGTAATGTATGTTGATTTGTGTTATGAGATATGTAGCATATCTGTAGTCTCGAGTTATTATTCCTTTTTCTCAGTTCATTTCTTTTGAGAGAGTGATTTCTACGCAAGATTTAAATTAGTTGAAAAAGCCACAGCCTGGATTTCTAACAACCGAAACGGCTGAATCGAAGGATGTAGCATATAATAATCTGTTAAGTCAAATTACCAATAACGATTTCGTAATTTCACCTTCTGCATCAAGATTCGATAAACTATTTACGAAAGGAAGTTGAGGTGATAAACAGACCTAAATAAGTGGGAGTGTTGGAGTTATTTAATGTTTATGTACGGTCCGGTGGTAAGTATTAGTTTTGTTTGGCACGGTCCTGATTAACGGTTTAGTCCGCTTGTAGTAGAATATATTTTTCATGTAATGTATGTTGATTTGAGTTATGAGATATGTTGCATATATGTAGTCTTGAGTTATTATTCCTTTTTCATTACTTTTGAGAGAGTGATTTCTACTCAAGATTTAAATTAGTTGAAAAAGCCACAGCCTGGACTTTTAACAACCGAAACGGCTGAATCGGAGGATGTAGCATATAATAATCTGTTAAGTCAAATTACCAATAACGATTTCGTAATTTCACCTTCTGCATCAAGATTCGATAAACTATTTACGAAAGGAAGTTGAGGTGATAAACAGACCTAAATAAGTGGGAGTGTTGGAGTTATTTAATGTTTATGTACGGTCCGGTGGTAAGTATTAGTTTTGTTTGGCACGGTCCTGCTTAACGGTTTAGTCCGCTTGTAGTAGAATATATTTTTCATGTAATGTATGTTGATTTGAGTTATGAGATATGTTGCATATATGTAGTCTTGAGTTATTATTCCTTTTTCATTACTTTTGCAAGAGTGATTTCTACTCAAGATTTAAATTAGTTGAAAAAGCCACAGCCTGGACTTTTATCAACCGAAACGGCTGAATCGGAGGATGTAGCATATAATAATCTGTTAAGTCAAATTACCAATAACGATTTCGTAATTTCACCTTCTGCATCAAGATTCGATAAACTATTTACGAAAGGAAGTTGAGGTAATAAACAGACCTAAATAAGTGGGAGTGTTGGAGTTATTTAATGTTTACGTACGGTCCGGTGGTAAGTATTAGTTTTGTTTGGCACGGTCCCGCTTAACGGTTTAGTCCGCTTGTAGTAGAATATATTTTTCATGTAATGTATGTTGATTTGAGTTATGAGATATGTTGCATATCTGTAGTCTCGAGTTATTATTCCTTTTTCTCAGTTCATTTCTTTTGAGAGAGTGATTTCTACTCAAGATTTAAATTAATTGAAAAAGCCACAGCTTGGACTTTTAACAACCGAAACCGCTGAATCGGAGGATGCAGCATATAATAATCTTTTGAGTCAAATTACGAATAACAATTTCGGAATTTCACCTTCTGCATCAAGATTTGGTACACAACTATTTACGAACGGAACTTGAGGTGATAAACAGACCTAAATAAGTGGGAGTGTTCGAGTTACTTAATGTTATGTACGGTACTGTGGTATGTATTAGTTTTGTTTGGCACGGTCCTGCTTAACGGTTTAGTCCGCTTGTAGTAGAATATATTTTTCATGTAATGTATGTTGATTTGAGTTATGAGATATGTTGCATATATGTAGTCTTGAGTTATTATTCCTTTTTCATTACTTTTGAGAGAGTGATTTCTACTCAAGATTTAAATTAGTTGAAAAAGCCACAGCCTGGACTTTTAACAACCGAAACGGCTGAATCGGAGGATGTAGCATATAATAATCTGTTAAGTCAAATTACCAATAACGATTTCGTAATTTCACCTTCTGCATCAAGATTCGATAAACTATTTACGAAAGGAAGTTGAGGTGATAAACAGACCTAAATAAGTGGGAGTGTTGGAGTTATTTAATGTTTATGTACGGTCCGGTGGTAAGTATTAGTTTTGTTTGGCACGGTCCTGCTTAACGGTTTAGTCCGCTTGTAGTAGAATATATTTTTCATGTAATGTATGTTGATTTGAGTTATGAGATATGTTGCATATATGTAGTCTTGAGTTATTATTCCTTTTTCATTACTTTTGCAAGAGTGATTTCTACTCAAGATTTAAATTAGTTGAAAAAGCCACAGCCTGGACTTTTATCAACCGAAACGGCTGAATCGGAGGATGTAGCATATAATAATCTGTTAAGTCAAATTACCAATAACGATTTCGTAATTTCACCTTCTGCATCAAGATTCGATAAACTATTTACGAAAGGAAGTTGAGGTAATAAACAGACCTAAATAAGTGGGAGTGTTGGAGTTATTTAATGTTTATGTACGGTCCGGTGGTAAGTATTAGTTTTGTTTGGCACGGTCCTGCTTAACGGTTTAGTCCGCTTGTAGTAGAATATATTTTTCATGTAATGTATGTTGATTTGAGTTATGAGATATGTTGCATATCTGTAGTCTCGAGTTATTATTCCTTTTTCTCAGTTCATTTCTTTTGAGAGAGTGATTTCTACTCAAGATTTAAATTAGTTGAACAAGCCACAGTCTGGACTTTTAACAACCGAAACGGCTGAATCGGAGGATGTAGCATATAATAATCTGTTAAGTCAAATTACGAACAACGATTTCGTAATTTCACCTTCTGCATCAAGATTCGATACACAACTATTTACGTATGGAAGTTGAGGTGATAAACAGACCTAAATAAGTGGGAGTGTTGGAGTTATTTAATGTTTATGTACGGTCCTATGGTAAGTATTAGTTTTGTTTGGCACGGTCCTGCTTAGCGGTTTAGTCCGCTTGTAGTAGAATATATTTTTCATGTAATGTATGTTGATTTGTGTTATGAGATATGTAGCATATCTGTAGTCTCGAGTTATTATTCCTTTTTCTCAGTTCATTTCTTTTGAGAGAGTGATTTCTACTCAAGATTTAAATTAGTTGAAAAAGCCACAGCCTGGATTTTTAACAACCGAAACGGCTGAATCGAAGGATGTAGCATATAATAATCTGTTAAGTCAAATTACCAATAACGATTTCGTAATTTCACCTTCTGCGTCAAGATTCGATAAACTATTTACGAAAGGAAGTTGAGGTGATAAACAGACCTAAATAAGTGGGAGTGTTGGAGTTATTTAATGTTTATGTACGGTCCGGTGGTAAGTATTACTTTTGTTTGGCACGGTCCTGCTTAACGGTTTAGTCCGCATGTAGTAGAATATATTTTTCATGTAATGTATGTTGATTTGAGTTATGAGATATGTTGCATATATGTAGTCTCGAGTTATTATTCCTTTTTCTCAGTTCATTTCTTTTGAGAGAGTGATTTCTACTCAAGATTTAAATTAGTTGAAAAAGCCACCGCCTGGACTTTTAACAACCGAAACGGCTGAATCGGAGGATGTAGCATATAATAATCTGTTAAGTCAAATTACGAATAACGATTTCGTAATTTCACCTTCTGCATCAAGATTCGATACACAACTATTTACGTATGGAAGTTGAGGTGATAAACAGACCTAAATAAGTGGGAGTGTTGGAGTTATTTAATGTTTATGTACGGTCCTATGGTAAGTATTAGTTTTGTTTGGCACGGTCCTGCTTAGCGGTTTAGTCCGCTTGTAGTAGAATATATTTTTCATGTAATGTATGTTGATTTGTGTTATGAGATATGTAGCATATCTGTAGTCTCGAGTTATTATTCCTTTTTCTCAGTTCATTTCTTTTGAGAGAGTGATTTCTACTCAAGATTTAAATTAGTTGAAAAAGCCACCGCCTGGACTTTTAACAACCGAAACGGCTGAATCGGAGGATGTAGCATATAATAATCTGTTAAGTCAAATTACCAATAACGATTTCGTAATTTCACCTTCTGCATCAAGATTCGATAAACTATTTACGAAAGGAAGTTGAGGTAATAAACAGACCTAAATAAGTGGGAGTGTTGGAGTCATTTAATGTTTATGTACGGTCCGGTGGTAAGTATTAGTTTTGTTTGGCACGGTCCTGCTTAACGGTTTAGTCCGCTTGTAGTAGAATATATTTTTCATGTAATGTATGTTGATTTGAGTTATGAGATATGTTGCATATCTGTAGTCTCGAGTTATTATTCCTTTTTCTCAGTTCATTTCTTTTGAGAGAGTGATTTCTACTCAAGATTTAAATTAGTTGAACAAGCCACAGCCTGGACTTTTAACAACCGAAACGGCTGAATCGGAGGATGTAGCATATAATAATCTGTTAAGTCAAATTACGAATAACGATTTCGTAATTTTAAGTCAAATTACGAATAACGATTTACGAATAACGATTTCGTAATTTCACCTTCTGCATCAAGATTCGATACACAACTATTTACGTATGGAAGTTGAGGTGATAAACAGACCTAAATAAGTGGGAGTGTTGGAGTTATTTAATGTTTATGTACGGTCCTATGGTAAGTATTAGTTTTGTTTGGCACGGTCCTGCTTAGCGGTTTAGTCCGCTTGTAGTAGAATATATTTTTCATGTAATGTATGTTGATTTGTGTTATGAGATATGTAGCATATATGTAGACTCGAGTTATTATTCCTTTTTCTCAGTTCATTTCTTTTCAGAGAGTGATTTCTACTCAAGATTTAAATTAGTTGAAAAAGCCACAGCCTGGACTTTTAAGGACCGAAACGGCTGAATCGGAGGATGTAGCATATCATAATCTTTTAAGTCAAATTACCAATAACGATTTTGGAATTTCACCTTCTGCATCAAGATTCGATAAACTATTTACGAAAGGAAGTTGAAGTGAAAAACATATCTAAATAAGTGGGAGTGTTGGAGTTATTTAATGTTTATGTACGGTCCGGTGGTAAGTATTTGTTTTGTTTGGCACGGTCTTGCTCAACGGTTTAGTCCGCTTGTAGTAAAATATATTTTTCATGTAATGTATGTTGATTTGAGTTATGAGATATGTTGCATATATGTAGTCTTGAGTTATTATTCGTTTTTCATTAATATTGAGAGAGTGATTTCTACTCAAGATTTAAATTCGTTGAAAAAGCCACAGCCTGGACTTTTAACAACCGAAACGGCTGAATCGGAGGATGTAGCATATAATAATCTGTTAAGTCAAATTACCAATAACGATTTCGTAATTTCACCTTCTGCATCAAGATTCGATAAACTATTTACGAAAGAAACTTGAGGTGATAAACCGACCTAAATAAGTGGGAATGTTGGTGTTATTTAATGTTTATGTACGGTCCGGTTGTAAGTATTAGTTTTGTTTGGCACGGTCCTGCTTAACGGTTTAGTCCGCTTGTAGTAGAATATATTTTTCATGTAATGTATGTTGATTTGAGTTATGAGATATGTTGCATATATGTAGTCTTGAGTTATTATTCCTTTTTCATTACTTTTGCAAGAGTGATTTCTACTCAAGATTTAAATTAGTTGAAAAAGCCACAGCCTGGACTTTTAACAACTGAAACTGCTGAATCGGAGGATGTACCATATAATAATCTGTTAAGTCAAATTACCAATAACGATTTCGTAATTTCACCTTCTGCATCAAGATTCGATAAACTATTTACGAAAGGAAGTTGAGGTGATAAACAGACCTAAATAAGTGGGAGTGTTGGAGTTATTTAATGTTTATGTACGGTCCAGTGGTAAGTATTAGTTTTGTTTGGCACGGTCCTGCTTAACGGTTTAGTCCGCTTGTAGTAGAATATATTTTTCATGTAATGTATGTTGATTTGAGTTATGAGATATGTTGCATATCTGTAGTCTCGAGTTATTATTCCTTTTTCTCAGTTCATTTCTTTTGAGAGAGTGATTTCTACTCAAGATTTAAATTAGTTGAAAAAGCCACAGCCTGGACTTTTAACAACCGAAACGGCTGAATCGGAGGATGTAGCATATAATAATCTGTTAAGTCAAATTACCAATAACGATTTCGTAATTTCACCTTCTGCATCAAGATTCGATAAACTATTTACGAAAGGAAGTTGAGGTGATAAACAGACCTAAATAAGTGGGAGTGTTGGAGTTATTTAATGTTTATGTACGGTCCGGTGTTAAGTATTAGTTTTGTTTGGCACGGTCCTGCTTAACGGTTTAGTCCGCTTGTAGTAGAATATATTTTTCATGTAATGTATGTTGATTTGAGTTATGAGATATGTTGCATATATGTAGTCTTGAGTTATTATTCCTTTTTCATTACATTTGCAAGAGTGATTTCTACTCAAGATTTAAATTAGTTGAAAAAGCCACAGCCTGGACTTTTAACAACCGAAACGGCTGAATCGGAGAATGTAGCATATAATAATCTGTTAAGTCAAATTACCAATAACGATTTCGTAATTTCACCTTCTGCATCAAGATTCGATAAACTATTTACGAAAAGAAGTTGAGGTGATAAACAGACCTAAATAAGTGGGAGTGTTGGAGTTATTTAATGTTTATGTACGGTCCGGTGGTAAGTATTAGTTTTGTTTGGCACGGTCCTGCTTAACGGTTTAGTCCGCTTGTAGTAGAATATATTTTTCATGTAATGTATGTTGATTTGAGTTATGAGATATGTTGCATATCTGTAGTCTCGAGTTATTATTCCTTTTTCTCAGTTCATTTCTTTTGAGAGAGTGATTTCTACTCAAGATTTAAATTAGTTGAAAAAGCCACAGCCTGGACTTTTAACAACCGAAACGGCTGAATCGAAGGATGTAGCATATAATAATCTGTTAAGTCAAATTACGAATAACGATTTCGTAATTTCACCTTCTGCATCAAGATTCGATACACAACTATTTACGAATGAAAGTTGAGGTGATAAACAGACCTAAATAAGTGGGAGTGTTGGAGTTATTTAATGTTTATGTACGGTCCTGTGGTAAGTATTAGTTTTGTTTGGCACGGTCCTGCTTAACGGTTTAGTCCGCTTGTAGTAGAATATATTTTTCATGTAATGTATGTTGATTTGAGTTATGAGATATGTTGCATATATGTAGTCTCGAGTTATTATTCCTTTTTCTCAGTTCATTTCTTTTGAGAGAGTGATTTCTACTCAAGATTTAAATTAGTTGAAAAAGCCACAGCCTGGACTTTTAAGGACCGAAACGGCTGAATCGGAGGATGTAGCATATCATAATCTTTTAAGTCAAATTACCAATAACGATTTCGGAATTTCACCTTCTGCATCAAGATTCGATAAACTATTTACGAAAGAAAGATGAGGTGAAAAACATACCTAAATAAGTGGGAGTGTTGGAGTTATTTAATGTTTATGTACGGTCCGGTGGTAAGTATTTGTTTTGTTTGGCACGGTCCTGCTTAACGGTTTAGTCCGCTTGTAGTAGAATATATTTTTCATGTAATGTATGTTGATTTGAGTTATGAGATATGTTGCATATATGTAGACTCGAGTTATTATTCCTTTTTCTCAGTTCATTTCTTTTGAGAGAGTGATTTCTACTCAAGATTTAAATTAGTTGAAAAAGCCACAGACTGGACTTTTAAGGACCGAAACGGCTGAATCGGAGGATGTAGCATATAATAATCTGTTAAGTCAAATTACCAATAACGATTTCGTAATTTCACCTTCTGCATCAAGATTCGATAAACTATTTACGAAAGAAAGTTGAGGTGATAAACAGACCTAAATAAGTGGGAGTGTTGGAGTTATTTAATGTTTATGTACGGTCCGGTGGTAAGTATTAGTTTTGTTTGGCACGGTCCTGCTTAACGGTTTAGTCCGCTTGTAGTAAAATATATTTTTCATGTAATGTATGTTGATTTGAGTTATGGGATATGTTGCATATATGTAGTCTTGAGTTATTATTCCTTTTTCATTACTTTTGAGAGAGTGATTTCTACTCAAGATTTAAATTCGTTGAAAAAGCCACAGCCTGGACTTTTAACAACCGAAACGGCTGAATCGTAGGATGTAGCATATAATAATCTGTTAAGTCAAATTACCAATAACGATTTCGTAATTTCACCTTCTGCATCAAGATTCGATAAACTATTTACGATAGGAAGTTGAGGTGATAAACAGACCTAAATAAGTGTGAGTGTTGGAGTTATTTAATGTTTATGTACGGTCCGGTGGTAAGTATTAGTTTTGTTTGGCACGGTCCTGCTTAACGGTTTAGTCCGCTTGTAGTAGAATATATTTTTCATGTAATGTATGTTGATTTGAGTTATGAGATATGTTGCATATATGTAGACTCGAGTTATTATTCCTTTTTCTCAGTTCATTTCTTTTGAGAGAGTGATTTCTACTCAAGATTTAAATTAGTTGAAAAAGCCACAGCCTGGACTTTTAAGGACCGAAACGGCTGAATCGGAGGATGTAGCATATCATAATCTTTTAAGTCAAATTACCAATAACGATTTCGGAATTTCACCTTCTGCATCAAGATTCGATAAACTATTTACGAAAGGAAGTTGAGGTGAAAACATACCTAAATAAGTGGGAGTGTTGGAGTTATTTAATGTTTATGTACGGTCCGGTGGTAAGTATTTGTTTTGTTTGGCACGGTCTTGCTTAACGGTTTAGTCCGCTTGTAGTAGAATATATTTTTCATGTAATGTATGTTGATTTGAGTTATGAGATATGTTGCATATATGTAGTCTTGAGTTATTATTCCTTTTTCATTACTTTTGAGAGAGTGATTTCTACTCAAGATTTAAATTCGTTGAAAAAGCCACAGCCTGGACTTTTAACAACCGAAACGGCTGAATCGGAGGATGTAGCATATAATAATCTGTTAAGTCAAATTACCAATAACGATTTCGTAATTTCACCTTCTGCATCAAGATTCGATAAACTATTTACGAAAGGAAGTTGAGGTGAAAAACATACCTAAATAAGTGGGAGTGTTGGAGTTATTTAATGTTTATGTACGGTCCGGTGGTAAGTATTTGTTTTGTTTGGCACGATCTTGCTTAACGGTTTAGTCCGCTTGTAGTAGAATATATTTTTCATGTAATGTATGTTGATTTGAGTTATGAGATATGTTGCATATATGTAGTCTTGAGTTATTATTCCTTTTTCATTACTTTTGAGAGAGTGATTTCTACTCAAGATTTAAATTCGTTGAAAAAGCCACAGCCTGGACTTTTAACAACCGAAACGGCTGAATCGGAGGATGTAGCATATAATAATCTGTTAAGTCAAATTACCAATAACGATTTCGTAATTTCACCTTCTGCATCAAGATTCGATAAACTATTTACGAAAGGAAGTTGAGGTGAAAAACATACCTAAATAAGTGGGAGTGTTGGAGTTATTTAATGTTTATGTACGGTCCGGTGGTAAGTATTTGTTTTGTTTGGCACGGTCTTGCTTAACGGTTTAGTCCGCTTGTAGTAGAATATATTTTTCATGTAATGTATGTTGATTTGAGTTATGAGATATGTTGCATATATGTAGTCTTGAGTTATTATTCCTTTTTCATTACTTTTGAGAGAGTGATTTCTACTCAAGATTTAAATTAGTTGAAAAAGCCACAGCCTGGACTTTTAACAACCGAAACGGCTGAATCGGAGGATGTAGCATATAATAATCTATTAAGTCAAATTACGAATAACGATTTTGTAATTTCACCTTCTGCATCAAGATTCGATACACAACTATTTACGAATGGAAGTTGAGGTGATAAACAGACCTAAATAAGTGGGAGTGTTGGAGTTATTTAATGTTTATGTACGGTCCTATGGTAAGTATTAGTTTTGTTTGGCACGGTCCTGCTTAGCGGTTTAGTCCGCTTGTAGTAGAATATATTTTTCATGTAATGTATGTTGATTTGTGCTATGAGATATGTAGCATATCTGTAGTCTCGAGTTATTATTCCTTTTTCTCAGTTCATTTCTTTTGAGAGAGTGATTTCTACTCAAGATTAAAATTAGTTGAAAAAGCCACAGCCTGTACTTCTAACAACCGAAACTGCTGAATCGGAGGATGCAGCATATAATAATCTTTTAAGTCAAATTACCAATAACGATTTCGTAATTTCACCTTCTGCATCAAGATTCGGTACACAACTATTTACGAAAGGAAGTTGAGGTGATAAACAGACCTAAATAAGTGGGAGTCTTGGAGTTATTTAATGTTTATGTACGGTCCTATGGTAACTATTAGTTTTGTTTGGCACGGTCCTGCTTAACGGTTTAGTCCGTTTGTAGTAGAATATATTTTTCATGTAATGTATGTTGATTTGAGTTATGAGATATGTTGCATATATGTAGTCTCGAGTTATAATTCCTTTTTCTCAGTTCATTTCTTTTAAGAGAGTGATTTCTACTCAAGATTTAAATTAGTTGAAAGAGCCACAGCCTGGACTTTTATCAACCGAAACGGCTGAATCGGAGGATGTAGCATATAATAATCTGTTAAGTCAAATTAGCAATAACGATTTCGAAATTTCACCTTCTGCATCAAGATTCGATACACAACTATTTACGAAAGGAAGTTGAGGTGATAAACAGACCTAAATAAGTGGGAGTGTTGGAGTTATTTAATGTTTATGTACGGTCCTGTGGTAAGTATTAGTTTTGTTTGGCACGGTCCTGCTTAACGGTTTAGACCGCTTGTAGTAGAATATATTTTTCATGTAACGTATGTTGATTTGAGTTATGAGATATGTTGCATATATGTAGTCTCGAGTTATTATTCCTTTTTCTCAGTTCATTTCTTTTAAGAAAGTAATTTCTACTCAAGATTCAAATTATTTGAAAAAGCCACAGCCTGTACTTCTAACAACCGAAACTGCTGAATTGGAGGATGCAGCATATAATAATCTTTTGAGTCAAATTACCAATAACGATTTCGGAATTTCACCTTCTGCATCAAGATTCAATACACAACTATTTACGAAAGGAAGTTGAGGTGATAAACAGACCTAAATAAATGGGAGTGTTGGAGTTATTTAATGTTTATGTACGGTCCGGTGGTAAGTATTAGTTTTGTTTGGCACGGTCCTGCTTAACGGTTTAGTCCGCTTGTAGTAGAATATATTTTTCATGTAATGTATGTTGATTTGATTTATGAGATATGTTGCATATATGTAGTCTTGAGTTATTATTCCTTTTTCATTACTTTTGAGAGAGTGATTTCTACTCAAGATTTAAATTAGTTGAAAAAGTCACAGCCTGGACTTTTAACAACCGAAACGGCTGAATCGGAGAATGTAGCATATAATAATCTGTTAAATCAAATTACCAATAACGATTTCGTAATTTCACCTTCTGCATCAAGATTCGATACACAACTATTTACGAATGGAAGTTGAGGTGATAAACAGACCTAAATAAGTGGGAGTGTTGGAGTTATTTAATGTTTATGTACGGTCCTATGGTAAGTATTAGTTTTGTTTGGCACGGTCCTGCTTAGCGGTTTAGTCCGCTTGTAGTAGAATATATTTTTCATGTAATGTATGTTGATTTGTGCTATGAGATATATAGCATATCTGTAGTCTCGAGTTATTATTCCTTTTTCTCAGTTCATTTCTTTTGAGAGAGTGATTTCTACTCAAGATTTAAATTAGTTGAAAAAGCCACAGCCTGGACTTTTAACAACCGAAACGGCTGAATCGGAGGATGTAGCATATAATAATCTTTTAAGTCAAATTACCATTATCGATTTCGGAATTTCACCATCTGCATCAAGATTCAATACACAACTATTTACGAATGGAAGTTGAGGTGATAAACAGACCTAAATAAGTAAGAGTGTTGGAGTTATTTAATGTTTATGTACGGTCCTATGGTAAGTATTAGTTTTGTTTGGCACGGTCCTGCTTAACGGTTTAGTCCGCTTGTAGTAGAATATATTTTTCATGTAATGTATGTTGATTTGAGTTATGAGATATGTTGCATATATGTAGTCTCGAGTTATTATTCCTTTTTCTCAGTTCATTTCTTTTGAGAGAGTGATTTCTACTCAAGATTTAAATTATTTGAAAAAGCCACAGCCTGTACTTCTAACAACCGAAACTGCTGAATCGGAGGATGCAGCATATAATAATCTTTTAAGTCAAATTACCAATAACGATTTCGGAATTTCACCTTCTGCATCAAAATTCGATAAACTATTTACGAAAAGAAGTTGAGGTGATAAACAGACCTAAATAAGTGGAACCGTTGGAGTTATTTAATGTTTATGTACGGTCCTGTGGTAAGTATTAGTTTTGTTTGGCACGGTCCTGCTTAACGGTTTAGTCCGCTTGAAGTAGAATATATATTTCATGTAATGTATGTTGATTTGAGTTATGAGATATGTTGCATATATGTAGTCTCGAGTTATTATTCCTTTTTCTCAGTTAATTTTTTTTGAGAGAGTGATTTCTACTCAAGATTTAAATTAGTTGAAAAAGCCACAGCCTGGACTTTTAACAACCGAAACGGCTGAATCGGAGGATGTAGCATATAATAATCTTTTAAGTCAAATTACAAATAACGATTTCGGAATTTCACCTTCTGCATCAAGATTCGATACACAACTATTTACGAAATGAAGTTGAGGTGATAAACAGAATTAAATAAGTGGGAGTGTTCGAGATATTTAATGTTTATGTACGGTCCTGTGGTAAGTATTAGTTTTGTTTGGCACGGTCCTGCTTAACGGTTTAGTCCGCTTGAAGTAGAATATATATTTCATGTAATGTATGTTGATTTGAGTTATGAGATATGTTGCATATATGTAGTCTCGAGTTATTATTCCTTTTTCTCAGTTCATTTCTTTTGAGAGAGTGATTTCTACTCAAGATTTAAATTATTTGAAAAAGCCACAGCCTGTACTTCTAACAACCGAAACTGCTGAATCGGAGGATGCAGCATATAATAATCTTTTAAGTCAAATTACCAATAACGATTTCGGAATTTCACCTTCTGCATCAAAATTCGATAAACTATTTACGAAAAGAAGTTGAGGTGATAAACAGACCTAAATAAGTGGAAGCGTTGGAGTTATTTAATGTTTATGTACGGTCCTGTGGTAAGTATTAGTTTTGTTTGGCACGGTCCTGCTTAACGGTTTAGTCCGCTTGAAGTAGAATATATATTTCATGTAATGTATGTTGATTTGAGTTATGAGATATGTTGCATATATGTAGTCTCGAGTTATTATTCCTTTTTCTCAGTTAATTTTTTTTGAGAGAGTGATTTCTACTCAAGATTTAAATTAGTTGAAAAAGCCACAGGCTGGACTTTTAACAACCGAAACGGCTGAATCGGAGGATGTAGCATATAATAATCTTTTAAGTCAAATTACAAATAACGATTTCGGAATTTCACCTTCTGCATCAAGATTCGATACACAACTATTTACGAAATGAAGTTGAGGTGATAAACAGAATTAAATAAGTGGGAGTGTTCGAGATATTTAATGTTTATGTACGGTCCTGTGGTAAGTATTAGTTTTGTTTGGCACGGTCCTGCTTAACGGTTTAGTCCGCTTGAAGTAGAATATATATTTCATGTAATGTATGTTGATTTGAGTTATGAGATATGTTGCATATATGTAGTCTCGAGTTATTATTCCTTTTTCTCAGTTCATTTCTTTTGAGAGAGTGATTTCTACTCAAGATTTAAATTATTTGAAAAAGCCACAGCCTGTACTTCTAACAACCGAAACTGCTGAATCGGAGGATGCAGCATATAATAATCTTTTAAGTCAAATTACCAATAACGATTTCGGAATTTCACCTTCTGCATCAAAATTCGATAAACTATTTACGAAAAGAAGTTGAGGTGATAAACAGACCTAAATAAGTGGAAGTGTTGGAGTTATTTAATGTTTATGTACGGTCCTGTGGTAAGTATTAGTTTTGTTTGGCACGGTCCTGCTTAACGGTTTAGTCCGCTTGAAGTAGAATATATATTTCATGTAATGTATGTTGATTTGAGTTATGAGATATGTTGCATATATGTAGTCTCGAGTTATTATTCCTTTTTCTCAGTTTATTTCTTTTGAGAGAGTGATTTCTACTCAAGATTTAAATTATTTGACAAAGCCACAGCCTGTACTTCTAACAACCGAAACTGCTGAATCGGAGGATGTAGCATATAATAATCTTTTAAGTCAAATTACAAATAACGATTTCGGAATTTCACCTTCTGCATCAAGATTCGATACACAACTATTTACGAAATGAAGTTGAGGTGATAAACAGAATTAAATAAGTGGGAGTGTTCGATATATTTAATGTTTATGTACGGTCCTGTGGTAAGTATTAGTTTTGTTTGGCACGGTCCTGCTTAACGGTTTAGTCCGCTTGTAGTAGAATATATTTTTCATGTAATGTGTGTTGATTTGAGTTATGAGATATGTTGCATATATGTAGTCTCGAGTTATTATTCCTTTTTCTCAGTTCATTTTTTTTTGAGAGAGTGATTTCTACTCAAGATTTAAATTAGTTGAAAAAGCCACAGCCTGGACTTTCAACAACCGAAACGGCTGAATCGGAGGATGTAGCATATAATAATCTTTTAAGTCAAATTACCAATAACGATTTCGGAATTTCACCTTCTGCATCAAGATTCAGTACACAACTATTTGCGAAAGGAAGTTGAGTTGATAAACAGACCTAAATAAGTGGGAGTGTTGGAGTTATTTAATGTTTATGTACGGTCCTGTGGTAAGTATAGTTTTGTTTGGCAAGGTCCTGCTTAACGGTTTAGTGCGCTTGTAGTAGAATATATTTTTTCTAATACTACTTTAGAATAATAACTTCTATAATAACTAACTCTATTCTAACTAACAAGAACATTATATATTGCTATTTTATCGCGCTGAAGAAAACAAAGTTTATATTATGTTTGTTATTTAATAAAATACATATATTGTCTTTAAATATACTTTTTTGTACAGTTCAAATTTTATCCTTTAATGAAATGTGAATTTTATCAAATTTTTGCTAAAAGTCGGTAATAAATTGATGTTTAGCAATATATCAGTTGATTAGTAGAAGAAACCATGTCAAAGGAAACTTGAGAAAGACATAATGAAAAAATTATAAAATCTCTACAAAAAGCTGTTCTGCCTTTAGCAAACTATTGGGCAAAGTTCAAATCTCCAGTAGAAATTGGAATAAAGTTTACGATTATTTGCGTCCAATTTTGGCAAAATTTTCAAACTGCGGGAAAACACAGACCATAAAAAAGTTGCACAAACTATTATTGACTGTTTATTTGTTGGAGAAAATGCTGCTACTAACTAGGTACAAATCTATGAAGAAACTGTTGGTTTGGTTTTGATTGGTTCTGGTTTGATATCAATCAAGGACAAGTCTATGAAGAAATTGTTGGTTTGGTTTTGATTGATTCTGGTTTGATGTTGGTTTGGTTGGTTTGATTCAACTTGATTTAAAGTCTCGTTTAAAGTTGAATCGTCTAATTTTTGCCAAAAATACGAAATTTTAATTTGTTTGTATCTTTAGAAATTCCTCATCATAAAAATAAAATATTTGTTCAAACTATCAAAATTTAAATCCGCCCGGACCCGAAGCAGCGGAAAATAAAGTTTTGTCAAATAAAATTCAAAGACAATTAGCGATACCGAAAAAAGACAAATCTTATTTTGTTTATATTTTTTTTTTGTTTTAAATTCATCATTAGGAATTTCATGTGAAGGGATTAGAATACACGACCCTTTATAGACAACCAAAATGAAAAAGAAATATTGAATCCCTATTTAAATTACATGTTACCGTTATTAACCCTAAAACATCAATATTTATTTTTTAATTATATGTTAATAATTTGACGAATATAATTACATAATTAATATATTATAATTTTTTATCTGCTTGCGTTTCGAAATGACAACTTTATGAGTGTAATTTTTAATGTCATAATGACATGCATTATGACAATAAAGACTATACTGATTTTCGAGCTGATTACATTATAGTACTGAGTACTATAATGAATTCATTATGGTACTCAGTACTATAATGAAACATTCAAGGCTAATATGATAGATCAATTTTTAGGTAATACGATTATATCGATAAATTAATGATGTTTAGGTGACAGCAACATATTTATTTTTTAAATTTTACATTTTTTTAAAGCTAAATAATTTATTTCGAATTTCTTCTTTAATATACGCAAGCAGATAAAATTTTGTATGTCATTCGGATCGTAACTAATCATTATGGTACCAGTCGCGTTATCAGACTCGGCTGGCGCCTCGTCTGATAAACTTCACGACTGGTACCATAATGATTGATATTACGATCCTTATGACATAAATAACTATTATTTTATAAAATATTCAACCCCAAATTTTACAATTCTATCGTCAAATAAAATGTCATGCCGTACAGGCTGGACAGTGGCCTATCGAAATCATATTTCGTAATCTTAGCCATTGGTAGACAATATAAGATCATAAATTAAATTGTTTACAGTCGAAAAATACCCACACATTTTCTTTTTGCTTTCAACCCATAAATAATTGCAACAACGTATGTGTTAACAATTTCATGCTTAGTATTTTGAAGATTTCAGCGTACGCTTACTTCACTTGCTATTTCTTGCAAAGTTAGCATACAACCTTAAACAAGCCTATACTTACAGTATGTTCCTTTAAACTTTAATTTTAAAATAAATATTCTTTGCAGAATTCTATAAATCAAACATAATAAACTAAACATATACATAAATAATAATTCACTTTTTTTAAAGTTGGATAGCTCATAAATCAAACGGTATAGTATAACTAGTTATAAATAAACTAGTACATCTATTTTGAGAATTCACATGTTATCATTCGACGTTCAGTATATAAAAGGACACGATTAACTTTTCCCACATCAACTACTACGACACGATAAAAGATTATTTTTGAGATTGCAAAGGGGCGCCAGCTAATACTATTGGATAATCTACTGCAACTGTGCATTTTTTTTTCAGCACACAGTTTCTGATGAACACCATTCTAGGTATATTGCATCGAAAGAAAAAAATCTGTTCAAATAAAAATTGCTCTGGATTTTAATTTAATCAAATAGATTAAATTGAACTGATATTGCACATTTATTTACCCATTTATTTATTTACCCATAATTAAATAATATGATACAGATTAATTACTCAACTTATGTTTTCGCTATTGGTAAAGACGGTCGCGGAGGTGGCAATTTAATTACAGAATCACAGGATTTTGCTATTACTAAATTAATTAAATAATAAGGTTTCGAATTATTTCACTGTCTTAACATGCATTTTTTTTTAGTTTGACATTAATTAATATATGCGCACTTAAATACCTATTGGAAATTGGTAAACTTAATTCTGCCCAATAATTTTTTTAAACATTGCAATATAAATTGATGGGCAATTAGAGGGACACATTGTATTTACATTATTTAACTGAATTAACTTATACAATACAATTATCCATAAAGATTTTTAATTATTATGGTACAAATGTTAAATAAGTACTATTATATACAAATTTAAACATGCAAAATGTTTCAGTATAATCGCATATTCAATGCATTCTTGCTTAAAAAAATGGTTTAAGATTAATTAACCAAATTATTGACTTGGATATAATTATAATTTCAATTGATAGTTTCATACTGCCATTTTGAATTTAGGTGATGTAAAAAATTATTTAATATGCTATTTTTTACATTACGTAGATAGACTTCGACTATCTATTTTTAATATTCACGCTGTTACAAAAATAGCCTAAAGCTATTTTAATAATACTTAAATATACCTCATTAATTAACTCATAAAAATAATTTTTCTTAAATAAATAAAATTTTATTTACAAAATTAACTTTGCGCTTTTATTTAGTCACTAATATTTTCTATCAACCATTTTTCAACATTAAGTCGTTTTCTACCTTTCTGATACTATGTTTCAGAAACAGTTGAAATCAGTGCCTAAGAATTAAGTATGCGAAAGAATTTCTGTGTATGTTTCTTCAATATGGAATATCATCACTCGGTTGGTTTTAGCACCAAATGACGCAAAGTTGTTTATTGTGTAGGACGAATGTCATAGCTCACTTCGTCCAAAACATGACTTAATATGTTTCAGCAATATGTGATCTAGTTATAGTCTGATTATAGGCATTCTGTAATTAGTATGGCGGAAGGTTTTTGTTGTATTCTACGGGTTCTGCAGAAAACCCGTGTTCTATGCATCAAACATCTTGAACGCCTTGATGTTGGAAATTAAGCATAAGTTGAACGTCTTGATGTCAAAAACTAAGTGTCATGTTCCTGATACACTCAGGTTCGGTGGTACACTCAGATTCGTGTGACATTTGTGCTGGAAAGGCTGCGGAGCCTCTACATCTAACAATGCCTCTTTAAAGTTATATTGTCTCGAGCCACAGCTTAAAGTTATTAAGCTCTGTGTGCCTTTAAATGCAAATAATATAATATAATAGGTATATTAGTATTTTGCCCTTAGTTACTATGAGTAGAATTTGGACGTGTCGACAAATATTCCGGCACTTTTTCCTTATAGAAACGATCCATATTGGTAAGATTTTTTACGATATTTGAAGGAAATACTGTAGACGGTGAATACTATTGCAAAAATATATTTATTTTAACCAGCAGTCACAGAATAATACTTCCTAAAGTAAATTGTCAAGTGATGTGTAAATATTATATTGTATTGAAAATATGATATTGAAATAAATAAAAAATTGTAAAAATTATTCATGGTATTTTTAAATTCCACAACAAGCAGCGGAAACGGACATGGTTTTTTCGAGCAAAAACTTGCCATTGATAGTAAAAAGTTTATACAGTGCATTTTGTTCAAATTACTATAGGTACATATTGGTTGCCAAGGGATTACCGATACTCAAACCTTTAATTTACCAAGGCAAAAGAGCTTTTGGCGCTATAAAACTTGCGTCAACAATAAGTTTATGTTGAATTTAAACAAAGCCAATAGATGTATTAAAAGTATAGATGAAGTGCATCATATATTTGCTTAACACATTTTTGTGACAAAATAAAATGGATAAAATTATTGTGGGATATAATATTAGACATGGTTAAAAACCAGAATGCGCTTGCGCTAATGTGTCACCCCGTGCAAAGTTCAAATTTTACCCTGACGAACTGAAATTGATAAAATATGTTACAAAAAATGCCGATCCAAAAAAAATCGTAATATATATTAAATATTTATCGTCATAAAATATACACAAACATTAAATAAACACAAACACTAAAAATATATATTACTAATATAATATTTATAAATTATTACAGTTATCTACCTTATTACATTACTTTTAAGTCCGATTCTGGATTCAACTAATACCCTGTCATTACATATTAATTACGAAATTTAAGCAAACAAACTTACTTCTAATCAAATTCCACTATTTTGTTTTGTTAACTACACCGCTGGAAACAATCTAGGGATATCGGTCAGATTGTAAATTTAAAAAATAGTTCATTCATTAAATAAGCGGTAGTGATCGATTTATTATACAATTTCTAAAACACTTGTTTGATGATCTGAAGATAAATATGCGAAAAGTAAACAAACCCTTTAAAGAAAGTCAGAAGAAGAGAAACATTATCGATCAATCAAAACTCTCAATTATTGAATTTTAATACAGGTTGTTTGCGAAATAAGTGCATTAATTTTAACCAGTAATAGAACTTGTCGAGAGCTACAACATTTCTTAATAACTCTTCCGGATAACTTTCTTCATAACTCTTAATAATAACTATTTCTTAATAACTCTTAATAAGTCTTCCGGATACTGTGTTAAAATTATTTTAACATTTATCAAAAATTTCATTACCCACCAATGGAAATCATGGCCAACACTACTTATTCTATTTTTGATTTTGATTTTGATTATTAAAATACTTCGATTAACTGATCGGTTTCAATTTATGTCCTGAATCATAATCAGAGTGTATAAACATTAAGAGACAGAGAGAGAAACATTAAGAGTGTTATAATTTCAGAAGTGACTTTAACAATGTCAACAAAAAATTTGAAGTTTACATTTATCACGTACTATCGCCGCCGTCGAATTTCGCACAATTTTTTATCAAGTTGGCATTTTTTTTTCTAAATTTGCCGAATGTGTATCTGACTTTTGGATCAATTTTCGTTAAATACTCATTGGCGTAACATTACACATTAAATATGTATTATTAACTAATACAATTTTGAGATGGCTTTAAATTTATCTAATTAACAGTCATTTTTGTGCTCGTATACTTTTATAGTGAAAAGCAAAGAAATATTTACAAGAGTTTTATTGTTTGGTGTTTACCACTTGCATTTTAAGTCGTCGAAGTGACTCACATAGGATTTTGATTGAATTTTTAACTGATTTGACACATTTTGATCAATCTTAAAAATAAGACTTGACAACTACAATTTTGCATATCATTTGCAATTGCTGGAAATCTTTATTGAAATTATCGTTCTGGGTTTGGTACATCCATAAGAAAATTGGTTTTGGAACATTGTTTAGTATCTTATTCAAGCAACATAATTGAATTTGTTGTTCCAACTAACTTTTTTCTGGAATTTTTATTCCAGTTTTTGACGGCTGCGTATAAACTGGTTTGGATTTGGATTTGAGTTGGCGACTTTCGAAGAATGATGAATGTCACAGGCGAGTAGCTAAATTGAATAAGTTACTCCACTCTGCAGCGAATTGAAAAGAAGAATCATTTAAAAAATGGCGAACTTAGGTTCACAGCAATTAAATTATGATAGAAAACATTATGTTTACATTGTGATAAATTTTTCAAAAGGAGTCATGGCTTAAAAATTCATTTGTCAAAAGTTCATCATAATCTAAGCCAACCACAAAGTTTAAATTTGGAATACACTTCCAAATCCATTCTTCAAAAATTGTCAAAAAGTAGATGTAAAGTTTTGAACAGAATTCCAAGAGCTTGTCAAAAATTGGCAGCTTGTCGAAAATTTGCTCTTTCTGATTTATTAGAAAAAGTGATTTTACACAATAATGTTGATGTTTGGAAATAGTATATTATACACCAAGGGTGTGAAGTAGATTTTCTAGCGCGAGCACAGGTTCATATCCCGAGATGCGCAGCATCGAGGGATATGATAGTGCGAGCGCTAGAAAATTTTTCACAACCGTGGTGTATATACTATTTTTTGCACTACTAGCACGTCTAGTCCGCAGCGCCATTGACAGTTGACAGAAGAGTAAATTCAATTGTCGTAATAGATTGTTTGATTTTGTTTAAATTGAAATTTAAATTGAATTTCTATTAAACCGCTATTAAAACTGTTCGAATATCACAATTATTTATCATTAATATAATTTTGCAACTTCCAGAACCAAAAAAGTGCGCACTAAATGTACCATTGGAAAACGCCCAGTGAAATTGTAATTGATAGTTACATAAGTTTTAAAAATTAATTTTACTAATTTACACAACAATTTCATTGCTTAAATAGTATCAGATAAATTACCTACAACATAGTGATTCTTTCTGTATAACTTTCTTTTTAAATTCTGCTACGGTATTATCAGAAATTCGAATTATGTGTTTATTTACCCCGGGGTTGTGAAACGAAATTTCACAACCTCTCACCGGCATAGGTAGTGAAATTAAACTTCTCAGTCTGTTAATCAATATCATAAAGTCGTGTTCTATAGCTAGTAGTGTAAAAAAGTTATTATTTGTCTCTTCTAATTTTAACGTCAACAAATTAAAAAAG
The DNA here is from genome assembly GCA_963556235.1 of Cryptophagus acutangulus. Taxonomy (NCBI): domain Eukaryota; kingdom Metazoa; phylum Arthropoda; class Insecta; order Coleoptera; family Cryptophagidae; genus Cryptophagus; species Cryptophagus acutangulus. The sequence goes on from OY744558.1 coordinate 10,727,328, forward strand.
TATGTAGAAAAATCTTCATTGACAGCTAAATTGAGACATTTTCTTAAAAATTATAAAGACGATTTACCAATTAATAATAATATAATAATTAAGAGAATTAAACAAACAAAAAAGAAAACATTATCGAACGAAGAATACCAGATGAAGTTAATTAAAATGAAGTTAGAAGAAATGAATACGAGTATTAAGGAGGCCGTACGACTAGCTTCATCTGACTCAAGTATTGCACCCGTAAATGATGAATCACTAAATAAACTCAAGTTACTTCATCCACAGAGATTAAGCTTAACTTAATTAGAAATGCAACTGATTTAGCTTTACCTGCTTTTTTGTCTTCTGTTTATGGTTGCATACATTTATTTTGCAAATTACTTACAGTAGATGACAAAACAAGACCTGAAATTGATGGCCTAACGGTTGCAAAAAATGATTTTATTTCTCAACTAACAAATTTTAATTTTCAAAATTCTTGTATTCAAAAATTTTATGATACCGCATATTGTGCTCTATACAAGAACGGTCACTTCAAGAAACCGATGGTAATTTATTGGCAAAAGCTCGTATTTTGGCTGCATTTGAAAAGAACTGGTGCTTGGCTTCAAGCTATTCCTTCTCCAGCACTAGATCTCTTTCTCGATGATTGTCAAATGCGAATCGCTTCTGGTCTAAGAATTGGAGCTAATTTAGTAGAACCACATAATTGTATTTCCTGTGGAGATATTGTATCAGCCAATGGTTTACACTGTCTTGCTTACACAATAGTGGTAGAATGACACGACATCAATCTGTTAATGAATTATTTTGAAGAGCTATTGTATCTGCAAATGTTCCTGCTATATTAGAACCTGCTGGCCTATCCACAACAGACGGAAAATGCCTTAGGCGAAAAATGCCTTAGGTCTGATTTTACATGTCCTGATACAGTTCCTCAAAACAATATAGTCAGATCTTCTAAAGATGGTGGAAAAACTGCTGAACAAGCAGAACTAAAAAAATCTAATAAATATTTTTCCGACACGTACATTTTTACTTCAATTGCAATAGAAATTTGGTTCAATAGGTCCGTCTGGCTAGCTTTTTATTAATGCATTGGGACGTCGGTTGCGACAATGTTCGGGTGAATCTAGAGCTGGTTTTTTTTACAACAGCGTTTACAATTAGCGATACAACGAGGAAACGCCATAGCTATTATGGGAACGTTTCCTAAAAAAGAAAATCAAGATTATTCAGTTTTTTAGTGTTATATTTATTATATTTTGTTAATATTCTAATAAAATAATTCTAATATAATAATATTCTACATTTAATATGTTACTAATGATAAAAATATATGTAAATAAACAAATTAAACTTTATTCTATTATTAACAATAAATCACAATCAATGCTATACGAAACGGTAAAACAATAAAATAATAAACATTTTGAAAATAAAATTAAATCCATATTTTGTAGAACTACCGTTATTATTCGAAACTTTTTGCAATCTTCTAGGCATTGAGTCTACTAAATTTTGAATGTTGTAGTTGTTCTCCAATAAATTCCATTCGTTTTGGATTTATGAGTTGCTCTCTGTTTTGAGATCTGAATTCGTAACTGTAAAATTCGTAAATTTGTTTGTACATATGTCCCCAAATATTTTCAATGGGATTAAAATCAGGGCTTTATGCTGGCCAACCAAGAACTTCTACGTTATTTTTATTAAACCAGTTTTTAACAATTCGGGCAGTGTGAACAGGTGAGTTATCATGTTGAAAAATAAAATGCGGAAAACGTTCTGGCACAGATGGAGCAATACACCATCCAGTATTTGCACATACCGCTCACCAGTTAAACGGCCATCAACAACATATAAGACTCCTGGGCCTTGCGCCGATATCCAGCTTTAGACATGAACTGAAAATCTTCCGCAATTGTCAGTTTTATGTAAATATGGTTCTTCAAATTTTTAGCCTCTTGTCTAATTGAATAATAATTGTTCATGTTAAAAACGACTTTGTTTTTTATATTGAAGCTGTTTATTTAAGTTGCCATTTATTAAAAGTATGTTTTTCACAAACATGTTTGTTATTTAACTTGCAAAATAAAAGTTTTAAATATGTATTATTATAATTATTTGTTATTTTTATTTTTAATTTAATTTGTTTTTTTCCAGAGTGCGGCAACACGTAAAGTTCCTAAAACAATGATTTTGCAACGCGTTGCATAAGAGATTTTTTATAATTTCGAGATAATTACTGTTATTACGCATATTTTCTTATTAAATAATTTCAAACTCTAAATATTAAGTAGTTGTGTTGTAGACACACGTGTCATTTTTTAGTAAAACTGAATAATTTAATTTGTTTGAATTTTCGCAAAATAGTTATTGAAATGAGTGATTCAGAGAATTCTGATATAGAAAATGCAGCAGAGGCTGCTTTGTCGGCTGATTCCACAAAAGTCAAAAAAGATATATGAATTGGCTTATACCAAGTTTGGAAATTGGTGCGAACAGAAAAAAGTGTCAACAATTGTGGAAAAGGTACTTTTGGCCTATTTTTCCGAATTATCTGCTAAACTGAAACATTCTACTTTATGGAGTATCTATTCAATGCTTCGCACAACAATTTATCTGAATAAAAATGTTGATATAATAGTCCAGTCAATGAATGCCTAAAAAAAAGTAGTAGAAAACATGGTAGGGGGGAGAACTTTCTTTTTCAGGAAATTGTTGGGAGTAGTTATGGGGTAAACATAGTAAAAGTCCCCGCTCCTAGACCAGCCGCTTCAGTGCCGGAGGGCCTTGCAAAAGTCTTTTTGTCTGGTTTTTGGCTTATAACTCGGAAGCTGTACATTGTATGAAAAAACGTTAAAAGACAAAAATTAAAGACAACTAAATTTTCCATAAAAAAGTATTTATACACTTTTTTCTTATGTGTTATGGTTCCTGAGATATTTGCCAGCAAATTTGAATAATTTTCAAGAAAAATTATTTTTCCTCTTCCCATCTTTTTTTGTCAAACTTGTCCTCCTATCTCCTGGGTCTTATAGTTTACAGAAAACTTGTTAAAAATAACTTTACTTAAAGCAGTAAATTTACTTCAAGAAGATAAACAGGGTATTCCATAATACATTTTTAGTAATTTTTTTTAAGTTTTTTAATAATTTTGGAATTTTTGTAACGGTTTAAAATTTTTGAAATATTTGTAACATTTGAATGTGCATTATAGTTATTTATGTAAGAAGGGAGATATGAGAATGTTAATGACACAGAGAAATATTTACTATTCCAAGGTTATTAACATCTAATAAGATAAGTTTGTATATTACTGTACAATATTATTTAATTCATTCAAATAACAATTTTAAGTACATTTTGCGGGTGTTAAGAATTTCTCTCCTAATACCCTTGGAACAATCGTTCCTATCACTAGGGAGTTAGAGGAACGTCAGTATGGGGTTTGATAAAAAAGACGATAATGTCTTACATCATATCAGTAAGGAATAAAAGATTTTATTTCTATTTGATAATAATTGGTATAAAATTAGAATAATCGTAAGGTTCACAAAAAAGACAAAGCTCGTATCCATATATCCATGTAGTAAACAAAAGTAGTAATATTCTAGAATTAGTTTGACAATAATTTGACCCCTTTGACAATAATTTAGCGCTAAATTTTGCAATGGCTAACAAATGTTTTAAATGTAATGAAGACATTGACAAATTCAGTGATGAAGTATCAAGAGTTACAGAAAAAGGTATATCATCTCTTGTAAGAGCGAGTAAAGCAAGGGGGGACCAAAAGAACTTGCAGCTAAGAAATTTAAAATCTCTCTTAATGCACAAGATATGTTTTAAAATATACACTAGACCCCAAAGCATTGCTGCGTATACAAAGAGACAGGCTGCATCAACATCAACTCAACCATATAAAACTGCAAATTTGAGGTCTTCAGTGCCACATTTTAATTTCAAAACTCACTGCTTTCTTTGTACAAAACCTGCTGATCCTGAAAGATGGAAGAAGGCAAGACAAACTCAAAGGAGAATGGTCTATAGTGTCCGAAACACCGAAACGAAAACAGAACAGTGTGTGTACAAGAACAGTGCACAAATGCTGGTCTTGCGAGAAATGATGAGTGAGGTGAAGAAGTAGTACATCGCCTGTTGTCCGTTATTGATCTAGCAGCTGAAAATGGTGTATACCACAATGACTGCTATAAAAACTTTACGAGAGTTTTATACCAAGATAAGAAATCATCAGAAACTGAAGACTATATTTCTAAAGGAATGGAGGAAATATATTTATACATGGAAGGGAACAATGACTGCTAATTTTCCAGTGATGAACTGATGACTGTAGTAACAGGGAAAAAACTGGACTGAAAAACTGTAAAATCAAAACTATTTGAAAAATATGAAGACCGCATAATAGTGAAACCAGGCCACAATCGGTTCGATGTTCCAATTATGTTTTACAGATGCAGGGTACAAAGTTTTGAATGATTCTTGGTACGAACAAGAAAGAAAAAAAAATGATGCGGACGAACGAATGAGGATTGTGAAAAAAGCTGCAGCTATCATTCGACAGGACATCCAAAGTAAAATGTACGATTCTCGTACGTACCCATCAGCTGATGAATTTCTTCAAGACGCGAATTGTTTAACCCCAACACTTCGTACGTTCCTAGATGACATGATGATGAAGAGCACTAAAAGGGTTGAGGAAACAAGTAAGAAGTGCAGCGCTATTGGACATGCGATTACATCTGTAGTTCGACCACGGACCTGCTTATCCTCAGTATTGAGCAGTCTCTCCCTCCTACTCTACAGACGATTTGCTTCTAAAAACCTGATCAATGTTCTTACAAGCATGGGATTCTGTTCTTCTTACTACGAAGCTCAGGTGTTAGAATTGTCATGCATTGCAAGTGCCAAACCAGTCTTCAAAAAGGGTTCATTCAATCAATTTGTATTCGACAATGCAGACTTTAATGTGTGCATAATTGATGGACTAAATATGTTCCATTCAATGGGTGGAATCAGATTTATCAACCCAGCAAATTCAATTGAAAAAGGTTCAAGAATACCACGTTTGATGAAGATGCCCAAATCATCTGAACCTGCAACAATTGGAATAACTCCCTTGAAAACATTAACAAAGGAGGTGAATACTAAAACCTGCGGACTACATAATGTCATAGTGGAAAACCTGGAAGTACCTAAAGAACCCGCACACCCTCCGCCACATGACACTCTGTGGTTGTTTGCTCAAAAGGAATGCATACGAATTCCACAATGGAGGGGGTACATGAATACATTAACCAAAGGGGATTTCAGCAAAAAGACCAAGGTCATTCCCCTACTTTTCATAAACGCCCCTCCATCAAATTACTAAACGGTGTACACAGCATTGATATTTGCAGTCGAGTTTGTGAAAAAGTCAACCAGCACAGCGTCATTGTCACATTTGACCAGCCTCTATAATGGAAAGCAAAAGAAATAGTTGCAGGTGCTCTATCTGACTCTTGTCTATTTAAGTGTGTGGTGCGTCTTGGTGGATTCCACCTTCTTATGTCTTATATAGGAACATAGGCTACCTAATGGGCGGTAGTGGTCTGAAAGAACTGTTGAGCACAGTTTATGCTCCAGTATCGGTTGACAAGATGCTTCAAGGCCATGCTTTTGCCAGAGCAGTCAGAGGTCATTTACTAACACAAACTGCTTTGTCAAACATAATATTTAATCACATTGAAATAACGGAGGAAGAACAGACATGTGTTAAAGAAATTTTGTCCACTATCTGGAATGACCCACCCCCACTGAGCGCATTACATGAAAACCCTCATCTAAAATCACTTACCAAAAAATTTGGGGAAGCTCTACAACATCTCAGTGGGAATGGACGAACAGCAAAGCTATGGGTCCAATACTTCCACATGGTAAATTTGATGAAAGAATATATTCATGCCGAGAGATCAGGTGATTGGGATGCCCACCTCACCTGTGTCAAGATAATGCTACCATACTTTCACCCGTCTGGCCACTTTCCTTATGCAAAATCCTGTCATCTGTATGTTCAAGATATGATAAAACTTTCTTCAAAATTGACACCAGAAGAACACCAACAATTTGTCAATGTTGGTGCTTTCACTATGCGACAGTCTGATCGCTTTTGGTCAGGGATTTGGTCGGATATGACAATTGAGACTAGTTTGATGCGAAGCTTTAGTGCCCAAGGCGGCATAAAGAGAGGGCATGGTGTCACAGATAGTGAAATCAGCAAGTGGGTTGTGGGGATGAGTACGACTCATGACGTCTGCACTTCACTAGAAGAGTTTTATGGAGTTCTCTTCACTTCGAGTGAACAGCATAGAGATTTTGGGGAATCACGCATTACAAAAGATATGGCTGACATTGCAAAACTCACAGCCTGGCTAAAAAACTATCCTCCCTTTCCTGAAACCATTAACATTATGTCGATAGCCACAGGAGTCGTCGGAGACAATACGGATAATTGTTATAACGCTGTAATACGTGGCAAGCAAGCAATAAAGAAAATGATATCATTGCCATTTTCAGATGTTAAATTGTCACGCAAAGACAGAGCACTACTTATTTCATCTGTTAGTTCATGCATCAAACATCATGATGAAATCATTGCAGTTGACCCTTTGCTACTCTTCCAAAGAATTTGTATTAGCAAAAAAAGTGATAAAGACTTGAAGGAGTATTTGCGATACGAGTTGGCCCCATTTCGTTTAACTTTATTCAATGAAGGTGGTATGAGAAAAACCAAAAAATCTGTCTTGTATAAACTGTTTGAACCAACAAGCGAGACCGTACATCTGCCAAACTTTGAATTGATTATTGACGGGGGATTTCTCATACATAAGGTTATCTGGCAAAGAGAGTCTTCAGTTTTTGTGATTTGTGCTGAATACATAAAATTTGTAAAGACTCACTACCCAGAGAAGAGATGCACAGTTATTTTTGATGGATACAACAATTCACCAAACAGCACTAAGTCGGCAGAGCAAGAAAGACGCTACCGAATGAAAAAGTCGGTAGACATCGATTTCAATCTGTGCACCGAAATCACAGTGCATCAAGAATTATTCCTCTCCAATCAGAACAATAAAGACAGACTAATCAACTTACTGAGTTCTAAATTCCAAGAAAGCGGCATCACAACGCAACAAGCATCAGACGATGCTGACCTGTTGATTGTAAGCACTGCTATTGAACAATCCTTAAGAGAAAAATCCAACGTGGCTGTAATTGGGGAAGATGTCGACCTCGCAGTGATGCTTGCTGCAAATACTACACCTGACCGCAATATTTTATTTATAAAACCTGACAGAGGAAAAGTTAAAACTAATGTTTATTCCACCTACCAAATACAGCAATTAGGACTGAAACATATTTTATTCCTACATGCTTTTACCGGCTGCGACTCAACATCTGCAACATTCCGGAAGAGTAAACTTGGTTTTATAAAACTTTACCAAAAACACTCTGATGTTCGGAGAGCAGCCGAAATGTTCTATAATCCCTCGTCTTCACATGCTGATGTTGAGGAAGCTGGACGATTATGCATGCTGAAATGGTACGGCGCCCCAGCAAGGGAGAGCTCCCTGAACACCTACAGATACCATTTATTTTTAAAATCAGTAGCAAATATCAAACCAGATCTCTCATCACTTTCACCAAGTGAGGCGGCAACAAAGGAGCATTCATTTCGCACATTTCACCAGGTGCAGCTCTAGTTGGGAAACCAACTACCCCCAATGTTGTGGGGTTGGGAGCGCAAGGTAAACTATTTGGCTCCGGTCCTAACCAAAAATCCAGCTGCACCAAAAGAAATTTTGGACTTGATTTTCTGCAAATGCACTCAAGATTGCAGCAGTGCCAGATGTAGTTGTAAGAAGGTATCCATGCATTGTTCCGCGCTATGCCATAATTGCCAGGGCAACTGTTTAAACGGAGTTCCCATATTACTGAACAATGATGATAATAAGGATGAGGTAGAACCCCACCTCACATTCAACGCGGACACTGAATCGAACGCTGATCAGGAAATTACTGAAGTTGACGACGGGGATTTACAATTACTGCTGCCATCAGTTTTGGAGGTTCAATCAGACGCAGAAACGGAAGCGGATGTTGGACCCTCTCGTCCCAAGAGAGTCAAGCCAACAAAATTTGAATTTTAGGTGTTTTTTCAGCATTTCATTTCTATTTTTTGTTTTATTTCACAATTTTGCAAAGTTTGTTTTAATTCTATCTTTTCTGTAAATATTACCAAAATATAAACACAAATATATATTTTTGAAGAAAATGTAATGCCCTACAACTTGATATTAACAGTTTGCCTGTAAAACAAAAGGATGAGAAATATAAGAATAAATTTGACAAAAAGTGTTAAGAAAGCAGTTTTTAAAAATTAATTTTCATTGGCAAATATCTCAGAGACTATGGACATATTGGAAAAAGTGTACAAATACTTTTTAATAGAAAATTTAGTTATCTTTAATTTTTGTCTTTTAACTTTTTTATCATACATGTACAGTTTCCGAGTTATAAGCCAAAAACCAGAAAAAATGACTTTTGCCAGGCCCTCCGGCATTGAAGCGGCAGGGCTAAGGGCGGGGACTTTTAGTATGTTTACCTGCTAACTACCCCCAACAATTTCCTGAAGAAAAAATTCTCCCCCCCTCCATGTCCTCTACAACCCTTTCATTGACAGGATTATAAGTAAATACACAAATTTAATTGCATTTTTAAAAAGAAAGTCTGCTGGTTATAAACCTAAAAAGTCACGAATGTTTACGAAGGAAGAAGTTGAAAAATTTCTTAAAGAAGCAGATAACAAGGCATATTTATTAATGAAAGTAGTCTTGACTGTTGGAATGTCTGAAACTTGCAGAAAAGAAAAACTAACTTTTTTGAGCGTTGAAAATATTGAGGATGCTTCATCTTTCATTAAAGTTTCAATCCACAACACCAAAACTAATGTTTCAAGATTATTTGTAATAACCGAAGGTGATATAAATGGCATCAATTTTTTGGAGATGTTCCGGAAGTATGCTAATCTACGTCCTTTCGACATTAAACATCAGAGGTTCTTTGTTTCATATAGAAACTCAAAATGTACTACGCAAGCTGTAGGTATCAATACTATTGGTGGTATACCGAAAAATTGCTGTACCGAAATATACCGAAGTAATTGCTGAAAGTGTCACTTTTAGGCACTAGTCCGTAAATAGTGTCACTTTTAGGCACTAGTGCATAAAAGTGTGCTACTAGTGCATTTACGAACTCAAATATTGTAGTTTAATTTTTCTATATGTTCCTGAAGGGATATTGAAAATATTACAGTGTCAAGGTATACAATGCAAGATGCATTCTGGATATCATGTAGACCGCTCTCAGCGTAAGAAGGAGCACTGCTGCAAAACATAGTTGCGCGCTCGAGCTAAGCCCAGCCCACACATGGGTTAAGAACGACGATGACAACACAGAACTTCACAGAACATATGTTGAACACCCCTACAACCTTTTAAAATTTAAAAATGGACTTGGTCCAAACCAAGTTTGGTTTTTACACATCCCCACCGGAGTCCCCTTTACATTCTGGTCGGGCTCTAATACATTGTTTATTATTCTTTGGAACGTTGATGGCGGATTTTTAAGTTCGAATGTCATACGAACGAATTCGTAGTGACCTGTTTCTACGGAGAACCTCGATTTTGCTATGTCATTAGTTTTTACGATTGAAGTAGATTTTCGGGTTTGCATTGGGCAAACAAAACAAAGACTAGAAGATAGAATGCAACAACACAAACGTGATGTTAAAGATAAAAAAGAGAACACTGGATTGTGTGCCCACTTAACTAATTCCAATCACAACATAAATTTTGATGAAGTGAAAATTATACACAATGAGTCTAATTTAGAGAAGAGACTTCTTGCTGAAATGTTACATATAAACCAAAATCCCAACAATTTAAATCTTAGAACAGATATCGATAATTTAAATATCATTTATAGAAATATTTTCAAACATAAATCTTAACCTATGTATAAAAAATTGTAACACTGAATATTTGTCATTATAAAAAACTCTTCCCTACTCTTTTTCTAACATAGCGCACTAGTTTGAACGTCTTTTACTTCATTCTCTTCATACACCTCTTTAATAAAACATTAAATTTACTGTTCTGTTATTATAATTGTTGGTGATTTTTAGTCTTTAAATTTTTCCATACTTTCATTTTCAATAATTATGCATAATTACATCCATTTCCTACTTCACATGTATGGATTATCAACTTTAGTTTTTTACACTACATTTATTAATTGGTAAGTCTTACTTTGAGTAATTAAATTGATTAAAGTTTTAAAATGTATGTTGTTCGTCTGATATTTAAATAAATGTTAAATTTTAGAATAATAAATACTATATTTTAGCTCTTTTGTTCATTATGAACATTTTGATACACTTTTTGCATCTATTTGATAGATTTTTACCGTTGTTCTAATGCTGTCGTATTATTGTAGACTCTGAGGAAGTTTTATGTTATAAAACGAAACCGGTCAGTTAATTGAAGTTTTTTTGTTTGCCTATTAATCCCGAAAATCTACTTCAATCTCAAATATTTTTCTGGACGAAAATTACAATACACATCATTAGTTTTTACTTCTATTTGGTGGAATACCGAAGCGAGATCTAAAGTTGTAAAGTATTGGCTACGTCCTAATTTATCAAGGATGTCTGTTATATTAGAAAGAGCTTGTGATAATCGATAACGGTTCTTCATTTTTGTTTACCTAACGCAATTTTTTGGTACTATCCATATGGGGACGGACCAGGGTGATTGAGATGGCCTTCTGATGCTTTGTTTTAACATGTGATTAATTTGTCTGCATACTTCCTGTTTATGTATATATGAGTATCTGTATGTTTTTGTATAAATGCGTGAGTTATTTTTTAAATTTGTTTTTCATAATAAGTTGATTTCTTATTTCGTAATATTATGCTTGGTCTGTTTGGTTTGGGAAATGAACGATTTGAGCTAGGTGCTTGCATCGGCTGCGTGGTGGCAGCATATCCTCTGTCATTTCCAGTGACTTTGGACATTAAGTTCAATAACTCGTTTAGCAACTTAAAATTCTGCATGCAAGCTTGGCTTTGCATCATATGGTTGTCAAATTCATCAATAACGTAATCAATTAAATCATTGTTAACTTAACCTTACTTTGTTTCTCAGCATTACCTTTTCATTAAAGTAAATCTGGAATTTTTCGGTTCTTCCCCACCGAAGGTTCTTTTTTCGGTTCTTCGCCTTCGAACTTCTTCATCAATGCCACTTTACTAGGACGCATGTGATACATATTAGCAATTCGAGTTTAAATTTTTGCCAATCCAATGTCACATGTTCAACTTTTTAATGATACCATTCCTTTGCAGCATGTTGTAGTTTCCCTATGAACAATAATTGAATAACTTCGTCAGGCACCTTGTAATAATAGGGTCCACTCGCTGAATTCACGATTGAGCGTCTGATTCAAACCATCGAATTGATTCATCGATTCAAACCGAACAAACCATCGATTCAAACCATCGGTAAAAAATACATAATTTCTTTGTTTGATACTCGTGGTTCGCGATTTGACTGTGTTTCTTGTCGTTCTAAATTAAGAGCTCTAACAGTTAGCTTGACCACATCGTCGACCGACAATCTAACCACGATCGCACCGTTGTTCGACGCATTTTCAACTTCATCGCCGTTGTTAGATATTATCGTGAAAAAATAAGTAGCGCAACCAATTCACTGATCCCTCTTCTGGTTTTCTATAGGCTTTCATTTTAAATAAAACGTCGAATGATCGGAACAAAAATAGAAATTGGTTTATATTGCAAACGAATCACACACACACACAGACCTCCTTGTACAATGGCCTGCTTGTCTATGCGCTAGCGCTGCTAACTGCACGCTGGCACTGCTCCCCCCTCCTAAAATATACAACTTCACTCCTTACGTCACAAGTTACCAATATAAACCTTACAAAACTAAATATTCCCATAAACATTAAAATTCCCAACAGTTAAATAGTTATATTTAAAGCGTGATCGTGCATAGAACGTTAAATTTTATTTCTTAGTTTTCAGTGAATTAAAAGTATTATTAATGGGTTTTGATGGGCTTATACATCTTTGGACTGTGGAGTTGAAAATAGAAAAAATATGTAAGCTTGAGTTAGTTTGAACTATAATAAAAGTTACAGAATCATGAATTTGTAGGAAGCAAGTAAGAAACATTCAACGCGGGCTTAGAGATCGAAGTAATCCATTTGAGCTTGTCAATACCAGATGATGATGGTTCATAAATTTTTGCTTTCGGGCTTCGTTGATCAATATTTTTAAATGAATCATTGTTTATTTCAACAAACGGTGAAACTAAGTCGTCGGCTGACAACTGAAATTGAATCAAAATAATATTAATTGACTCTCCCAAACAACAAACGTTATTAAAAAAGATGAAAATTGATACCGATATATTATAAAGACCACTGGATGCTACTATTTATTTTTTTGCTTACGATTAAACTGTTTAATTTAAAACATACCTCAAACGAATTTGTGAATTCTAATTAAGATGGTTACTGTTGCTGGGTATATTTTTTACAGCGTCAAAGGCTGGCATCCAATGGGCTATGATGTTGCTTTTCGGGGGCTTGAATTGCAGGCTGCAGCACCACATCATTTAAACCTAGTGCACCAATAATAGTGACTTGATAAAAGATTCATAAGCCTTTCTTCAATTGAGGTAAGAGCCTTTAAAACTTGTTGCCCTTCTCCCGTTTTCTGATGATCCCTATAATTGAGTCTTGCATTTCGTCTGGTGTTGGTTTTCAATTCGTCCAAAGACTAAAATAACGACGATTCGATACTCAAATTAAATATTTCATTATTATAATAAATTATTTAGATATTTACTTACCTCTTTCCATTTAGCAACGGTTTTTGTAGCTCCACACGGTATGTTATTAAGTCCATTTGCTAAATCAACCCATGACTGATTATAGACATTTTAGTTTCTAACAAATATTTATGGGATTCTAGAAATGCCACTAAAAATTCTTTTTGAACATTTGTCATTCTCTTTGCTTTAGTCGATATCATACATACACTAATTAATTAACAAATTAAAACGAGGTAAACGACGACTTTCTGAAGAAAACGACACTACTTTTGAACAGTCTCATGAACAGGATAATGAATACAATGACAATCAAAAATTTGCAGCGAACTTTATTGGTCAAGCAAATTAAGGCTGCTGAAGCCCAGGAAAAGGCTGCAAGAGCTGTGGAACGGGCGGCACAAGCTATCAAGCAACTGGTGCAAAACAACTACATAAAAGAAAATTTAAATATCTTCTCAAAAGAGTAACGTATCTATATGCAAATGGATAATTAATACAATCATATGAACTATAAAAACATAATTATTGTTTTAATTGCGCTATTTCATTGCGTATAATTGCTTGTTTGATTGGATGTAGAAGCAAGTACGGTTGTAAAAGTAAAAGCTTTACAATTGGTATTTAATTTCAAGATACCAGCACCATGAAGAGTTACATCATAAATTTTGGAGTCGGATTTATCACAATTAATAGTCGCTGATATTGGTTTAGTAATCACATAGATCCATGTATTGGTACTTAATGGATGCCACAGTTCCAAATTTTCATGAATAGGTCTAGTTGGACAATCTTCTGGTATTTTCATGACAAATGGATTTTTCAAGACGGTTTCACACACTGGATTTTCTGCAGTAATTTGAATGGCGTTGTTGGAACATATAAAATCTTCTGGCGATAATTTCTTGCAGGATTGAAGATCTTTCATACGACTAAAGTGTGTTCGCGTTGTACTCATTAAAAGATATGGATAGGTCGCATCAAGGTAAGTATAAATGTTTGAATGATTTACGTTAACAGATAAAGGAAATCAAATTATATAAATTAAATAATTGTTCATTGACAAGAGGTATTTTAATGCATAGATTAAGATTTCTTCTACATATACAACTTTTAAATCACAAATTGAAAAATACTGATATATCTGTTGATAATCATACACGTTGATAGGAAATTTAAGATCTGAATTCAAATGAATTTTTAATAATTCGTTTTGAAGATCCTTTGGTGTTATCACTGAAGGATGCAATATATTTTGTTTCGCAAACAATGTATTTGAAAAAAGTACATCAAACTGCTCTTTTAACTTGCCAACAAGTTGTACTAAAATATTAACATGATCGGTTACTAATTGTGCATGAATTAAAGGATTTAGTGCTGCGGTTGTTTGTATTGAAAAGTCAATAAACTTTTTAATGTTATCATTCAATTTTTCTTCATTCGCTTTCAAAGATGTTACAGATTCATTATAATTTTTTATTGCACTCGATATGATATTGATTTGTTGCTTCATGAGCATTTGAACATCATGATTTTTCTCTAGGAGTGATTTAATTGAGTCTGAATAAAATTGAGCATCACCTGCGTCTGGCGTACCGAAAAGCCAATTGAAAACATACGAAGCACCGTTCAATATACCTCTTTTCTTCCGTATTTTCGAATTTCCTCCTACTTGGTGAGATATAGTTTCAAATTTGCTTTTGAGATTAGGAATATGGATTTTTATTAAATTCAAGGAATCAAAACAGTGAAATGAACGTGTTTCACTACCTTCCATTTCTGAACAAATACTAGTAGTTTTAGTAAAAAAAAATTGAATAAATTTTAATTTTGTGTGATAGAATGTAATATTCGTGTATGATAAGTAAAGTGTATTTATCGTCAGAAATCTTAGCATGGCCAAGATTGTAATAAAATATTCCTGAATGTTTTTCTACTATCTGATTGGCATAAGGTAAACTTTTGTGTGGATATATGAATGAATAATATTAGTATCACGAATACTTTAGAGTAAAACATTATGATCTGAAACAAAAAGTTTTAAGAAATTAGTGTGATATGTTAAAAATTTGTTTGGTTTAATTTAGAGTACTACTGAAGTATTAGCATTTACTTTAATAATAAAGTCCTTTGTATATAAGGTCCTTTATTATTTGGTACTTTTATAAGGTCCTTTGTAATTTGGAGATAACTTCTTACTATATCCCGGCTTAATTTGTTTATTGAAAATGTAAACAAGATCATTTATTTCATAATGAATTTCGTTAATGTGTTTACTGTCATGATATTGTTTTGATTTTTCTTTGCATTTTAAAATTGTTTCTCTTGCTAATTCATGTGCTTTGTTGAGTTGAAATTTTAAATTTGTATTATAATCATCATAACTATATCTGAATTCTGGAGTTGATGTTAATGCTTTGGGTATGAATGCTTTATGGCCAAAAATTAATTCGAATGGAGTTAGATTAGTAGATTTGTATTATATGTGTACTGTATGTGAATATATGTATTGTATGTGTACATGGCAAGTGAAACATAGTCGTCCCAATTTGTTTGATCATTTTTGATGTAGTGTTTCAAATACTCTTTTAGGGTAAGGTGAAAACGTTCAAGTTCACCATTCGATTGTAGATGGTATGGACTTGCGAATATGTGTTTTATTTTAAATAATTTATTTAAATATTTAATAACATTTGAAACAAATTCCGTACCATTATCTGATAGAATTGTTTCTGGAATTCCAAAAATAGTTATTAATTCAAGTAAATGGTCAGCAATTGTTTTAGCTTCATGATTTGGAACAGGCTTAGAGAAAGAGAACTTTGTAAGATCATCTTGCATAGTTAGAATAAAATTATTCCCGTTTTCGGTTAGAACTAAGGGACCCACAATATCTAGAGCTAACCTTTGAAAAGGGTTTTTACTGGTAGTCGTAATCTGCATTTTAACTCTTCCAAGCTTATTGTTAGTTTTATTTAATTGGCAAGATTGACAAGATTTTATGAATTGTTTAATATCTTTCTTCATATTACTCCATTTGTAGTTTTCTTTGATTTTTTTATAAGTACGATTAAACCCTGAGTGACCAGATATAGCTGAACTATGAATTTGTTCAAGTATACACTTTACTTCTTCCTTTGTTGTTTTTTATTTTCATTTTTGATTTTAAAAATACAAATTCCATTAATTCATTTAGCATGTCTTGTTTTAAGTTTGAATTCTCCTCAATTGGATTTTTCATGCATATTTTAAAAAATTTATCTTTGATTAAATTTTGTCTTAAATTTTGGAATGAATAAAATAAATCTTTGTAGGATACTTTGTCGAAATGATTTAATTTTGCAAACATTAAATATGTTGTTTTTCATTTTTTGAATTACCTAATGCTATTGAATCATATAGATGTATATCATTCGGTATTGAGGCTAAATCTTGACATGAATTTAGATTTTGAAAATAACAATTGTTTTCATCTAAGTCTTTTGAATATGTTAATCAATTTGGGAATTTAGTAAACAAATTATCTTTTATTAATTGAATTTCTCAAATGGTTTGTTTTTTATAATGAAACTCGATAAAATCTTGAATGGGTTTCATTTAGAAGCATTTGAGAATCTGGTATTTTGTTCAAGAGTTCCGTTTGACATGGATATACTTGATATCGATTTTGATATCTGACTTGGTTCCGTACAGTATTCCTATTTTCAATATTTCGCATTATTTGACCATTTTCATTTGGAGGTAAAGTATTTAGCGGAATTAATGGAGCCGGTAAATCGGGAGTTGTTTCAACATTCATTAAATTAGTAGGAGGAGATGAATTAATCATTTTCTCAACCTTAATTTTTTCTCTATTTATCGTTAATCCACAAAACTGATCAGAATTAGAGCTATTGGGAAAATCATTTAGATCACTGATTGGATTGCGAGAGAGTGCATCCACATTTGAATTTACTCTTCCAGGTTTCTATCTAACCTCATATTCAAATTTTAATCTCCATCGTAAAAGACGACTGCTTGGATTAGTACAATTAAATAACCATGTTAAAGGACAATGATCTGCATAAATTGTAAATTTCCTGCCATACAAGAAATGTCGAAAATGATTTGCTGCCCATACTATAGCCAATAGTTCCTTCTCAATGGTTGAGTAATTAGTTTCAGCTTTATTTAGGGTGCGAGATGCATAGACAATTGTCAAGTCTTTTCCAACATCACCTTGTGATAGTATTGCACCTACAGCAAAATTTGAGGCATCGGTAGTGAGTAAAAATTCTTTATTGAAGTCTGGATATTGTAGTATCGGACAGGAAGTTAAAATTAATTTGAATGTTTCAAAGCTTTCTTGTTGAATAGGTAACCATTCAAATTTTGTATTTTTTTAATAGTGTTGTAAAAGGTTTTGCAATAGCAGAGAAATTTGGAATAAATCTACGATAATATCCTATTAAGCCTAAAAATTGCTTGATTTGTTTTGGATTTTGAGAAGCAGGATATTGCGCAATAGCTTTAATTTTTTCGGGATTAGGTTGAACACCTTTATCACTGATAACATGCCCGAGGTAAGTTGTTTCTTTTCTTAGAAACTCGCATTCGTCTGGTTGTAACTGAAGATTATTGGTTCTTAAACGATTAAAAATGGATTCTAATTTTAAAGAATGTTCTTTTAGTGAACTAGCATAGATGATGATATATATCATCCAGATTCACAAAACATTGTAAACCTGTGAGTGCCTTATTCATTTCTCGCTAAAAAGTAGCGGGAGCACTTTTCAGTCCGAAAGGCATTCTAACATATTCGTAATGACCAAATGGGGTTAAAAAGGCAGTTTTAGCAGAGTCTTGCGAATTAATTTTTATTTGATGAAATCCGCTAGCCAGATCGAAAGTTGTAAAGCATTTAGAATTTCTCAATTGATCCAAAATTTCTTTGATATTTGGTAAAGGATAAGCGTCTCCTACTGTAATGTCATTTAGCTTTCGATAATCAATGACTACACGCCATTTTCGATTACCCGAAGCGTCAATTTTTTTTGGAACAACCAACAACTGAAGGCTGGATAATTTTCTGCTTGAACATTTCTTTAATTTGTTTCTCTACTTCAATTTTATGTTCTTTCGGAAAAATATAAATTCTTGTTTGAACTGGAGTCTCATCTAGTAACTTGATTTTATGTTCTAATACATTTGTATTTTTTAAAACATCATTTGGTAAACCCAATTGTTTGAATTGGTTGATTCATGCTTAAACCATGTAAATTTATTATTTATGGATCAAAGTCCATTTAATTTAGGAATGCTTTGATTCTTTCGTGTTTTATGAGTGATACATTTGCTCCTGTATCAATCAAGAATTTGAGTTCGATGTTTTCGAAATTGCATAGAATATATGTTGTATTTTGATTTATTAAATAAACATTAATTAATTTGATTTTTGAATTAGATAGATCCGGAATACACATTGTTTGTGATTTACGGGAATTATTATTTGGTTTTGAATCATAGCCGTTTAATTCCCTTCCGCATCCACACGGCCGGCAACTACCTGGGATTGCATGGAGTTTAAATGAACATTTCTTTGACTTTCATTAGGAGTTTGTTGATTTTGAGATTGACGATTTAGATTATTATATTCGCGCTTGCGACACTCATTTATGAGATGCCCTTGTTTCTTGCAAAATTTGCAGAATTTTAAAGGAACTTTAAGTACTAGAATTCAAAGGCAAATTATTTGAGTTTGAACTGTAGTTCGAAGCTGAATTTGTATGAACACTCATATTATTACGGTTTTTCTTAAAACACGTTGATGTATTATGTGTATTTGTTTTACAAAATGTGCAAAAATTTTTGACATTTGATTTTAATTTATTGCGAAATTCGGTTTTGAACATTTTAGTAGCTCTTTCCTCCTCCGAAGCTTTAGACAATGCGTCAGATAGAGTATCCAATTGCTAAGACCTCAAAATGTGAGAAATTTCGGGTATTGAATGAAATGTGAAACGACTCAGTGCTATTTCTTTAACTGTTTCAATTTTTTCTCCTTGCTCATTCACATTGCGATAATTTATAGTACTTAGAATTCTTGTAGTAACTTTGTCAATTCTTTCGTGATATGAGAAAACTGATTCATCCAAATTTTGTCTCATAGAATTTAATTCTTCCATAAGTTACAGGTAATGTTTTTTGTCTTTAAAAGAAAGATTTAGAATTTCTTTTAATTCATTCCAATTAGCAAATACTTTTATCTGTAATGGAACACGGACGCTACCGGTTAATCTTGACACGATCAATACATACAAAGCTTGTCTTTGATTTTTTTGAGCAAGATTTATTGCATTATTGCAATTTGAATAAAATTCGTTAAATTTAAATTAAAAATTGTAATGTAAAGTGTTCTTGATTATCAATATGACTTCTAATGTTACGTTTAGTAGACAATTTCTTTGATTTAATTTAGCAATATTCGGATTTCCCAGTAATCATAGAAAAACAAACTTATCTATTTCAAATTAAGCACTAAGCAGTCATAGATATTTTAATCCCACAATAATAATAATTAATTTAATAATATACCTACACTTCTTAAAAATATTTCCATTTGTTGAATATGAGACAGTGCTCCACCTCTAGTTTCATATGTGACTTCAAAAAACTCAATTGCAAGCAATGAAGTAAAGGACGAGGAAATTTCACAAGAACTAAACGACAGGACAATTTAAAGAAATCCAACCAAACCAATCAAAATCATCACTGGCAATAACAAGTCCTTCAAAAGTTTTTCGAATAATGGATTCTTCTCCAAAAACTGGCATTACGCAGTCATACAAAGTAACACTTGTGCCCCAATCCCACAACCCTGCTCTTCACTCACGCGACCGACAAATGCACCTCATCAAAAAGTGCAGCAAATTCTGAGGATCTCACGACACACACAAATGCAAGACTAACGAAGCACCTAAATGCAGGACCTGCAATGGTGAGGATCATGTTGCATGGTCCCTCAAATGTTTAAAGCTTCTCTCAAAACAAAACCAATCAAAAGCAATCCTAATACCTCCATTAAGACAGTTAACAAACAGTCATTTGACATAAAGACAAACAGTAAACAAAATAGCCAAATCTAAGCACCCTTTACAATACACGACCACAAAATTACAACGTATACAAACGAAATCAACAAATCAAACAATATAGACAGAGAACAATTAATTAAATCTTCAAGGCGACAATTTATTATCCATTTCAACATTGACACGACGGTAAATTTCTCGAACAAAATGTACAAACATGTTTGACCTGACGGACGTGAATGCAGCTTCACCTACTGAACCAATTGACAACATTTCACAACAAACAATTTCTTTGATGACGCAAAATGTCTAACATACAACTCCTGTATATCCCGATAAATAGCTTCAAGAGCAAAAGAGTAATAGCTCTTAATTATATCGAAACACATAACATACAGGGTTGTATTATATGTGTTAAAAACAAAACAAAGACTCAGACTAATACTGACTACAAAAACTGGACTAAACTACAGAAAGACGGAAACCATGTACCAAATGACAATGACAATCACATAAGAGGAAACTCTCTAGTCCATATGCACCCAAATTTGAGCACTCCAATCCCACACGACTAAATAATCCCCCTAACAAATGCACCCACTTCATGATTCCTTTTTAAAACGACAAAATCAGCATTTTCCTCATATGCATACACTATTACAGTAAACTAGAGCAAAACACATATTTCTTAGAGACTCATTTTATAAATACTGTATAATTATTGGCGATAAACAGACAAAAACCACAACTTAATACATTTCTTCAAAACTCCGACTTTATTCACTATGCCACATTTCTTATGCCAAATAACAACGACACAACTCCCGACATTCTTTTACATACACACAACCTACAAAACGTAATTCAAAATATAAGACTCACCTGACTTAGGATCGGACCATCTAAGAATATTGTTTACTGTTGCTTTAAACATCCACATAACTTTAGACATAACTTACAAAATAAACTTAAACAAAGCAAACACAACGGATAAAACATAATAAACTAAAACATAACTACAAAAACAAATTACACAAGTATGTAGTAAGACTAATTAAACAAATGAGACAAATTCATCGTGAATACAAAATAACAGACAATCGACAGCTAAAATCAGACATGAACACACTGAACAAGTTCAAAAACTGACATACGACTACAGAAAAACAAAGATGGTTCGAATTCTGCAAAGATATCAAATCTAAACAGGGCAAAACCTATTGGAACGATATGAAAAAACTTGGACAGTATAAAAAAAGCTTCAACATTTCAAACATACTAGATAACCCAATCGAATATACGACTGACGAGGTCAGAGTTATTTTATTTGCAAACCACTTTGAAAGTACATTTACACCGAAAGACAATATTAATTTTGACAATGACCATTTCATAGAAATAAATAACTGGTACAATGACAAGTTTCACTTACAAGACAATTACGATATACCGACAATTGTAGAAGACGAATACTACGACGCCACACAAGGAAAAAACTCAGCTACGGGCATAGACAATGTTACAAACCTACCCCCGACAATTCACCCTCGACAAGGCGTTGCCCAAGCCTCTCCTCTTTCGCCACTACTGTACAACAGTTACTGCCGCAACATTTTTAACTTTACATTTAGAAACAAAGAGCACGCCAACTTAAATTCATACATACTACAATATGCAGACGACACAGCACTCATTTCACACAACAAAAACTTAACTTCTACAATGACAAAACTTTAAAAACTGATAGACAAAACAATGACTTGGTTCAGTAAGTGAAGGCTAACACCAAATCCTAACCAGGTGCAACTTTTCAATACCAACCACAAAATAACTGACGCATCTGCAACAATTCAAATAGACGGTACGACGATCAAACCTTCCCCCACATAAATTATTTAGGACTGACTATTGACCACAAAAATAAATTCCATATGCACGCCAATAAAATTAAATCAGAAATCCCCAAAAGATCCAAACATTTCCGCTCCCTAATATGCAGCAATGCTGAAGGTATTAGCATCAAGACAGCGACACAAATTTACAAAAGCATCTGCAAACCTTTAATCGACTATGGATACGTAATTATGACCAAAGTAAGAGAATACGAATTTTGGAGACAGCAGAACGACCTGTATTAAAACAAATAACAAAACTTAGACACAATAATAACCTACTTCACAATCCTTCAAACCAGCTCCTTTTTGAACTGACCAACATGACCACAATAACAGACAGACTTTAAAATCTTAGACAAAAATTTAAAAACAACCAGACAAACTGGACGATTTTAAACGACCTTTGTATTAAACGCGACGGCACTAATTCCCTCCGAAAACAACCAATCAAAACACTTTACGAAACACCGACGGAAGAAAATTTCCTAACCTAATCCTACCCTACCCAACCTACCCTAACTATTTTATCTACCAAAGAATGTATACATTTTTTTCCCAAACAATCTATTTAAGTTATACTACCCACGTACATTATGAATAATTTTTTTTGTTACTTTTTGCCCATTTACTTTAATTACAACTAGAATTTACTTTTATATTTTTTTTTCTTTATGAATCTATTGTTTCTATTAATCATTGGCAGAAAGACGAAAGTGCATAGCCAATCGTTCTTGTGACAATAGATTTGATGTACATTTTATTAACATATCATTTACCTAAATATTTTACGATAAATTTCATCATTATAGTAATTTATCTTAACACTATAAATTTTTCTTCGATGAATTTCTGCCATTTTACTAGATGTTTTACTGTAGTACTCTAACTAAAGCTACTGTACCACCAACTTCTTCGTACTTCGTTTTTATTCATACCACCCAATAAATCAGCAATTACACTTCGATGTGTAGCTAATACTACGTGCGCTTTCTTGAAGCATGCTACAAACTGTACCAGGTTCCGGAAAAATTGAATCACCTTCTACAAGTAGCACTTACTTGATTACAGGAATATCGATGGTGTTATCATCTTCAGATATGTTCTCTTCTGCTAACTGAGTTTCTTCCTCATTTTCCTCTATCAGCATTTTCTTCCAACAAACTTTTTTTAAAAAAAACGCCAGGCTATTTGCAAGGTACCATTTTGCTGGTTTTGATGCCTGGTGTATGCATTTCTCAATTCTCGAGAACACCTAAATTGGAGAATTAATTGGATCGATATGTGATTGGACCGATATGCTCCATACGGACGAGTTTAGATTTTGTCTACTATACACCTCTTGCATTGTTATTATAATTTAGTTGATTTATTTATTTGAGTATTTTGTTATTATTTGAGTATTATATCGGCTATCGGCTATAGACTTTCGTCTTTCTGCCTAAATATATTACTTTTATAAATAAGTAATTTTATACCTATGCTAATTTGTTCGTACTACTGGTAAAACATGAAAAAAATTTCCTACATAAATTAGACAACCAACTACCTTGGCATGGGTATGGCTATATAAGTTCCATCAATTGCTCCTATTGTTTTTTGAAAACCTGCCATATCCTGAAAGCCGGCTTTGATTTCCTGAAGTTTATCCACTGGGCCAAGAATATTTCAAAACACATATTTTTAAAAATGCATGCACTAATTTTTATTGCAATTAAATTTTATTTACGGTACATACCCTTAAATATCTTAGACAAAAATTTAGACAACGAGGCAAGTTGGACAATAACCTTTGCATTAAACGCGACGCCACTAATTCCCTCAGAAAACAACCTATCAAAACAATTTACGAAACATACACAGACAAAAATTGCCTAACCAAGTCCTACCCGAGCCAACCTACTCTTTCACTATTTTATCTCCCAAAGAAGGTACATTTTTTCCTTGAATTTATTCATTTAACACTGAAATACTTACTTTTGATAGTCCATGTAGTACTAAAATGCAGGATCGGCATTCTGCATTTTGTTTATGTCGATAACAAAAAACTTTTCTCTCCTAAATTTGCAACACAATAAATAATAAAAACTTATAATTGTAACAATAATATTTATTATTTTTAAATCAAACATTAGATCAACAATAAATGTTTCAATTATTAATCAAATCAATAAACAGTATAAAAAGTAGTTTACAAAAAAGAGGTGAGGTGAGGTCTACAATGTCGACCCACTGGAAATTATTTGATTTGGTGCTTACAAATACAACAAAACTAGATTAAAATAAATAAAGATGTTAAATAAAAAATTTATAAAGACGTTATTAGATAGAGATGAAATTTTGCAAAAATCATTAGACTTTTCCAGTTTTAAGGAGTCCATTAGACAATTTTGAAAAATGTAAATGCAAATATTTAGTCAATAAGATGCTATATCGTGAAAACATATAACCAAATTGTTATTTATTCATTTTATTGATAAAAAGCAATGATTAATAAATAACTGATTGTTTAAAGCATTTGCATGAATTTATTTGTTTTTTTTTTAATAGACTATCGTAATTCTTAACTAAATAATCTTCAAGTTTCTAAAAAAAAAAAATCTAAAAGTTACGTACTTTTTGCACAATTTGGATAACAGAATATAATAGCCGGCGGGCTAGCATGCATCTCGTTTCAATACATTAGCAGTTATGGAAAAAAGCTAGGACTAAAAAAATTAAAATAATTTGATTCGGTGACAGTCGGCATACCCTTAATAGTTGCGCAATATTTATATTTACATATATCATGGGACTGGAACACTACAAATTCTGTTGTACAAATTCTGTTTATGAAAGGGCCCGATGACGTCAGTGGAGTAAAATATTACATATAGAGATAAAGACAGGGAAGAAGTCAACATTTCAGAAACAGCATTATTTTAAAATAAATTCTGTGTTTATAGTTGAGCAATATTATTTTCTACATATATTATGAGACTGGAACAATACACATTTTGTTGTACAAGTAATTGCTGACTTAGCGACTAGCAGTATACGACATTTCTGAAAGAACATAGTGACATCAGTTTAGCAAAATAATACATATATAAAGACTGAGAAATTGTTGTTTGAGAAATAGTTGAAAAATAAACAGATAGTAAAAAACTATTCAACTGAGCGGAGAAACGTGGTTTAAGGGGGTGGGGCCATTACTCGTAAACAAGAGATGTCGCCA
This sequence comes from Cryptophagus acutangulus, assembly GCA_963556235.1. Classification (NCBI taxonomy): domain Eukaryota; kingdom Metazoa; phylum Arthropoda; class Insecta; order Coleoptera; family Cryptophagidae; genus Cryptophagus; species Cryptophagus acutangulus. Next base: position 10,752,475 of record OY744558.1, read on the forward strand.
CGAACTAAAACCTATCTTCAATTAATGTCTATATTATAAATAATAAATAAACTATATTTGAACCTTAAAAATGAATGTTCTGTCTAGGAACTCAACATATTTTTATTTTATTTATGTGTAAAAATCTCGGTAAAAATAATGAGAAGTTGGAGTTTTCATTGACCAATTTCAATTTTTTTTACATCATATGCAAATTCTATTTATCACAAATCCTAGCAGAGACAGCCACTATTAAGATGCACAAAACATCTAAAGTCAAATATTGTTTAATAAATCTAATAATCGTCGTTTTCGTTCAAAATTCAGTCTATCTATTTAGGTAGATTGGTAACAACAATAGATAACGCTAACAAATATTTTAATTTTATTATTTTAAATTTATTTATTTGCAAGAGCACCTATTTACATATCCCAATTAGCATCAAATTATCACCTAGCATTTCTAAACAAATATTTTTCACAATCTTGATATTATTTAAGTTGACCGTTAGAGTTCTTTGCGTATGAAATATTATTTTTGCTTTTGACCAACAGATAACGCTCTTACCTGTAATATGTGTCATCTACCTTATTGACTCCTCCATCTTAACACTCAAGCACAGATAAGTATAACAGATAAGCTGTCCAAGGTTAATATTTATTTCGCTACCTATTCAGTTCCCCTCAACCCGCGTGTATTTTATATTGCCTACATCTAGGTGTATGCCTTTTATATTGCCTACATCATAGTTTATTTAATTTTGTTTTGAAAGAAAACTGTAATCACATTATAATTTAACGGATGGTTTTAGAAACTGTATCTGGACGTAAGGTTGCAACTGTTAAATTGTAAGTGTTAAATTGTCTCGACGTGGGGTTGCAACTGTTGTAATTGTTGGTTGGGTGTGGTTTGGGCCATATGAAGATGATTTCATATTACGTTATTAGAGTATTATATTATTTTGCAACGCCATCTACCATAGGATAGACATGCCATTTTGTACCAGAACAGCGCCCCTCCGTGGCCGGCGTTATACTAAAAAAAAGCCCTCCCTAGTCGGGCGTTGGCAATATAAAAATGCGAAACACTTTGCCCTATCCGATGGCACATCTGTATATAACCTTATCTGTGACTCAAGCACAAAAAAGGCAGCGACATCTATAAGTAATTTTCGAGGTAATTTTCAATTCTTTAAAATTGTGCTGCACTCAAGTAATAAATAGAGGTACTGCAAATATGATCCATGTAATAAAAAAGGCGGGAAATATAATGCACTTTTAACACTCCAAATTATGCACCATGCAATAACTAAATAGTTATTGCATGATATACACACCCAAACACCCATGATATACAAACTCGCACGCCCAAACTTATATGGAATCATTCTAAAATTTCTGATTTTGATATTATAAAACAAAAAATTCGCTGGAAATGAGATTCCACAGTACTTCTCTTGTTGCTATGTTAAATTTTAATTTGAAAGAAATGTAACATATCAAACTGTAAGGGGTGCATTAAGGGTTACAATTGTAATATGTGGGTTCTACCCTAACTTCAATTTAATTAAAAAAAAATCCAAGCATTTTGACTGTACATGGTATGTTAAGGGTTGAAATTGCAAAATAAGGGTCGCATACTATTTTAAATTATATTATTCGTAAATATGTTTAAAATGTATAGTAGAAATCGAATATGAAGAAAATCCGAACCATATGACTCAAACTCTATATTGGAGGGGTGGGGGTGTGTGGTAGGGGTCGAAAATTATTTTTACTCACTCTTTATGTAATTGTTACTAAAATAACTGATGGAAAAGTGTGGGTAATGCTGCCATATAAGAATCACAACACCGGCAATTTTTGAACAATTAACTTAAATGGCAAATGGGTCGTAGGGGCTTATTTTTAGGGGATGAAACTTTTACCAGCATTTTCTTCAATGTATCCCTAATATGTATACCAAATTTGGTCCAAATCAAATATTCCTCCTGGCAGGTATTCACGTTACAACTTATTCATTTTTACAACTTTTTGACCCTTCAACCCTTAATAAAAATTCAACCCTATAATAAACTCCAGATTTTTTGAAAGCATTCACCACTTCAGGTATACACAAAACATATGTTTAATATTTGGTTAAAATCGGTCAGCAACTTTAGAAGATTAAGTGGATCTACCGATTTTGCCATTTTTAGCATGTTTTTGGCCTATAACGCGCAGGATCTTTGAGAATTTTATAAACTTTTTTTCTTCGATATCATCTATGGGCAGGTAGAAAAAAAGGACGCAAATTATGTTTAAATCGGGTCAGTAGATTCCGAAATATAGTGGTTTAAAGAAATGCACAGACCCACAGACAGACCGACAGACGGAAATTAGTGAATATGATTTTCGTAATCTACGCATTCTATAATGTAGAAAAAAGTGAAATTTGGATAAATTTTTTTTTTCATGAATACAATACTTCCTCTACGAGAGAAGTAATAGGTAATAAAAAGCAATTTACACCAAGGAAATTTAATTAAAAAAAAACATAAAAATTTCTGAAAACTAAAATAATGCAATAAATGTAAAATCAATAAATTTGAATTTTTACAAAATTATATAAATAAACATAAAACATTTGCTATTTTATTAGTAAATAGTAGTCGCTGTTACCACCGACTACTTTTTCTTGGGGTAGGTTTGTCCATTCATCTAGAGCGGCTTGAATGAGGTGTTCTTGATTTCCTGGAGCATCCACACGAAATCTATTTGTTCTTTTAAGCATGCTGGCCACTTCAAAACAGTGATATTTTCCGTTTCCAAAAAGTGTCTGGCAGTTCTACTGATATGTGGAGGTGAATCATCTTGCATAAAAACAAAATATTCTCCCATGGCACTTCTCCACAGTCTAACAACGGGTTCTAGTACAAGATCAACATACCTGCCACCCGTTAAACTTTGACGTATAGGAATCAAAATACTTTTTTCTCCCAGCATGATTCCTTCGCAACACATAACAGTTCCTCCTTTAAATTTTACAACGGATCTGGCAGTATTGAGTCTAGGTTGTCTGCCTCGACCTCTTAGAACACAAATCCGACGGTCATCTGACCTAAGATCAATTCTGTTTTGTCAGAGAATAGCACATTTTGCCAATCTTCAATTGTCCAGTTTTCATGTTCACGATACCAATGTATCCGATTAATTTTGTGCTAACTGGATACTTCTGCAACTATTATTTAATAAACCTCGTTCACGAAGTCTTTTTCTGATGGTTTCAACTAAAACGCTTACAGCAGTTGCGTTTAAGAATTATCTTTGAATCTCTGGATGAGAAACGGTTGGAGTTCTTCTGGCAATTTGCGCTATATATCGATCCTGCTTGTTCTCAGTTTGTCTTCCACGAATTTGTCGAGGTCGGTTCTGGGGTGCTTCCAATTGCACAAAACTAGAGTGCGTTTTTGACACCACGCTCTGAGAAACTCCTACCGTTTCCGCGATATCTCTTTGTGACATTCCTTGTTCCACAAGACCAATAATTCTTCTTCTTTGAACATCTGATAATCCAGGGGCAAGGCATATTGACGATATTTTACCCAAAATTCAACTTACTATTTCACTTCGATTTTACAACTAAACGTTAATATCAAATTTATTTAATGAAAATAATATAAACAATTTTATTTGAATGTATATTTCAAACAAAAACTTTGTCTTATCTCGTGTACAAATTTCAAAAAAATTAACATAAGTAGAAAATATTTAGTGATTCCATATAAGTTTGGGTGTGTGTATGCGTATTAAAAATAATTTTAAATGCGTATTAAAAATAAAGTTTTGTAAGTAGAGAAGAATATGAGACAAGTGTCAGCAAGTGTAGTAATCACCACAAACATAAATAACTTATACTTTCGCTATAGTTATTTCCGAGGGTATTTCATAAATCGCTAATATATTGAGACCGGAGAAGAATATTAATATAAAACAATTTATTGTATGACGTATATACTTAAACATACAATTATATGCAAAAAAGTTAAATTTTAAAATTTTAACTAACCCACCCAATCAAACATATAATAGCTATTTAGGATGAGTGTGAAAGTGAGATTTAATTTTGTGAGTTGAGAAGATTACGGAACGAGCGTAGCGAGAGGAGTAACTCCAGCTCGAACTCCACGAACAAAATAAAATAACTTTTAACACAAATATTACACAAGTTTTTTTGTACCACTGTCTGTACCACTAATTTAATAAAAAAGAAATTAGTTAAACTTTGTCAATTTTTATATTTTATTAAATTTTGCAATTATTTATTTTGTGGAATGTATCGCCATAGTTTCACAGAAAAATGCCATATGTTTATTAATAAATATCTCGATAAATATAAATAATAGAAGTAAATCGTCAAACTGGTCAAACTGAGAATTTTTTTTTGCAAGAGTTTGATGTTGCAAATTGTGAAATAAAATCGGAATTTGCTTCGTATCTCGCTTCGTATGATGTTCCCCAAGATTTTGAAAAAGCAGCAAACATAGCAACTTATCTGTCGCCCATAAAATCAATACCATTTCCATTTAATCAATACCATTGCTTTTAACACTAGTTTAGTAGTCTAAATTTATAATATTATCAAGTCAGTTCGAATTAAAAACGTCCCTTTTAATACAAGTTGTACAATAGCTATGTTTACTCGTATTTTTAGTACAAGTGCGCAAATAGTGTCTTTTCTCCATAAGTGTGCTAAACATTATTATCTTTTTCACAATCGTTCGAAAATATCTCGGAAAATATTAACAATTTTTGGGGGTAAATACACAAGAGATACAATTTTTATCGGATAAATTTGTTTTAATTCGAATTATTTGTTGAAATATCCCGAGCAGAAAAGGCATGAAAAAATCGCGACAGCGTAGCTGAAGCAATTTTTTCGACTGCCTTTAATTAACACCCGTAATTGTGCAACACAATATACATATTTTTTCCTCACTTGTAAGTAAAAAGTACACTTTGCTCAGTATTTTGACTTGAGAAATGATAACATTGTTAAACGATTGTGGGAAAAAAACTGTTTTCCCGATCTTTTCTCATGAAAAAATCTATGATTTTAAATCGAGTAAAATCGAATTTAAACGTTTTTGGAAGAAATCAATATTTAAAAATTTGATACAAAATTTGAACTTGAGGTTAAACAACGCCAAGCAACAATAAGCAGAAAAACTAATAATTTGAGTACTTTTCGAAAGTGTAATCTAATAAATATCAGTCCTAGTGTAATATTTTATTGATTATTTTACCGAGTGGTTTGCATATTTGACTCGTATTTTCGAGATCGGTTTCGACACTACTATCGCATAAGATAACTGAAAATGACTTAAGAAGCTAACAACTGTGCTGTTAAAGCTAAAATCTATTCTTTTAAAACAAATAATTTTTACAATTAGGT
>OY744558.1:10758087-10808675 GCA_963556235.1 Cryptophagus acutangulus
GGAGCTAGTGCAGCTTTGCAGTAAGCGGTTGTAAAAGCGAAAATTGCGTGCGCTTGAGAGCCCACTAAACCCAAACTGCTTCGCGCACCCCGATTCTCCTGCACAAAACCCACTGCAAGAGCAGAGCACTTGTACTGCAATTGAGACTAATAGATGCGAGACAAACAAACCACCGAAATGCACGACGTGCAATACCGCAGATCATGTTGCATGGTCTTTGAAATGCCCTAAGCGTCCCACCAAACCCATTGAAGGTATCCCAAACACCCCAATCAAATCCCTGAACAAAAAATCCTACGACATCAACCCCACAATAAAAAAAACCGCAGAATACACACTCCCATCACGATCCACGACTATATAATTACACAAACGTACACAAATAAACCTTCTCACTCGACTATACACTCTTTGATTATACTGACGAACAACATCGAAGCGACATATTTACAGAACAAGAAAACAGCATGAATATTCCTAGACATAAACAAAGCATTTGACACAGTTTGGCATGGGTAGTCCAAGTGGTTGCATTTTGTAGAGTGGTCCAGCTCTACAAAATGCAACAACTTGGACTACCTAAATACATACTACACATGACTAATCAAATCCTACCCTACAGAACCCTTCAAGTTAAAATGAACGAAACCTATTCCCGAGAATTCACTCCACGACAAGGCGTTGCCCAGGGCTCTCCTCTTTCGCCACTACTATACAACATTTACTGCCACAACATTTATAACTTTACATTTAGAGACAAAGATCACGTTAATAACTTAAATTCATACATATTACAATATGCAGACGACACAGCAGTCATTTCACACAACAAAAACTTAACTTCTACTATGACATAACTTCAAGAACTGACAGACAAAACAATGACTTGGTTCAGTAAGTGGAGGCTAACCCCTAATCTCACCAAGACGCAACTCCTCATTACCAACCCCAAAATAACTGACGCATCCCCAACAATTTACATAGACGGTACGACGATCCAATCTTCCCCGGACATAAAATATTTAGGACTGACTCTTGACCACAAACATAAATTCCATAAACACGCCAACAAAATCAAAACCGCAATTTTAAAGGTTCCAAACATTTCCGCTCCTTAACATGCAGCAATGATCAAGGTATAACCACAATAACAGACAGACTTAAATATCTTAGACAAAAATGAACGATTTTAAACGACCTTTGCATCAAACGCGACGACAGTAATTTCCTCAGAAAACAACCAATCAAAACACTTTACGAAACATACACGGACGAAAATTTTCTAACCTAATCCTACCCTACCCTACCCAACCTACCCAAACTACCCAGTATACAAATCACTCGCAGTAATACTAAATTTTTCTTTAAATTCCTTGTCTCAAAGTTGGTTACAATCGGCCGTAATTAACGTTAATGGAAAAGATTTCAATGCATTGGAAACCTTGTTGCAGGAACACTCATCTATGATCATCAGCGGTTTTGTAACACCAAAAATTAAAAGTGCTGAATTAAACATCCGATTAAAATCAGAGGAGTTAACTACCGTCCTTATCGGTTTGATTTTGTTGAACGGCAAAAGGTTCGCGAAATTGTTACTGATTTAATTTAAAATAATATAATACGAGAGAGTGAATCATCCTACGCGAGTCCTGTTTTGCTTGTCAATAGGATGTGTGTTGATTTCAGCGCTCAATCGAATCACAATACAGGATTGCTAGTTGCCATTGATTGATGTTCAATTAGATCAGTTGAGGATATGTTATGTTAGGTTTAATTTCACAACTTTACACATGGCGTCGGGTTTCCATTAGATACCGATCGCGGAAAGCTCTATACATAAAGCTGCATTTGTAACTCCGGACTGACACTTTGAGTACTTGCGTATGCCTTTTGGCTTAGCCAACGCGCCCGCTATGTTTCAAACAGTAATTAATAAAGCGTTGGGTTCTTTAAAAGATAGTGTTGCATTGGTATATCTAGATGACATTTTTATTCCCTCAAACACGGTTCAAGAGGCTCTCGATTCTCTGACCAAAGTAATGAAAACATTAAACTAGGCGGGATTTTCTTTAAATATTAACAAATGTAATTTTTTTTAAACTGAAATTGATTATTTGGGTCGTCAAATCTCAAAAAAGGAATCCGACCTGGTGAAAAAAAAGTTAAAGCTTTAATCGATTCCCCGTACCAAAAAATGTTCATGAAGTACGACAATTCATGGGTATAGCCGGTTACTTTCGAAAATGTATACTTCAATTCGCCACAAAGACAGCTTGCACTACCCAATTGACAAAAGAAAACGAAAAATGGTCATAGATAAAGGACAATGTAAGAAATTTAGACGGTGTAAACATGACGATGTAAGAAATTTTATTATAAATCAATTAGTTTCGAAGCCTTTATTAGTAACTTTAGATCCCGAATTAAACACTGAACTACACACCAGCGCGAGCGGGATTGGTTACGGGGCCATTTTATATCAAATACACGAAATTAATATAAAATTCGTTGCTTATTTTAGTAAGCGCACTACAAAAGTTGAAAGTCGATACCATTCTTACGAATTGGAAACTTTGGCAATAGTGACTGCGTTAAAGCACTTTCGTGTTTATTTATTGGGTTTACGTTTTAAAATAATAATTCATTGCAACGCCATTAAATCATAAATCAACAAAAAAACATTTGATTCCTCGGGTAGCGAGGTGGTGGATTTACCTACAGGATTTCAATTTTAAAATTATCTAAATTTAAATTTTGAAGGATCTTGGTTAGAAGTTGAACAAGCCAAAGATTTTGAAACTCAGTCAATAATCGAGAAAGTAAGATCCGGAGAAACAATTTGTAGCAATTACGGACTGAAAGATGAATTTTAATATCGAAAAATTAAAAGGGAAAGATAGTTTTGCGCTATTTTATACCTAAGGGTAGTTGAATAGGCTTACTACGCATTTATCATAATGAACAATGCCACATTGGATGCGATAAAAGACTAAGTAAAATTCAAGAAAAATTTTGCTTTCCGCTAATTAAGGTTTGTGTTCAAAAATACATAGCTCATTGTTTAATTTGTATTGTAACTAGGAAGCTACCACTACAGATGTATTTACATTCAATTAATAAAATAGATATTTCTTTTCATAAACATGGATTTAAACATATTTTGTTGCTTATCGACGCGTTCACTAAATAACTTGTACTAATGCCGCTCCGAACACTTACGGGACAAGAAATGTTAAATACGCTCAAAAATATGCTGCTCGTGTTTGGACGACCGACGCGTATAATCACTGATGGTGGGACAAACATTAGCGACAAAAAAATCTGTGATTTATTTAAAAGACTTAATATCAATCACCACCAAATCGCTACCGGTGCCTCACGTGCAAATGGACCAGTTGAACGCTACGTCGCGACAGTTAAAAGCCTATTAGCTGTAGAGGTAAAAAAGGCATCAGAATGGACGAGTGCAGTTGCAAACTTGCAGTTGACTTTGAACTCAACTGTCCAAAAATCAACGGATTTTCACCGCTTTGCCTATTAATCATCAGAGACTCTTAATACTTCCGTTGTGCAATATCTAATTGACGCAGTACCTGAAAATAGCGAGGAAATTAATACGTTCAGTAAATGTGGTCTTGCATACAATCGACTTTGTAAAAACGCTCAAACACAAAAGGAACGTTTTGATAAAAAACATAGCAATAATGTGTCCATCAGCGTGGGAGATTTTGTTTTTGTTAAACAACAAAATTCGAGGTTCGGAAAATTAGAACCCAAAATTAAAACCTTTGCCTTCTCTCCCGGGTTCCATCCGATTCGGGGTCACGTGATATGTCACAAAAATGCTGCTTTTTTTCAACAAATCCGAATAAATTGAAAGTAAAATATATTTGCTATAACTCTCCAATTTTTAAACAATACAATACATAGAACCAACAAAACAAACATTAAAACGGATCCCGAACATTCCGCCCACCTAAAACACTAAGTATTTTAAGCATTATCACCCAAAGAAGGTAACGGACATAATTTGACCATGGGACGTTTAATGACACCTCCCGTGGTTCTAACCGACGTGACACAAATTATCCGATCAGAACCTAGCAAACCTAGACTTTGTTACTCGACCAACACGCCATTTAGACAGTGGAGTGATATCGTTTTTAATTAGAACTAAGGTATCAAGCTTAATAGGGATTCATGAGTTGGTCCATTTACTTCTTTACTGGACAGTGTGTAAATACTCTTGATGCCAACGAATCCAAAAATCAGAATGAATGCGCTGCAGGAGATGCTAGCGAGATAAAGTATTTAGTTTGAGACCCGTTAAATCAAAATCAGGAAGAGACAATGTGAGGCTCCAGTGTGAGGAAATGACCTGAAGTTAATACAAAAAGATCATTAGGATCCTTGCTAATTTCACATAACATAATCCACCATAATATTGGTGGATTAAAACGCCACTCAATATGTTACGATTTGGTAGCATTTTGCATGCATTTAATGAAGTAGTTGTTAGCGCCGATTAAGTTTGTTCCACAATCAGAAACAATAGTAGAACATCGACCACGACGAGCAATAAAGCGACCTTAAGTCGCAAGAAATGCTTCAGTTGATAACTCTGAAGCTAATTATAGATGTAATGCTTTAGTGGCAAAGCATACAAACAAACATAAATACGCTTTATAGGTTTTGGCACCGCGAATTCGACCTAAAGTTCGTTAAAGCCCACCATAATCAACGACTACATATGAAAATGGTTTTACTTGAGACACTCGTGCTGCCGGTAGATTGCTCATTTGAGGTTGTAAAAAAGTGGGTTTTAGTCGCCAACTCTTCATGCATTTTGACACTGATGGTGAAATAATTCTCTTGGCTGATAGAATCCAAAATTGTTGACGCAATAAGAAATTAAACGTTTGCGACCGTGGGTGAAAAAATTGTTGATGCAAATCTTCTACAAGTAATTCTCTTAATCGGCTCAAACTGGGCAAAAGAATAGGATGTTTGCTATCAAAAAAGATCAAAGCATGACATAACCGACCGCCCACCCTGAGAACACCTGCATCATCCAAAAAGGGAGACAACCGTTTAAATGGTTTTGATAAACGTTTAGACTTTACAGAGCTAATCTCGTTAGGAAAAGCAAGCGCTTGAGTATGTTTCACCAAGAAGATTAATGCTTTATTCAAATCGGTCGAAGACAAAGCACCACCACTGCGAGATGTTTGTTGACAATTGGTAATAAACCTTAAACAATAAGCCAAAATGCTTTCTATTTTGCGAAGCGAAGAAAACCGGTTTAATAACTCTTTTATTATCACAGAAGAAGTTTGCACTAATAACACAACATGTTTCTCCTCTTTTGATGCCTCTGGATGGACAGCCTTTTCGACTATACTAGAGTTGACATCAAAGGTTGGATATTTTAATTCGGATGGTCCCGCTCACCATAACGAAAAAAACAAAAGCTCCCGTGGAAAAAAACCACGGGAAACGCAATCTGCAGGATTATTTCCGGTAGGTATGTGACACCAAATTCCTGAAAGAATCCTAAATTGAATCTGAGACACGCGGTTTGAAACAAACGTTTTCCATCTATGAGGCGATGATTGTATCCAAGCAAGAGCTACATTTGAATCAGACCATGCATAAATATTATGATATGTGATAATATCTCGGTAAATGTCCAAAACTGATTCAAATAATTGAGAAAGTAATAGCGCGGCTCATAATTCCAACCGCAAAACAAATATCTGCTTCAACGGAGCAACTTTTGGTTTTGCACATACTAAATTTACTTTAACAGTCTTGTCAACATTTAAAAAACGACTGTAAATTACAGCAGCGTAGCCTAGTTCAGATGCATCACAACAACCATAAAGCTCACAGCGATCAAAGTTCTCTGACTAAATATATCTAGAAATCCGGGTTTCCGAAAGCAGTGGAAGTTCTAATTTAAATTGTTGCCAACCGTTAACAACATCCTGAGACGGTGTGGCATCCCAGTCTAATCCTAAAGACCATAAATGCTGTATCATAAATTTGTCAAACGATGTGATGGGTGCAAGATATCCCAACGGATCGTAAATGATTGCGAGTTCAGAAAGAAGTGTTCGCTTAGTGCATGCTCGTTCTATAGGTTGAACGATGTAAGTGAAGCAATCGGAACGGGGATTCCATTGCAATCCTAAAATCTTGATGATATTTTTATTGTCAGAATTAAAGCAAATAGGAGATGATTGACAATGGGATTCGTCGATGTTAACAAAAACCTGAAGGTGATTTCTTGCCCACTTCTGTAGCTCAAATCCACCCAACAAAAGCAAACCAATCCACTGATCTCGAAGAATTTTCGCAGCTTCTATTGTGCTGGAACCAGTGACAATATTGTCTACGTAAACGTCTCGTAACAATACTTCCGCACCAAGCGGGAAAGTGGCTTCTTCATCGCTCGCCAGCTGTTTCAATGTTCAAAGAGCCAAAAAGGGAGCTGCTGATAATCCGTATGTAACGTTATTTAGTTTGTAAGTTTGGATTAGAACTGATTTTAAAAATCTCTATAAAATTCTTTGATAAGCACGTTGGTGAGGTAAAAATACAAATTTGTCGATACATTTGTTTGATATCAGCTGTAAATACAAACCGATGTATTCGAAAGCGGCACAAAATTTGAAAAATATTGCTTTGTAACTTAGGCCCAAATAAAAGAATATCATTGAGGGAAAGCCCGTCCGACGTTTTGGCAGAAACATCAAAAACTACACGAAGTTTAGTAGTAAGGTTAAGAATGCAATGATGCGGGATATAATAGCTGCCTGAAATTTCAATTGGATTTTCCTGTAGTTGCATGTGTCCTAAATCCAGATATTCTTGAATAAACGACGAGTACTGCTGATACAAATCGAGATTGTTTGATAAACGACGTTCTAATGATAAAAAACGACGCTGGGCAATAACGCGAGAATCAATAAATTTAGGCTGATTTAACTTGAAAGGTAAGGGTACCTCAAATCTGCCAGTAGCATCCTGAACGTGTTGAGAAGCAAAAATTTGCTCGGCAGACTCATCATCCTTTGACAATGGCAATAAGTTTGAAACTTCTTCCAACCCTTAAGTATTTTGAACAACTGCTAATGGGGGTTCTTGGACAGTGGTGCAATACAAAGTGATGTTGTTTACGGAAACAGGTTTGTCTAAAGTTATCCTCCCCATCAAAATCCAGTCAAATTCTGTATTTATGGCCGTCGGTTCATTATTTTCTCCAACTTGTCGGCCTGATTTAATGATTTTCGCAAAAATGTCAGCGCCTAGTAACAAATCGATGTTACTTGAAACATTAAATTTTGCATCGGCTAGTTTGATATTCGAGATATGTGGCCAAATTTTGCGAGAGAAATTAACATTAGACATATTGCCACAAATTTGAGGAAGCACCATCGCTTCAATGTTATATTGAGGTTGCTTTAAATTTCGAGGTTGGATTCAGCAATTGATTCCTTGAAGAGCATCGGCATGCATGTGACCCAGATCTTGGATGTTAAACGATAATTTATTTTTAGAAAAGCCTAATGTATTTGCACATTTTTTAGAAATAAAGTTAGCCTGAATGGCACTATCTAAAATGACGCGAACTGGATGTGCAATTCCTTTTTGATCCACAATATCAATGATAGCGGTTGATAACATAACAATTGACGACGAGGGTATTAAACTAGCTAACGATTGTGATGGGTTCTCAAAGATTCAAACGTGCCGCCAAACAGAGTGAGCATGAACAGTCACAGGACGGTGATGGGGGAGAACCGTTCGTGGCACAAGCGGGACGGACGACTCGCTCTCTAACCGAAGCCTCCGAAGTGAACGCATCTTTATAAGTAAATTAACACTAAAGATTGTAACTTGTAATATAACCATAATTGTATGTAAAGTGATAAATAAACTGTCTAGTCAAACAAATATATGCTGCAGTGGCGACGAGTGAAAAAAGAAAACGCAAAATAACTCAGTTTTAGGAAATAGATAAAACACGTGTCGGGCGTCCAAATTCGAAACAAAAGGACTTCAGTGAAGACAAGAAATATAGGACAAGGCAAATTGAAATCTGGAGTTAAGGAGAAATAGCATCAGCATGCAAATTTGATGAGTTTGAGCCAGGAAACGGAGCCTCCAATCTCCGTTTTCTGGCTCAGTTTATGCAGAAAGGTTAGAGCAGTACTTCACCGCGAATAAGGTCAGTGACAACAAAATTAAAGTAGCCATCCTATTGAGTTTGTTAGGTCAGACCACGTACAAATTAGTACGAGACTTGACGTTTCCAGAGTTACCAAAAGACAAATCGTTCGAAAGTTTGGCAACATTATTGCTTTAGCAATACGGACCGCGTAAGAATATATGGCGCGAAAGACAAAAATTTTATGACCTACGTCAATTAGATCATGAAACAATTGTAGATTGGCAAGCGCTAGTTCGAAAAGCCGCCGTAAATTGGGAATTTGCAGACAATCTTGAAATAATCATTCGCGATAAGTTTGTTACGGGCATTTCACAACCGCAAATGTTTGAACGGGTATGCGAAGAGGAAGCTACCATTAAGTTGGACGCAGTTCTAAAAATTGAGCTTAGAAAAGAATCGACCATCTTGGCAAGAAAAGAAGAAGGGATTGAAGTGAACTTTGCTACAAAAAATCGCAGTACGGATGCGCAGCGGCGAAACTACATTAAATCCAAAGGTCAATATAACGCAAATCAAGTAAACGGAAACGCAAAGTACAAGTTTAATAGAACTTTTATAGATACGCGGAAAATTAATTGTAAAATTTGTGGTATATTACATAAAAATGAATGTAAATATAAGCATTTTAATTGTAATGTTTGTAAAAAGACAGGGCATTTAGCTAGAGTTTGTACGCAAAAACAAGATAGAAAGAAAATTTTTCATATGCAAAAGATAAATCATACTGATGAAGAAGAAAGCTCTAAGGAACTGTCAATGTATAATGTAGTAGAATATAAGGTAAATGTTTGTAATTCGTCATCAGAGTCAGATAAAAATGAATTAGGAATTGAAGTAAAAATTGAAGGTAAGCCTTGCACAATGGAGTTGGACAGTGGAGCGATGATATCTGCATTGAGTAAACATGAATATTTAAGTACATTTAAAAATATTAAATTAAAAAACGATAGTATTACGTTAAAAGCATACGACGGAAACACGTTTTATCCCTTAGGCTAATTAAATCTCGATGTACAGCATGATAATGAAATTAGTAAAATGTAACTTTGTATCAAAACTTAATAAAGACAAGATAACTAATTTAATTAATGATTTTCCAGAAGTTTTTTTAGACAAATTAGGAAAATTTCGAATCGGTAAGGTAACCTTAGAAATCCAACCGGAAGCAAAACCAATTTTCATTAAAGCACAAACTGTTCCACTGGCATTCAAGAAGAAAATAGAAGATGAGCTAAAGAAAATGGAAATAGCAGGCATCATAGGGAAAGTAGAGAGCAGCGAATGGGCCTCACCACTAGTACCGATTCTCAAGCCAGACAAAACAGTAAGAATTAGTACTGATTATAAAATTACGATAAATAAGTATTTGAAAGATGACAAGTACCCACTACCAAGAGTGGAAGAAATCTTTGCTAAATTAAACAAAGAATCCATAGGAGAATGGCTTATAAACAATGAAGAAATTCGAAACCATTCGAAATCAAACACGGAACTCAGGAAAGTAATGAACTGCATCCAAAACAACGAATGGCCGCCTAGAATTAAGGAAACAGGCAAAACCATACTACGAAAAACGCGATGAGCTGCATATCGAAGAATATACGTTAATGTGGGGACACAGAATTATAATACCTACTGTTCTAAGAGAACGTATATTGAGAGAAATGCACGAAGCTCATATGGGAATGGTAAAAACTAAAGCCACAGCAAGATCGTTAAGTATTGGCCGCAAATCGACAAACCTATAGAAAAAATGATTGGATTTTGTAAACCATGCCTTAAGACAAGACAATCACCACAAAAAAAAAGAAGCAAAATGGCCCGAAGCACAAGAAGCGTGAGAAAGAGTTTATATTGTACTTGGCAAAACTGAAAACGGGAGAAACATGGAAAAGACATGCAAATCAAATTTCAAAATGTTGGCAAAAGGAAACTAAAAGCAAACAACACGAATTGCAAAACGGCGAATGGAGAGGTATGTCTTTATCGAATCGAATCGCGTATAATCCAAATTGGGTAGTTAGTAGTAGTCATTTTAGAGAAAACATTGTTGTAAATGATAATAGCTATGTATTTGACGAAATTGTTACAGAGAAAAATGTAAATACAGAACAAGATGAAACAAGCTTACTGAATAGCCAAGGGAATGACGAGCATTCAACAATCGAGTTAGAGTCAGGAAGTAACCAGAGCAGTACCTGTTCAGATCCATCAGGACAGGGCAAAACCGGGTTAAACCAGTTAAATCAACGTAAAAGTCCACAAAAGGCAAGTAAAAACTTAAGAAAAGGAGAGAATGAGCAAAAAGCAGTAATCACAAAAGACTCTGACAACGAAAGTAGGTATCGTGTAAGTAATCAAACTAGAAAACCGCCTAAAAAGCTAAGAGACTATATCTTAGACATGTAGAGGCAAAAGTTAGAGTAAGATGTGTAATATTGTTTGGTTGTATTAGTTAAAATGTAGCGTTGTAAAACGTAGTATTAAACTGTCAGCTACAAAAGCTGTTATCAGAAATAAGAATAAAATGTAAAATCTCATAACTTGTAAAACTGTATAAAATGTAAAAGTGTAAAAATGCAAATGCTTAACAAACCTAAATGTTACAGTAGCATAAACCCAAAAGAAAGGGATGGGAATCAAGTTAGGACTGGAGGTGATAGGTCCTCAAGGATTCAAACGTGCCGCCAAACAGAGCGAGCATGAACAGTCACAGGACGGTGGGAGAAGACCGGTCGTGGCACAAGCGAGAAGGACGACTCGCCCTCTAACCGAAGCCTCCGAAGTGAACACATCTTAATAAGTAAATTAACACTTAATATTGTAACATGTAATATAACCATAATTGTATGTAAAGTGACAAATAAACTGTCTAGTCAAACAAATATATGCTGCAGATTGGAAGTTTTGTGAAAAAGAAGAGGCTGCCTGAGACTCTATTTCCTCAATCTGTTGAAGAGATTTGACCGTAGAATTAAAGTGCAACAATGAGTGGTGTTTTTGGCTGCATGTTCGACAAGTAAACGTTGATTTGCAATTTTTACTATTATGTTTTTCTCCAAGACAGTTTATGTACCATTTATGATCTTTAGCGATATGAAAACGATCGTTAGGAGACTTTGATAAGAAGGCCGGGCATTTATATATAGGATGTTCTTGTTGACACAACGCACACGATTTATTCGTTTTTACTAAAAACGACGAGCCTTGTCTAAGCGACCCGTATTGATTGGTTCCTTTTGCAAACGATTGTGCTTTTTTGAAAGCCAATTCATAAACGAAATGTTATCGTAAGCGCCGCATTGTTGTATTACAAAATCAATTAAATTTTTAAACGAAAGAGTTTCGTCAGAATTATTAGCTAACTCAAAACGCGTAACAGTGTCGGTATTAAGTCTCTTCAAAAACATGTTGAAAATACAAAATCCCATTGGTCGACTAAATAACCAAGATTCTTTAACGCTGCTATGTTTTCAAGAAAAGTAGTTATTAAATGGCGAAGAGTTTTAGAGTTAGATACCGCGTCCGTCAGTTTCGTTGAGTTTTCCAACGCGTTCCAATGCGAAAAAGCTACTAAACGCTTATTATCATAGCGCTTAACAAGAGAATCGTAAGCTATAATAAAATTGTCGGTAAACATCGGAATGCATTGAACTAAGGATAAGGGAGCACCACATAGACAGGACGCTAAAAAATTGAATTTTTCAATACCCGATAGAGAAGCGTTGGAATGAATCGTAGAGTTAAACATGTCAATAAATGATTTCCACGTTTCGATATCGCCGTCAAATTTCGGTAATTAAAGACGAGGAAGTTTTATTTTATTTGACAAAACTAGTGGCTCACGAAGAATCTCCGGAGTAGGAGCGTCAAACAATTCAATATAAATCGTTTGAATTGTGTAATAATCGGTATTAAAAGTCAACCGAATAGCAGCTTGTTCCTGCACGTACAAACAATACTTAAGATTACGACATGATGGGCTAATCCTATATTATGAGTTAATCCTATATCCTTCCAATATGGCGATTGGGTGTTCGTCTTGTAAAAATCCTGTTACGGGATAGGAGGATTCGATTCACTGCAAAAAGAAATGTGCCGGAGTTTTCCACATAAAGTGTGCTGGGATTTCGGTGGATGATTTCACTTTGTTGAAAGTCGACAATAAAATCAATTTTTGGTGGCGAAATGTTCAGTGGAATGTGACCAACCGAAAAATAATCCAGCGGGACCTGAAATACAAAGTGTGAGCACTATAGTTGTATACTCTTACCTTAATCACTCTTAAACGTAGCTGGTTCTGAACCAAATAGAATAATGAAGACCCTAGAGGAAAAAAAACACATCGCTATTTTCATTGATCTGGTTTGTTTACTGACAAATAAAGACGACATACTGCAATCCACTATTAACTCGATGTCCACTAAAGTAAATTTTTCTAATTTTGGCATGTAAAATGTGACTTTTCAAAATCGATTGTAGTTGGCAAACGGCACATTTTACGCAACTGGTGATGTAATGAAAAATATTTCACAACTGGTGATGAAAAGTTCCGAATAAAGCCTACTTGTTTTGATAAAATTCACTAAATTATTAATATCATAAGTTTAAAAAACTCTTTTTTGAGAAGGTTCTTGTAAAAATTAGAAAAAATCTTGTATGCAACATGTTAGGAAATGCTATTTTGTGTAACTCGCGTTATTTTGCAGAACTCGCTGCGCTCGTCCCGCAGAAATCCGCTCGTTACACAAAAAAATGCATTTCCTAACTGGTTGCATAAATAGCTATTACTAACTAACCAAACTGTTTTATTACGATCTGAAATATCCTCACTAAAGAACATAAACAATACAGTAAATAGACAGAATTTTTTGAACATTCCAAAGAGTTCTGTTCCTGTAAAAAACTCTCGTGAGTGGTCAAACTCCGATTCAGTTGTTGTTTTCACCAAGGTTAACAATAAGCAAATTCCACCCGTTCTGTTGAATTCGAAACCTAGCTTTGCTACTATTGTTTTTGCTGGAAATATTGAACCTTCCACTAGTAATGATAGCTTTTAAGTCGACCATCCAAAGAAAAATAGAGCTAATAAAAAGCAAATTGTCACTCGTGGTACAGCTGCTACTAGTATTAATGATGCATTTTGTGCAGTACCATCTAAAATGGGGTTATACATTGGAAAAACTTCTAAAACAGTCACACCTGAAATTATTGAACAATATATAAAAAAGAAAATTCCTAACGTTACCGTAGATCTTGTAACTTAAGCCTTACCAGTAAAGGGTACCGCAAAATTATTTAAGTTGGGTATTGACAGTGTTAACTATGAACTAGTTAACAAGCCAGAATTTTGGCCAAACAAAGTTACAGTTCGTAGATTTAATATTAAACGTTCTGTATATAGACTTTCGGATTTTCAAAACCCGACGTTGTTAGCTGGTCCTCCAATTTGATGATCTACTATCAGAATGTGCGCGGTCTACGCACTGAGTTAAAAACTCTCTGACAATAAGTAGCTTTATTTAATCACCATATCATTATTTGAACCGAAACTTGGCTCACTCCTGACTTTTGTAATTCGGAACTTGGCACGTCGAATTATTTTGTTATTCGTAAGGATCGTGATCTTATTTCTACTGGGAAAACACGTGGAGGCGGTGTTCTTTTCTTGGTGCACAAACACATAGTATATTCCAATATTACAAGTGCAAATACCTGCTATTTAATAGATGAGCTATGGCTACTCATTAAATACCAATTAAAGTCCTATCTTTTTGTGCGGTTTATATTCCTCTAGCTTCAATTAAACACGTACACACATCTCAAAGTAAGTCTGTAAACAACTTAATGGATGTCAATAACAACTGCTCCACGCTATTATTCGGTGACTATAACTTACTTCACAAATTGTGGAACCATGATGAATTAGGAATAGCTCCGTCTCACTACACCTCCAACGTGACATCACTTATTAAAACTTTTTCGCTGTTAAATTTATTTCAGTTAAATTCAATAGTTAACGCAAACAACGTTTTGCTTGATTTAGTGTTTTCTAACTTCTGTGATTGTGTTATACAATGTTATACATTGCCGTGTACTGATCACCTGATCAATTGTGATACGCACTATCCGCCACTGTTGTTAACAATTGCGTGTGATTTAGGCTTTCATCATTTAATCACTAATGAAACATATTTCGATTTTAAAAGCGCTGATTTTGATACAATTTGTTATATGTTAAATTTTAATTGGGATGTTTTATTTTGTAACAATTACGTTGATGTATGGCAGTGATATTTTCTATGTGGTACCTTTTAAAGTAATTGAGCAAACTGTTGATAAAACCTAAGATAAAACTTTGCAATAACCACAGGTATCCAATTTGGTTCAATAGTTATCTTAAAATCAATATCAAGTTAAAACAAGCAGAACATAAAGCATTTAAAATTTCTGGTCTTGACTCTGACTACGAAACCTTCAAACGATTACGCTCCTTATGCAAATCTCTTGCTGAACAATCTTACAAAGATTATATCTCTAATATTGAATCCTCTATAAGGCATGACACTAAATATTTTTGGAAACATGTAAATAATTTGCGCAAGGACAACATGATACCTTCGTCTATGTCTCTTGATAAAACACAGCTTACAGCTACTGATGGTCAGTCCATAGCCAACCTATTTGGTAATTTTTTTTCTTCTGTTTACGAAAACGTTAACGTAAGTACCTTGACTAAGTCATCTGACGTCTGTTTTAGTAATATTAGTACGTTAAAACTTTTTATTAGTGATGTTTTGGATAAACTAAACAGTATTAATCCTTTTAAGGTTAATTGACCTGATGGTGTTCCTCCAATTCTGCTAAGTTAATGTGCATTTGCTTTTTCAAGACCCCTTTGGCTGTTATTTAATTTATCTCTATGGTCCGGTCGTCTTCCTAACATATGGAAAAAAGCTTACGTTACACCAGTTTTAAAATCGGGCAACAAAACTTGTATCAGAAATTATAGACCAATATCCATCCATTTTGTCTGCTGTTCCTAAAATTTAGGAATCGTTAGTAACCTCAAGTCTGTTTTTTTGCTTTTCACGGCATTGGGTGCAAGTCTCAACCTGGTTTTTGCAAAGGTAGATCGACTGTAACTAATTTGTTGCAGTACGAAAGCTATATATCGAATGCACTAAACAAGGGCTTTGTTGTTGACTCTGTATACACTGACTTCTCAAAGGCATTTGATAAGGTTTCTCACAAAATTCTTTTGAGTAAGTTAGAGTCAGTACGAGTTAGTAGGATCTTGCTTGAATGGCTTTGATCGTACTTGGCAAATCGTAAACAAATGGTGCGTATTAAGAATTTTTATTCTAATGAAATAGCAGCGACATTTGGGATTTCTCAGGGGTCTCATCTGAGGCCATTGTTATTTAATGTTTTCATTAATAATGTAAATCCAATAATTAAGCATAGTAAGATCTTAATGTTTGCTGATGATATCAAAATATTCTTGGAATCGCCGACTCTTGAAAGTAATATGTTACTGCAAATTGATCTTGACAACATTTTCAATTGGTGTTGTTTAAATCACATGTCACTTAATATTAATAAATGCAAACATATGTACTTCTATAGAGGGTGGGCTAGAGTCTCCTCTGCTTACTTTATTGATGGGCAGAAATTGTAAACAGGGAGCACAATAAGGAACCTTGATGTGATCTTTGAGAGCACTTTGACATTTGCCTTTAAAGCTTTTTGAATTTATTAAGAGACATACTAAGGATTTCACCGATATTTGCGCTAGTATGTCACTATACGTTTATTTAGTTAGAACCCATTTGGAATATGCCTCAAATGCTTGGTCGCCGTTCTACGATGTCCATGTTCAAAAAATTGAAAAAGTTTAGAGGAGATTTTTGCGATATGTTGCATACAAAAATGGTTTTGATCTTGATGACTATCATTTTCTGCATAAAATAACCATTTTGTTAACGTTGAGCCATCGTACAGCAAGATCTGATGTATTATTCATGTATAAATTAGTTAACAACTATATTGACTGTCCCGATCTGCTTGTTTTAATAAAATTTTACGTTCCACCAAGAATACATCGTACCAGTGTCACTTTTCACATTGAGCCATTTAGAACAAACCGTGGTGTACATAATGCAATGAACAGAATTTCGCATAATGCAAACAGTGCTACATTAGATTTATTTGCTTGTTCCCTTCACTCCTTGCAAAGATCTCTGCGTAATTCTTTTTAACTCGATTTATTCATTATATTGTATAATTTATAATTTGTGTCGTCTTTGCTCTTTTCTTTTTATGTTTTTTTATGTTTTATATGTTGTATGAATACGTATATAATTTGGAACAGCTATTGACTTAAGTCCTTCAGCTTTACCTATTACTTATGTTTTTGTATTTTTTTTTATATATTGTCATTATTATTATCTATATATGCAACTATTACTTGCATGGTGAATAATAAACAATATTCTTTTGATGTAAAAATTTAATAATCAAACTTGCGAAAAACGGTTTTCTAAAAATTGAGATAGTTGATAATAATGAAAATGATAATAGATTGAGAAATTTTCACGATATATTCAGATTAACGAGTACTTGCATTTCGTGAAAAAAATATTTCAATATCACTAATATTAACTTGATTATTCGCATCAGGACATTTCATTGGATTCCAGCCATAATAGTCGCTTTTAACTTTAACTAAGGCTGATACTTATTTTTATCTCATGCAGCGTGACTAGTACAGATATTATCCTGGGATCGCTTGTTATAATCAACACAATTGATACAGGTGAGTGTTTCAGAAGTGCATTCTTTAACATGATTACCAGAGCATCTGGGGCAGCATAATTTCCTTTTACAGTCACTCCTAACATGATTAAAACCACAACAATTGAAACAGCGCCTCAAATCCAAAGCCATCGAATACTTTGCAGTAATCATAACCCACAACTGCCCTTCCACTGATGTGATTCTAGTGTACGGCTCAGAGTCAATTTGGATTATAGGCTGAAAAATGTTGTTATTCTTGCGGATAGGCTGAAATGAAATTAGTTTACAAGTGCGTTTATCGGTTGATATTTCTTGATTTTGAACACTAAGATGGTTAATAAAGGTAGCTTCATCAAGATTATCTGTCATGCCAACAATTTTTACTCTTGGATGTAAAACAGTAGCATCATTGACAGTATATTTTCTGTCAAGTTTTTCAGCCACTAACCTTTTAAATTCAGTTGAGTCACTATTATTGTTACACCCAATAATAAGACCACCGTCTTTGATCACTTGAATGCTGGCTATCGGAAGATTGGATTCGACCGGATTAACCGAATGAAGCAAATCATTTTTTATAGCTTTCGATTCTTGGTTAGTGTCGACAGGTTTAATTACTACCGAGTTAGACCGTTTGACCACCGACGAGTAATTTCTAACATTAGAAGGAAATGACGATGTAGTATTTGAAGCCAATGGTGCTAAAATTGAAGGTTGCTGTCTGCATAAACATGTTTTCTCTAGTTTGCGCTTAAAAATTTGGTTATCATTGTATATTTCTGAAAATTTGTGTTTAAGAATTTGTTGTTTACCCAGTATCTGCTCGAGCATTGAGTAGACATCTTCGAGATTATGAGACTTGTGACCATTCTTGCTGCGAGTTCTTTTGAGATCCTTGGGAGTTTCCGCGACAAGTTTATTTACTTTTACAGCTGATTGTTTAACCTCACTTTCCATTTTATCCGAACATATTTTACATCTCGACAAAAGCTTTTTCATATTGAACCCATCCAAGTTAGCGATTCCTTCACAGAGTGAATGATAGTAATTTGAGCAACCTAAACACTGTATTCTCTTTTTAATATCAGTGAAACCATCGTTACAGGTAAAGCACGTCATATAGACAATTCCATTATTTACATTAAAAAGTATTTTATGGCTGTAATCATATGAAATGTCCGGATGCGAATAATTACATTAATTGTAGCTTTATTGAAATAATTTTTACCAAATGCAAATACTCGTTAATCTCATTCTATTAGTGAAAAGTTTATAACATTATTTCAATTTTTAAGGGATAAAAATAATAAAAAGCAACTTTTATGGAAGAAATCAAATGAAATGTTCGGATTTTTGTAGCCGGAATGGAATAGTTCGCTATTTATGACAATATCTTTGCTATTAACAGAAAAAAAAATGGTAAAAAAAATGTTAATTAGGTAGCTAGAGCAAATGTCCGATTTGTTCCATGAATTAATAATTAATTTTAATGCCTTAACCTCGGCGTTAACATTACTTATTAGCAATTATTTATATATCAATGAATAGCTAACGATGAGACCTTTCCATTGCAGTATTTGGTTTGACTGTAGTCATTGGAATAACGGAGTAAGAACAAATGTCCGGTTTTATGGATGGATTTTATGGATAACTTCACACGGGTGTCAACAGAGCACAACCATATACTTAAACGTTCGAAGCGCCAGTCTTAGACCCTTAATATTACTTCATCCGTTAAATTTTTTAAAATTCCATTTATTAATAAACTTTCAAATAAAATTAAAAACATTTTTAAAGATAATAATTCAATTAAAATCGCGTCATATTACCACTATACAGTTAATAATCTTTTTAAGTGGGGCGGTCGGAAAAAAACGTTAACTAGATGTCGCCACATTACAATTTTATTTCATACTTTTTAGCTAAAACACGTAAAAAGTTATGAATTACAATATATTTTTCAAAAAACAATTAACAACCCAAGCTCATGATTTATTATGTTTATCAAATTGTGCCTTGGTTAATTATTTAGTAAATTTTGAAGTTTAAAAATTTTTCTATTTATTTTTCACAACTCGTGTTAACAGACGCCCAAACATGTATGTCAAAATCTATCTCTAAAAGTTCAAAGCATATTTTGCAGTAATTTGAATAAAAAGTATGAATCAAATGTGAAATGGTGCAAACTGTAAAAATTTTAAATGACATTTAGTGCCATGTTAAATGCCATTTAGTTCGGTAAGCTAATCACAGATAGCTCTTAATCAATATAATACCGTACAATATTGTGTTTGTGCACCTAGGCACACTGAGTGACGAGTGTAACTCTATCCTTTTTCGATTAGGTATAAAACAAAGAATAGAGATGTACTATTATTATGCAGAAGCATATATGTATTTTTTGTTGCGATTGTAATATGCTGAAAAGGTTAGAAGGCAGATTTCTTTGGGTTAATTAATTTTCCTCAACAGAAACCGCTTTTATAAAAATAAATGTGTACACAGCGCATTGTAGAAGAAATCGTTTAAAGTAGCTCCGGACAACCATCTTCTTTACCCACTTGTTCTAAATGGGCGTGACCCAACGCTCGTCTTAACACAAATTCTAAAAAGAAGCAATGTTGTTTATAGAATTACACGTAAATGCAAAAAATGTTATATAATTTACAAACTAAACAACGATTAGAAAAACGGGTCCTACAACATAAAAGAGACATAGAAAATCAAAAAAAAAATATTGGTTTATGTTCGCATATGTTTGATTCTAAACATAACATCGACTTTAATAAAATGGAAAATATTCACAATAAATGTAACTTGGAAATAATATTTTTAGCTGAAATGGTACATATCAATCAAAATCCTAATAATTTAAACCTTAGAACAGATATTGATCATTTAAATGTAATATACAAAAATTTGGTTTCAAGTATCAAATAAAATTATATGTGTGGTGAAAAGTGTAAAGTTTTCGTGTTTTTCTTCACATCAAAAATATAACACTGGCATGATAAAAACGCTCGTCCTGCGGACTCGCGTTTTTATCATGGCAGCTTGATTTGTCAAATTTCCAGGCAACCTCGTTTTCGTATAAACTAAAAAAATATCCGATAAAAAACAAGTTCTTGTGCAATTGCATACGACAATCCAATTCATGTTCTAAATGTTACTCTGAGAAACTAAAAAGAAGGCTATTATTATTTCGGCAAGAAATCTAGATATTCTATTGTCGCTGTCAAAAAAAATGAAAAGAAGATAACAAATAGTATATTACAACCGAGGTGGGAATGATATTCATTACAGCCGTGGGCTGATATTTGACCGAGAGGCGAAGCCTCGAGGTCAGATATAAGCGCGAGGCTGTAATGAAATTCCCACCGAGGTATGTATACTATTTTATTCACAATCGAACAATTTATTATCAAAAAAAATAATTAAAAATGTATGAATAAAAACACATTTTCGACCGTGGTGGAAATGCACTTTTCGATCAGCAAATCTAGAGTGAAACTGCAGTTGTCAAAACTCCAGTTCAAAACAAAAATACAGTGTTGCGTGTTGTTTTTTACGATAGTTCATTAATTTGTTGTGCTGTTGGACTAGATTAATCTTTAAATGTAATTAAAAGTGTGGAAATAGCGAAATACATTAAATACTTGTGTAAATTCTACTGTTGCAAGTGTCAAACAATCATATTTATTATTTGACAGTATTACGAACCTAGGTATGTAATGTTCAACTTCCCGACCTCTAAATCGTTGGTAATCACAACATTACAATAACGATTGTGAATAAAACACTATTTATTACACTTAATAATACTTAATTAATGATAGTTATTAACATTACAATTATTGTATACAATTTGCGTTCCTTGTCCAGTACTTGCACTAGCAGAATTGTAAACAGCAGTGCTTGAAATGTTTAGCTTAGCTTATGAATTACAAATGTATTTTGTCACTTTAACATACAGAATACAAACAGGAAAGAAGACAAACTGTATACAAAAAGGCCCCTTGATTTTATCAGATTTTATCATTTCAAGTCATTCATTGGATTGTCTTGTCTTGTCTGGCATGTCTTTGTCTTGTCTTGTCTTGTCTTTGGATTGTCTTTTGGTAATTTTTATCAGTCAGATTAACTCGTAGCTGTTGCCTCTAGACAATCGCCACTCGCGCTGAAGCGCGCGTTATATATGCGCTATATATGCGGACATTTTTAGCATTTGATATAACATTTTAAAAGTTAATTTTGTTACAAATTAATAAAACAACAGTTGATAAAAGCTCTCTTGATTATAAGTTTTGATGAATACCTCGATGAATACGTTCATAAAGCGGAACCAAAAATTTTAAAAGTTATTTTCTTGGAAACGGTTGGTTTAGACCCTTTTTTGTGTAAAATTAAATGAAAAATCATAAAATGGAACCAAAATATCCAAAAATGTAACTAAAAAAAATAAAAAAAAATATGGAGGCGATGCCCCCTGGCCCTCCTATTTGAATCACCCTGATGATATGTCAATAACGGATTCACTACAGAAAAGTTCCATTTGTGAACTGTAATTTGTGTGCCAAAATGCATTGTTTTAAGTTACAGTACACCTGAAATAAAAAATAAAATGTTGACTGTCATCTTCAAAGAGGCGTTGCTCCCTAATAAGCATTTTTGACCCCATGTTTTTAGGAACTTTTTTCTTATTATGCGCTGTAGAATCCCCACTTAAAATTTTTGTATCGAATTCAGATACACCCTGTATATACTGTAAAAAAGGAAGAAATCCCTCTCTTCTCCTACTATCTTTGAGACAATTGAAATATCGACTCTAGATCCGTGCCAAAGATCTTATCTGTGTCAAATTATTAATTTGTTAATTTTTATATAAATAAATTAATGTTTTAACGTCAACCCCGCAGTCATTTTTTAACATGATAAATCACAAAACACAATAATATCAAAGCCTAATGTAATAATTCTATTTCCAGTCACGTGTATTGAAATGACCAATCAGAATTTCAGAAATGTTTTCAATTTGATAAACTATCCATGGGACGTTATCAGTCCAAGTTTGTTTTAATTGGTTGTTTTGACACACGTGTCCAAAAATAATACATTTTTATTGGATTTCCATTTCATCAAAAAAATTTCTGTTAAGTATGATAAGATATATTGTAATAAAATTAAAATATACGTGCATTATCTATATACGAGTATAAAAAACATCATGTTGCAATTTTCTAATATCTAAAAACTTTCAATACAGCTTTTCAAATAAACATTTTTGTCACATCAAATCATATCGCCAGTATTACATCTTTTCTATGGCTTTAATTTCATATGCTTTGATTAATTTAGATATTACAAAATTTAATACATATACTTGGTTTAGAACTTCCTTGTTCAATAATTATGTCTCTTTAATTGATAACTACTCGTAAGTAATGTGATTAATGAACAGCAAACTGCACGATATGATGTTTGGAAAAAAGTAATATAATTGATGATCTTACCGGATTTTGTATTGTATATTCATATCGGTACTGTTTCCACCCAATAACACAATTATAAGACCATTAACACCAAGCGTGCTGATGACACTCGCTGATAACGCAGATTCATCCCTATCTATATAAAAAGAATTATTATCCATGCACTATGCCGCCATTAGGGTAACCGAGGTTTTCTAGTTTGTGTGTTTGGTTATACCAAATATAATGTATACCATATCAATTTCTGCCTTACATAAAAATCTGCCCAAACTTGTGTTACGAACGTTTGGGCGACCTCTATTGCGCGTTACACCTACTAGCACCTACCAGCTTATAATTTACTGGTAGGTGTAACGCGCAATAGAGGTCGCTAAAACAATCATCAAGTGGTTCTGGTCCGCAATATTACGGACCATTAGCCAAAATTATCTACCAAAACTAGATGGCGTTGATTCTAGTTCATCTGACATTTGACTAACTACCAAGCGAAATTCCAATCTGGGTCTTATACATACAAATTAGAATACTCTGTCTCATTTTTTGTATGAGATTCCTATATAGTCGGGAATCTAGACTCCGAAAAGACGCTGTTTAAAAGTCGAACTGTGCACTCGGTAGATATATGATTTAAAAAATATGCATAATATGTAGAAATATGCATAATAATGTTTTCCGGATCTGAATATGAAGTAGGCCCGTTTTTTCAAGATTGCAAAAAAGCGCAAAAAAATATTTTTGCATTTTTCGATCAAAATGACATCTTTTTAGTTGCCATTTTTGATGTTGAAACGGCCTTCTTTTTTTTATTGTTCTAAAAAAAGCGTGAAAAAAAGACTTTTTTCTAATACTATTTTAGAATAATAACATTCTTCAACTAATTTTAATTTGAGAATGTACTCATTCTGCAACAAGTGCGAGAATATTCATTCTTACACAAGTGATGGAATGACCACATGTGGCGCCATCTCATGGAAGTTGACGCAACATTAAGCTATTGTATTTTGATTAATGAATTATTCATTTAACTTATTAATTGTTGATATTAGTAATATTATAATTCAATCAACTAAATCATTCATATTTAGAACATTCTTTATGACATTTTATAACTAATTTTGTTTATTAATACATATATTATAGCAGCGACATCTGTGAACTAATTGCCTAAAAGCGATAGGTACTAGACAGCGACTCAAACTGACATATTTTAATTGACGATAGTATTAGAAAAAGTATAGTCTGAAACTCGTCGGAATGAATATTCAGCCCTCGTGAAACCGTCAAACTCGCCTTCGGCTCGTGTGACAAATTTTCACTCGGGCTGAATATTCTCATTCCGCACTCGTTGCAGAATATACTATTTTGCAATTTGCGATTAAAATGACATCTTTTTAGTTGCCATTTTTGATGTTGAAACAGCCTTCTTTTTTTCTTTTTTTTATTGTTCTAAAAAAAGCGTGAAAAAAAGACTTTTTTTCACTCTTTTTCTACTTTTTTTCACTCTTTTTACTTTTTTTCATTATTTTAAAAATTGCTAAAAACGTGGCAAAAAGTTATAAAACCGCAATGTTTTATTTATTAACAATATTAATTGTACAATTAGTAAGAATATTTAACTAAACAGAAACATATAAGCAACATTTCCATTAAATTTGAGTTAGCAAACACTTCTGTTCGATTTGAATTATGTGAAGGAAGCTGTTTGATTTTTCGTTCCTAGGGGCGATTTCAATTGTTTTATCAATGCTTGCTCTAATTAATAACAAATTAAGCTTGAATCAAGCAACCGATTGTCATCTGATTATTAACTAGTATTTAATATTTTTTATTTTAATTAAAAATTGCAAAAAATAGTGTATACAACACGAGCAAAATTAGTTATTTTTTCACTTCTCGTATTGTCCAACTCGGCTGACGCCTCGTTGGACAAATTTACGACTCGTGAAAAAATAACTTACATTTTGCTACTTGTTGTATAAATAACTATTTCACTCTTTTTCTACTTTTTTTCATTATTTTTAATTTTTTTCATTATTTTAAAAATTGCTCAAAACGTGGCAAAATGTTATAAAACAGCATTGCAACCGATTCTCATCTGATTGTTAACTAATATTTAATATTTATTATTTTAATTAAAAATTGCAAAAAATAGTGTATACAACACGAGCAAAATTAGTTATTTTTTCACTCGTCGTATTGTCCAACTCGGCTGACGCCACGTTGGACAAATTTACGACTCGTGAAAAAATAACTTACATTTTGCTACTTGTTGTATAAATAACTAATTTTACATTTTTTTTTGACATTGAAAATTGTGAAATTTTATGTTTACCCGCTGCAGCAGGAGTATTTTTCATCTCATTGAAATGATTTTTAAACCAATAAAAAGCTAAATTCTTTCAAGTTCACACGCTGCAAATCGTTTATCAAAATTCTTAATAATAATTGCTACAGAAATTGTTTAAACAAACCGCGCACAAAAACTGCATTATAAACTTCAGCATCGAGGTATTTTAAAAACTATTATATAGATAGATGCATACATAGTTGGTATAAAATGTTCAAAAAACAATGAAGAAGTTTTTGGTGAAAAAATTACATGAATAGATCCATTTGTGTAAAAGATATGATTTTTTTAACAACGCGCTTTGTTGTTTTCCGCTGAGCATATGTACGACTTTAACACGAAGACGGTCTCGCACACATTATTTGATCAGTTGCCTTACCACTGCACATTACTAATTATATGAATAAATAAATTCTATCTTCCGTAATAATTTTAAATTATACATAAAATGGAAAATTTATTGAATATTAAATTTAAAGTTATCGACATTGACCCTCACAATAGCAACCTATTATACACTGTAATCCAACTTTGTTACATCTGCAATTTTTGGTACATTTTTTAAATTTACATTTACAAA
The DNA here is from genome assembly GCA_963556235.1 of Cryptophagus acutangulus. Taxonomy (NCBI): domain Eukaryota; kingdom Metazoa; phylum Arthropoda; class Insecta; order Coleoptera; family Cryptophagidae; genus Cryptophagus; species Cryptophagus acutangulus. The sequence goes on from OY744558.1 coordinate 10,783,539, forward strand.
ACATATTTTCGGATGATACATTTGGACGAGCATTTATAGTTATCAACTTTGGTATAAGAACATTGTCTTTTAAATTCCATCCAAAGTTAGTTGGATTCGGAATTTTTGGATTTAAAGCCGTAATATAGGGCAGCTACAATATATTAGTACTTATTATTTTACTTTTTATGTGAAGTCGAGATTGTTCCATTATTTGTAGTATCAAATGAAAAGCTAATATTATAACAATACTGAGATGTTATTACAAATTTAACTGATCAACTAATGCGTGCGAGACAGCTTTACTGTTAAAGTCGTATGTTAGTCAGCATACGCTCAGCGGAAGACAACAAGGCGCGTTATAAAAAAATCATATCTTTTACACAAATGAATCGATCTATGTAATTTTTTCACTAAAAACTTCTTCATTCTTTTTTGCACATTTTTAACTAAATTTTATGTATGCATCTATCTATAATAATTTTTAAAATTTCTGTAGCAATTATTATTAAGAATTTTGATAAACAATTTGCAGCGTGTGAATGTAAAAGAATTTAGCTTTTTATTGGTTTAAAAATCATTTCAATGAGATGAATAATACTCCTGCTGTAGCGGTGTAAACATAAAATTTCACAATTTTTAATACCAAAAAAAAATGTGGAAATAATTTTTTGTGCCTTTTTGCAATCTTGGACAAACGGGCCTACCTTATATTCAGATCCGGAAGATCATTTCACATAATATGCATATTTTTAAAACCATATATCATCGAGTGCACACCCCATGATCGAATTTGTGCTTTTAGATTCCAGACTATAATTTGTTACCACAAAAAAATTGATAAAGTATTTAATTTGTAAATTTTTTTTACGTGTGTGCTACTTTAACATTAAATCTAACACACACCCCTTAAATATTCCGAATCATAGTAGAGTACTAAATTAGTATGTATTAACTGCAAAAATGTGCAGAAAAAGTGAAAAAATTAGCACTTAATACATACTAATTTAGTACTCTACTATGATTCAGAATATTTAAGGGGTGTGTGTTAGGTTTAATGTTATGGTAGCCCACACGTAAAATTTTTTACAAATCAAATATTTTATCCATTTTTTTGTGTTAACAAATTAGCATTAAATGTGTTTTAATCGTATGTTGAAATCGCGCAACTCATTCTATAAAGGTGTGCTTTGTAAACATAAATTTGTCTGCTCAATGCAATTTTCGGCTTCGGATTATAGATCATCAATGTCTAGTTGTTTGTTACCTAGTGCATTGCCAGCGAATTTCAAAATCATTACTGAGGAAGTTGAGACTACGTCGGAGGATATAGATCAGAATTATGAATTACTCCTATGGTATACTTTATAGTATTTGTTATACTAGTTTTCTGTTTATACTGGTAAAACTTCCTAATATACGTAGGGAAAGAATTTATTAAATCGGTAACCGACGGGATACCCTTAATCTTAATTTTTTTGATGAACAATATTGTTAAATTTTGTGTTTACATCTCATATGCAGATTCAGATAGTGCAAAGTTATTCTTAAAATTATTGTTAACAATTAGCTCAGAAATTGTTTAAACAAAGCGTGTTGAAAAATTGCATTACAAACTTCAGCATCGAGAAAAGTTTTAAACTATTATAGATAGATGCATACTTATAGCGTATGAAATGTGAAGAAAAGAATGGAGAAGTTTTTTGTAAAACAATTACATAAATTGCTTTATTTATATAAAAGATATGATTTTTTTTGTACGGCGCTTTGATGAAATCCGCTCCGCGTTTTGAGTATACCTATGGCATGAAGTGCGTCTCATACCGCTGTTACAGCGTACTTTGTACAACAATAACAGACCAAAATTCAAAAAGTTATTTATTTTACTAAATAACTTTTTGTGAACCTAAATATTTAGTAATACATAATAATGAAACATGTAACTAAATTCAAATTGAAGACATATTATGCACAATTATACTGCAAAATAATGTAAATAACTGAATGTTGTAAATGCTGAAGTTTGTAATGCAATTTTTCAACACGCGAATAACATTGCACTATCCAAATCTATGAAAAATATGTTGTCGATTAGTTTCAATTTTTTTTTTTTTTTTTTTGGCAAACTCGATAGAAAAAGAGAGAATCACGAGTGACATTTGGTGCATGAAACATACGTCACAGAATTATAAAATACTACAATCTATGAGTGAGGTAAACAAACACGGATCAGTCAGGCGCAAGTTACAGTTTTCTTTACTCAATATCAATTATTTGAATGTGAATGAATTTAGTCATTATTTATGCTTTGACCGCCATCTATGAGTAGATATCACACTAAATTTTTGTGATGAGTTTCAGCTAACCTATTCAGTTTATATGGTATACATTATATTTGGTTATACTAACTACATTAAAAAAAAAGTAATATTATCTTTAAAAAGTTAAAACTTGAATATAGGAATAAAACATAAAATAACAGTACACACACATAAAGGAACATACTCGCAATTTTCATAAATAGACATTCAGTTATACAGGGTGTCCGGAAAATAGCTATACAACGTAAGCCCAGAAGTTATCTGGCTCAAAATAGATCGATTTAACTTAATTTACCTATTTTCAAAGATGCTTAGGTTCGCCGCTAAAGGGAATCAAATTTGGAAATAAATATTGCTTTTTTCATATATCTGGACAACGCCTTGACCGATTTTGATCATTTTTACTTCTCTCGTAGAGAAAGTATTGTAATCATGAAAATTTTACTTTTTGAGATTTTTAGTGTTCTGGATAGCTCAGACAACGTAGATTACAAAAACTATAGTCACTAATTTCCGTCGGTCTGTCTGTTGGTTTTGATTTAACCACTATATCTCAAAAACTACTCAGCCGAATAAAACCAAATTTGCATCTTTTTTTGTTGTCATTAGACGAACCTAATGGTAAACATAAAAAATTTCAATTTTTAAAAGACATGCGCACTAGAGGCTAAAAACTAGCTAAACAGTGAGTAAAGGTAATCTTTTAAACCGCCATACCGATTACGACCAAACTTTGCACAGTGATTACGTACACCTTGAAGTTGTGAACACTGCAAAAAAAGTTGGATTTTTTTACTGTTGGATTTTAAGTACTGCGAAAATGCATTTCCAGATTTTTTGGCTATGATTCGCTACTTTCAATGGATATTTTTTGATGTTAGTTACAATGGATTGAACGACACGCAAGGGTTCTAAAAGTCACGTGATGTATGAACATTGCTCCATAATTTTTTTTAGTCAATGCATTGATTACCAAATTTTGTTTTTGATTAACTTACGTGATTTTAAAAATGTTTTGTCCCTTGATACTTTAATTCAAAAAGCAGTTTCACTAAAAAAAAAAAATTCTAAATGTCTGGATGTCTTGATCATAAACAAATATTGGAAAATAAAAAAAAACAAATTTTGGAAAATAAAAAAAAAACAATTATCGTAAGCTTTGCTTTTTATTTACAAATGAAGGATAAATCACTAAAATTGTTCAAAATGGCCACAATTTTCTGGTATTTACAAAAATTGTTGAGCAGTTACCGTGAATTGGGGGCCAATAATAAAATTATAATTAATCCAGACCAGGCATTAAAGCTGAATTGATGCTGATAGTGAGTCACTTTGAATGAATGTGAATTTTCATCAGCTTAAACATGTTTGTTATGGATATAAAGTCACGCCGGACTTTGTAAAACAAGATTTGTCTGTAAACAAAATTTTTCTTCCAAAAATTTGTATCTAGAATTCTCTGGTCTTGAATAAACTGTCAGCAGTTTACACACATATCAGGATCAATTGGTAAAAGATCTTGTACTTTTTGAATATGATATACGTTTAATAATTGTTCTTTTAGAACTTCATTAACAATACTATTTAGAGCTGCTACTGGAGGTTCTAAATTCCTGGTGTTTACTTTTGGATTTTGCTCCACAATAGTTAAAATACTCTTCCTCTAGATCTGCAGTTTTAGTGGTACGATTACGGCCTCATTCTGCAAATCGTGCTCTAAAGCTACTTGTTTCGCAATGGCGCCTTTCAATATTTGCAAAATTTTGATGGTTTGGCACTCGGCGAGTAGGATATTTGTCCCTGTACGACGGATCCACGACCATTACTTTAACATAATCCATATACTTTAAGCATATCAATTCTCACCGTGAGAGAAAGCAGTCATGACGAAAAGTAAAAAATGAAAGTGTTTTGCGTATTATGTCAAAATTCACGATCAGCCAATTAGTATTTTGAATGACATATTAATGTTTGAATGGGATAAACAAAACTTATTCAGTAAATACAAATCAAAGCAAAACATTTTTTTTTGTGTGTGTGTGAATAAGGCATTTTGAAATTATTTTTTTGGTAAAACCGCTCCTTGAATCAAAAAGTATCAAACGACTAAACATTTTTAAAATGAAGTAAGTTAATCAAAAACAAATTTGATCATTTGGAAAATATGGACCAATGTTCACAGGTCACGTGACTTTTAGAAACCTTGGGTGTCGTTTAAACCATTTTATATAACATGAAAAAATGTCGATTTAAAGTACTAAAAAGTGATCAAAATCGATCAAGGCCTTTTTCAGATTTTTGATAAAAAAACAATATTTATTTCCAACTTTGAACTTATCTAGTGGTGAAACTAAGCATCTTTGGATATAGGTAAATTATGTTAAATCGATCTATTTTAATGCAAAGAACTTCTGGTCTTATGTTGTACACGTATTTCTCAGACACCTTGTATATTCTCAGAAAAGTAGATACAACAAAAAAGTCAAAGAAAATACTGAATAAGAAATGTAAAATTTTGAACGTACACTTTAAAAGTATGAGTTATAAATTACAAAAATAAAGTTATAACATCGAATTGCTCTTTCATCCAACAGTCGCTTTTTTAAAATTTAAATCATGAATTGATTGGTTGAAATTGCCCAAATGAGCCAATATCGTTCGTCTATAATGTATGCTTGGAATTTTCTATAGTATTTTTACTTCTCTCGTAGAGAAAGTATTGTAATCGTGATTTTTTTTTCAATTTTGAATAAACTTTTTAGAATGCGTAGATTACGAAAATAATATTCACTAATTTCCATTTGTCGCTCTGTTCGTATATTTAAACCACTATATTTTGGAATTCACTGACCCTCTTGAAACCTAATTTGCCTAATTTTACTTCTCTCGTAGAGGGAAGTATTGTATTCATGAAAAAAAATTCCAAATTTCGCTTTTTTCGACCTTATAAAATGCGTAGATTACGAAAATCATAGTTACTAATTTCCGTCTGTCGGTCGGTCTGTTCGTTTCTTTAAACCACTATATTTCGGAATCTACTGACCCGATTTAAACATAATTTGCGTCCTTTCTTTCTACCCGCCCATAGATGATATAGAACTAAATGGCCAAGTAATTATGATATAGAAGTAATTGGCCTGCGCGTTATAGGCCAAAAAAATGCTAAAAATGGCAAAATCGGTGGATCCCCTTAATCTTTTAAAGTTGCGGGCCGATTTTGACCAAATATTGAACATATGTATCGTGTATAGTCCAAGTGGTAAATGCTTTTAAAAAATCTGGAGATTTTTACAGGGTTGATTTTTTTTACAAGGGTTGAAGGATCAAAAAGTTGTAAAAATGTATAAGTTGTAACGTGAATATCTGCCAGGAGGAATATTGGATTTTAACCAAATTTGGAATACATATTAGGAATACATTGAAGAAAATATTGGTGAAAGTTTTATCCCTTAAAAATAAGCTCTTGTAGCCAGTTTGCCCTTTAATTTAATTTTTCAAAAATTGACCGTGTTTTGACTCTTATATGTCAGCATAATCCACCATTTTCCATCAGTTAATTTATATATATTAACATAATGAGTGACTACAAATAATTTAAGACCTTTACCATACACCCCCACCCCTCGTAATATACCGTTTGACTCATATAGATCGATTATTTTCATAATATTTAATTTCCACTAAAGATTTAAAACAGATTTACTGTAAAGGGTATATTAAGGGTTGAAGTTGTAAAATAAGGGTTGCATATTATTTTTAATAAGATTATTTGTATCTTATTAAAAATAATATGCAACCCTTATTTTACAACTTCAACCCTTAATATACCCTTTACAGTAAAAATGCTTGGATTTCTTTCAAACCATTTTTAAATAACCCGATACATTTTTTCCACAAAAGATGCCTCAAAATTCTAAAAATTTAAAACAGAAATTTTAACATAGCAACGAGAGAAGTACTGTGGAATCTCATTTCCAGCGAACTTTGTCTACCTGCTCAAGGATGATATCGAAGAAAAAAAATATAAAATTCTCAAAGAATTCTCAATTCTTTGTGCATTATAGGCCAAAAACATGCAAAAAATGGCAAAATCGCTGCAGCCACTTAAGGTGGCGAAACCGCTACATACATAGCCGCTCTGGTCGCGTGCGAATCTACATAGTTTTGCTTATATAAATTCACTGCAAATTTCGCGACATCTGATAAAGAGTATATAGACCAAAATCTGACTTATTTGCCACGTGCTTTAGCCAAAAACATTAGGAAAGATTGAGAAATCTGGAAAATTTTCAAAAACTGGTAAAACAGTTTGCGGCTTTGTTATAACCCCTAGAAAATTTTCAAAGCTACCAAAAATTAGATAAAAAAAAAACTTTCCGTCCATTTATTGCTACACTCGTTGCTACATCTGTTCTCTCTCTAAATCTACCATTAGATATTTTCTAAGATAATTCATAGTGTATGAAACTGCTTTTCCGCGTTAAATTCCCTGAGCTACTAAGCAATGTTTTGCGCATAAATTTGCAAATTTATGCGCGGAATCTTGGTCCATCTATTCTAAATGCGTTTAAAATTAAGAACCATCGCATTCAATGACTGGTGTTTGAAACCATTTCAAGGAATAGGCGTCTCTTCGTTTCAAACACACTTAAAATCAAACAGATTTATTTTTAATAAACAACCGCTTTCGTCTTCTGAATGGGTATCTGCAATAAAACTAAACACAAATTATGCCAACTTAAATGGTATTCCTAGTTCGAACCATAGCTCCAACCTCTGTCACAAATGCAACAGAGAGAAGGAAACTTCTGCACACGTAATTGATAGTTGTATTTCGAACCAAATACAAATAACAAGTCGGCATCACACAGTTAAGCACAAGATAACAGCTCTTTTGCGTGAAAAGAAGTACGAATGCTTTGAGGAAGTGCATGCAATTGACACCGATGGAAATAATCGCTTTAGTGACATCGTTGCATTTCATCCAAAACAACAAAAAGCATATATTATTGATCCAACTGTAAGATTTGAAACAAATGATGAAAACCAAGACCAAGAAATTCATCTTGAAAAATGCAGGATCTATGAAAAGTGTATAGCTTTTTATAAGGAAAAATACACACAGACATTTGGAAATCGTGAATGGTCAGTGATGGTTTGGTGCTCGAGGCAGTATTGGTGCAAATACAGTCAGATTCTTCAATGACTTTAACTTGAATTCAGACATTTTGGTGGATATTGTCGAAAAAGTTTTGATTGACTCAATTAGAATTTTACATAACCATATATATTGTTACTTTTTTTTTCTTTTTATATATTGTAATCTATATCTTCGGACTAATCGGTATACTGTGTATTTATGCAACCTGCGGTACGCAGGCAGCTACTTTTTAAAATATATTAGTATTCTTCTTCATATGTCGTGAAATTTGCAGTAAATTTGGATAAGCAAAACTATGTGATTCGATAACGACCAGAGCGGCTATATATGTAGCGGTTTCGCCACCTTAACATTCTAATGTTGCAGGCCGATTTAGACCAAATATTAAACATATGTTTCGCATACACCCCAAGTGGTAAATGCTTTTAAAAACTCTGGAGTTTTTTAAAGGGTCAAATTTTTATTAAGGGTTGAATTGTCAAAAAGTTATATAAAATACATATTTGTTACGTGAATACCTGTCAGAAGAAATACTTGCTTTGAACCAAATTTTGAATACATATTAGAGATACATTGAATGGGATACATGGGATACATGCTGGTGGGAGGCAGCAAGGGATACATGCTGGTGAAAATTTAATCCCTTCGAAATAAGCCGTCTGTTTGCCCTTTAAATTGATTGTTCAAAATTGACCGTGTTGTGATTTTTTATGATAAAATTACCCACCATTTATTTTACTAATATTTATATGCAGAGTGATTAAAAATAATTTGCGACCCTTACCACATAAATAAAATTTTCGTCATATTTGATGTCTACTGTACATTTTAAACATATTTACGAATAATCTAAATTAATTCGCTGCAAATGAGATTCTACTGTACTTCTCTCGTTGTTATGATAAAATTTCTTATTAAAACTTTCAGATTCTTGTAGCACCTATTGTGGAATATACTTAATCGGGTTATTTAAAATTGTTTTAAACAAATTTAATAGACACCAAACTTGAAACAAATCTAAGCGATATTGTAGAAACGTGTGTATTAAGCGCTGAAAAAGTGAATAGAATTTTGTGTTTGAAGCAAATCCTAGCAAAAAATGTTTAAGGGGTCTGTTAAGGGTTTAAGTTAAGGTACTATTTTTGATCAAACGAGTTGAAATTATTTTTAAATTTATGAAAAGAAAACATACTTGAAAGAAATCTGACATATCAAACTATTAAGGGGAATTCGAAATCTGTTTAAATGTTTGTTTAGTTTGTTGTTGTTCAAAAATGGAGAATTACACCTTTTTTTAAATTTTAACGCTATATTAATGAAGGACAGCATTTGATTTGGTTATGGATTTGGTAGTACCTTCACGATTGAAGATCACGTGACCACGATGAGTCCGGGATTGAATTTATCGGGCCTAGTTTTGTCAATTAGGATTTTACTTCTGAAAACTTTGCTTCGCGTTACAAATCGCAACTCTTTCCGACAACTCTATTTCAATTATAGACTTTTGTGCTCGCTTTCGACTTCTCGCTCTTTTAATTAATTTTAATTTTAATTAATTTAAATTTAATTTAATTAATTTTTCCACACATACCACATTTATTTTTTTTCCATATTGCACACGCCGTTTTATTCACGCCGTTTCAACAGTTAGTCATTTACCGTCGTTAAGCTAAGTGCCATTTCAATCGCTGTCAATTTTCAATTTTTTTATTTTTGCATTTATCAAGTAAGTCTGCGTCACCGGCAAACGCAAATTCCGCCGCGTTCTTAACATTTGGTCCTTCGAGCCGGATTATCGATACTAGCGGCTGGGTTCGCTGTAGATTTTGGTTCGCGTGAAAATTGATGAAGGTGTGATTCTCAAATTTTGGTTCAATTTAGTGTTTGCAGATATTTTGCGTTTTATTTGAATACCAAAGCAAAAATTTACTACAAGCGTTTGTTCTTACTCTCACTATTACACTTTTTCTATGGCGCGTTTTTTCGTATTACAACTTCTAGTTCGTAGTTATTTCTACGTTTGGACTTCTTTGTGAATTACAATATTTGACTTTGTTAGTTTCTTTCCTTGTCTATTTCCTATTTTTCCTATTTTATAATAAAGGCTGTTAAATTGAAATGTTTATCCGGGACGATATTATTTTCCAAATAGAACAAGAACATTAGGAATTTATGCGCAATTCCAGGTTAGATACGGTTAAAAGATTGTTTGACTAATTTAATACTCAGCATGTAGCAATATTTAGCCTAGTTTGCATTCAGAAAAACGCAGAATTGGAAGCATTGCAGCCTGATTCAGCCAGCAAGCTTGCATTGTAGCCTGATTCAGGAACCATCTAATATAGCAACAACTAAACAGAAAATCTATCAGCATATCAAGGTGCAAAGTTAGCGCACCTACATTTACGTGTTATCATAATATGTAATACTATACATCTATTAATAGTTTGTAGATAACGGGAAATGTTGGACAAATCAGAAATAAGAAACTTGAGGAAGAGCCGCACACTTGAGGAAGAACAATTGCTTCGATAATAAACTGAGGTGCCGACCACAGTGGACATAAGGTGCAGACACCGACTCGCAATCTGTGGTTCCGGGTTCAAATCCCGGTGAAGAGCAAATCCCGTTGTGAGATATTTTTTCACAACGGAGTAACAGTTAAAATGGGGAAAAATTAAATGTTTGTAAGTGCACAGGCGAAATGGCGAAAGCCAATTGCCCTGCCCCAAAGGGGCAAAATTCTGAAAAAAATAATAAACTGAGGTTTCTACTTGTATTCTACAAGTACAAGAAGACTTGTATACATCTCAAGACAGTAATGAAACTTTCCACCAAGGTTTGTAGACTATTTTATTTACAATTACATATAAAACCGAAAATAAGTGATAATAAATTTAAATTTCTGAAGTTTTGAACTGTCAAACCAACATTAAAACAAAATTCCGATCAATATCAAGGTGGTAATTTTGTTTTTTGGGGTTGGTGCAATGGAAATTCAAGGTTAGAAAGTGTTCTCTTGGATGGAAAGTAAACACAAGGAAAGTAAAAATCAACAATGTGTCATATTCAAACCTTCAAAATACAGAAATGGCGTCATTACATATATAATTGTAAATAAATGTATTTACTAAATGTCGAAGAGTTTTCAAGATAGCTAAACCGTCCGTCAATTTTGCCGAATCATTAACCGCGTTCCAATGCGAAGAAGCTAATAATATTTTATTGTCGTTTAACAAGCGAGTCGTAACCTATAGTTAGCGTTAGATTTCGGAACGCATTGAATCATCGACAAAAAGCAAGCCCATTGAAGGCAAGTAGTTAAGAAAGTGAATTTTTCAATATCCGATAAAGAACCGTTATGAATCGTAGAAATAAACATGTCGATAAATGATTTCCAAACTTTTATGTCGCTATCAAATTTCAGTAATTTCAAACAAGGTAGCTTTATCCGATTAGAAAAACCTGATTGAATATTTGGTGGTTCAGGAGCGAAAGCAGAAGAATCGAATAATTCAGAATAAACAGTATGAATTGTGTATTAATTCTCGTTAACCGATTGCCGAATGTCACTCTGTGCTTTAAATTCTGCGTTTTCCTGAATGCAAACTAGGTTAAATATTGCTACATGCTTAGTATTAAATTAGTTAAACAATCTTTTAACCGTATCTAACCTGGAATTGCGCATAAAAAAATTCCTAATGTTCTTGTTCTATTTGGAAAATAATATCATCCCGGATAAACAATTCAATTTAACAGCCTTCATTATAAAATAGGAAAAATAAGAAATAGGCAAGGAAAGAAACTAACAAAGTCAAATATTGTAATTCACGAAGACGTCGAAAAAAGAAATGACTACGAACTAGAAGTTGTAATACGAAAAAACGCGCGATAGAAAAAGTGCGGTAGTGAGAGTAAGAAAAAACGCTTGTAGTAAATTTTTGCTTTGGTATTGAAATAAAACTCAAAATATCTTCGAACACTAAATTGAACCAAAATTTGAGAATTACAACTTCAAGCGAAACAAAATCAACAGCGAACCCAGCCGCTAGTGCCGATAATCCGGCTCGAAGGACCAAATGTTAAGAACGCGGCGGAATTTCCCGTTATCTAAAAACTATTACAATTATTTGGGACGTGATTCTATTACTTTTAACTATACATCTATGTTTTGTTTTATACCGAGTGGTCCAAAGTTTATCTATCAAACTTAAAAGATTGATAAAAAACTTAGCAATAACTAGAATTTGGTATATAAACTTTTTTTAAAACTCAATCTTTAGGCCCCTACACACGGACGTAGTTGTCTTAATGCTATAACGCGCGTTCATCAACGCGCAATCATTAACGTGTGTGTGTAGGCAAAAAACTGCCAAGTTATTGAATGCACAGTCCGAATGCACGTCAAGTTAAAATATCTGTCTTTGCTAGATATTTTGAATGCGCGTACATCAAAATACGTGCATGTCTCAACGTGTGGAGGCAAAACTTACAGATTTGCAGGTGAGTTTATCAGTAGCGTCGGTAAGTATTTATTATATTAATCCGAGTTTCAATTATAGTAATCAAAATTTGTCGATTGTAGAACATGTCGGATATAAGAACATTGAGCCGAGATTTTACCCGGGAATTTATAGAACTGTACCGAGCACATCCTTGTTTATGGACATCCTTAGACCAGATCCTCCGACGCATCTTTTTCTTTTCCTTTTTTTCTTTCATCACATAAGCGCACGCCACTGCTACTAACGCCCATTGCTCATTAGACAACGACATCGTGCTATCACTTTAACAACTACATTAAAATTGATGTTAAAGATTGTCAGTCTGTAGACAAATGAAAAGCACGTTAATGGTTGCGCGTTGATGAACGCGCGTTATAGCATTAAGACAACTACGTCCGTGTGTAGGGGCCTTAAAACACCTAAAGATTGCTAAAGTTGCGTTTTTTCTGTTTTTATTAAACATTTTAAAAACCAATCAATAAAATTAAATGAAAATTAATGTGCTGATGACTATGCAAGTCACAAATACGCTTGTTTTTGTTTTTAGTTAATGGTGATGGTAAATTTTATGTAATGTCTTATTTAATTACAATAATTGTACAGTGACCTTCACATTTTTGGTACCATTTCATTGAAATGTGGAAAAAGTGAATGATTTTTTATTGATTAATGCATCGCGGTTGCCTATCAAAATCCTGCTGCAGATATCGTTACAAATTTAATTAACAATTAATTTTATTTTGTAAATTACCCTGATTTGTTTTTTTATTAATTAAATCGCCATATCGAAGATAAGCACATGGGCTAATAAAATCACAATGGTTTCCAACCCTCAGCCTGCTGCAACCCTTAGGTAGACTGCTCTGAATGGGGTAATTTTTATTGGCAATCTACCCTCACATGTTTTTTTTTTCAAAAAATAAAGCTTTAATTTTTTACTTAATAATGAAATAGGGTTGCCTAAGTAAAAGCTGCTGCTATTAGGGAATGCCATCCAATTTATTATTATATACTCGCGCTCGCTAATGAGAGCGAGTGAGAAAAAATTAACGCAAAACGACAATTCAGCTAATGAGAATAATTCAGAATCCGATGCGCAATCAAGCTTCGATGAGGCTGATGACGATTGATGTGCAAGCACATTTTTTATTTCCAATATACGCGATTTTGAATTATAAACTCGGCACTGTACTGCGAATAAATTTATTTGATGAAATACTACCTAAAAGCATTGTTTTCTTGACGTCGCTTACCAGCTACCACTACCGCCACACCGCGTCGTTGTCTGCTGCGCGGAACGCGCGCGCGTTGCTTCTCACTTGCTCTCGTTAGCGAGTGCGAGTATATAATAATAAATTCTATGGCAACCTCTACTAGCAGCAGCTTTTACTTACGCAACCCTATTTCATTATTAAGGAAATAGTTAAAGCTTTAATTTTCGAAAATTTTGTGGAAAAAACATGTAAGAGTAGATTGTCAATAAAAATTACCCCCTTTCTAGCAGTCTGCCTAAGGGTGGCAGCAGGCTGAGAGTTGGCAACCATTGTGATTTTATTAGCACAGGTGCTTATTTTCGATATAGCGATTGAACTAATGAAAAAACAAATCAGGGTAATTTACAAAATAAAATTAATTGTTAATTAAATTGTTAACGATATCTGCAGCGGGATTTCGATAAGTAACCTGGTCGCGATGCATTAATCAATAAAAAATGATTCTTTTTTTCCGCATTTCAATGAAAAAACAAATGAAGATAGATATCTTAGACTATAAAGAAAATGCAATTGGGTATTGGCTTCGTAATTGCATTGTTTTTATCAAACTACCGAATAATTTCCAAAGAAAATTGTTGCATTGTATGCAAAAAGAATATATTTCTGAACTTGATGCTACTGTAATTTTACGAAGGTTTGTCTATTATTTTATAATGAAAATAAAAACGTACTTTTTCTACATATAAACAAATCTATTGTTTTGGTCCATCCAACTTCAAAAGTATGGTTAATCATCATTGCAAAACTGTCAAAAAGTTTATAAAAAGTTTAATAATTATTCCACAGATTGTTAAATTTGATTAACGTTTTATGGGATACTTTTTGTCTCTTTCTTTCACATTGCGAGACTCTGCAATGAGCGCGAGATTTGGTAGGACCGTAGGGCGCGCATAGATTTTCTGCATAAAATACATTCGAAATAAAGTCGCAATGTTACCCCTTAACTTACAAATATATTTTTTCTAATTTTGGCATGTAAAATGTGACTTTTCAAAATCGATTGTAGTTGGCAAACGGCACATTTTACGCAACTGGTGATGTAATGAAAAATATTTCACAACTGGTGATGAAAATTCACTAAATTATTAATATCATAAGTTTAAAAAACTCTTTTTTGAGAAGGTTCTTGTAAAAATTAGAAAAAATCTTGTATGCAACATGTTAGGAAATGCTATTTTGTGTAACTCGCGTTATTTTGCAGAACTCGCTGCGCTCGTCCCGCAGAAATCCGCTCGTTACACAAAAAAATGCATTTCCTAACTGGTTGCATAAATAGCTATTTCTAATTTTGGCATGTAAAATGTGACTTTTCAAAATCGATTGTAGTTGGCAAACGGCACATTTTACGCAACTGGTGATGTAATGAAAAATATTTCACAACTGGTGATGAAAAGTTCCGAATAAAGCCTACTTGTTTTGATAAAATTCACTAAATTATTAATATCATAAGTTTAAAAAACTCTTTTTTGAGAAGGTTCTTGTAAAAATTAGAAAAAATCTTGTATGCAACATGTTAGGAAATGCTATTTTGTGTAACTCGCGTTATTTTGCAGAACTCGCTGCGCTCGTCCCGCAGAAATCCGCTCGTTACACAAAAAAATGCATTTCCTAACTGGTTGCATAAATAGCTATTAATTTCTACATTTATCTACATTACTTATTCCGTTCATAAATAATTATTTATTATAATAATAATAATAATTTCTTATTATGAAACTATAAAAAAATCAATACAAGATTATATAGTTCTTTGAGCTTCTAACATATTTGGACATGCCTTGTAAATGGCAAGACTCAGTTTTTATATCTGGTTTCAACTCTACGAGCATTTTATTTAACCTCATATGCATGGTGCAGTTCTGGTATGAGAAAATACCTATAAATGCTCGACATTTTTTACATTACATTTACTAGATTTATGAATAGCTAATTTTTGATATTAATCTCTATTTATAAAGTATTTGACCATTGTGAGGATGTCACTTGTGAAAATTTTCCTGAAATTTGGTTGACTGTCTCAAACTAGTGTTTGTTTGATGATTGATGTCCGTTTTGGAGCTGATAACCATGTCATTAATGGGTCAGCAGCATCTGCACCCGTCAGTTTCATATTGAACCTTCCAAGTAACTAATTATTGGTTATTAATGAATTTATGATCACTCATTCGATAGATATTCAAATTAGAATATTTTGGCAAAGTGGAATAATTAAAAAAATTATATTTACAAATACTGCTCTCGTAGAGGAAGTATTATTTATATTCATGATTTTTTTTCTAAATTTCACTTTTTTCTACTATATAGAACGCGTAGATTACGAAAATCATAGTCACTAATTTCCGTCTGTCGATCGGTCTGTTCGTTTCTTTAAATTACTATATTTTGGAATCTACTGACCCGATTTAAACATTATTTGCGTCCTTTTTTTCTACCCGCCCATAGATGATATAGAAGTAAAAAAGTTTAAAAAATCCTCAAAGACCTGCGCGTTATAGGCCAAAAGCATGCTAAAAATTACAAAACTGGTGGATCCACTTAATCTTCTAAAGTTGCGGCCCGATTTTGACCCAATATTGAACATATGTATTGTGTATAGCCCAAGTGGTGAATGCTTTCAAAAAGTCTGGAGTTTTTTGAAAGAATTTTTATTAAGCGTTGAAGGGTCAAAAAGATGTAAAAATGCATAATTTGTAACGTGAATACCTGCCAGGAGGAATATTTGATTTGAACCAAATTTGGCATAAATATTAGGAAAATGCTGGTGAAAGTTTTATCCCCTAAAAATAGGCCTTTGAGGCCTTTTAAATTAATGGTTCAACAATTGACGGTGTTTTGATTTGTATATGTCAGCGTAACGTAATTTTATATTTATTTACACAATGAGTGATTAAAAATAATTTACGACCCTAACCACACACCCCACTCCCTAAATATACAGATATGGATCGGAGGTTCTTCATATTATATTTCTACTATACATTTAAAACAGATTTACAAATAATCTAATTAAAAATAAGATGCGACCATTTTTTACAACTTCAACCCTTAATATACCCTTTACAGTAAAAATGCTCGATTTTTTTTCAAATTTGAATTTCAGTAGTAATTTTAACTTATTTAAGTTATCATTATTTAGTTATTTAAATTGAAATTAGGCTAGAACGCACATATCACAATTGTAACCCTTAATGCACTCCTTATAGTTTGATTTGTCGGATTTCTTTCAAACTTGTTTCTTATTAATAAATTTAAATATAATTTCAACTAGTTTATTCAAAAATAGGACAGAATCCTCAATTCATGTTTTAACCCTTAGCACACCCCTTAAACTAATAGTGCTAGGATCTACGGACTGACAGACGGAAATTAGTGAATATGATTTTCGTAATCTATCCTCTACGAGAGAAGTAAATTCGCTGGAAATGAGATTCCACAGTACTTCTCTCGTTGCTATGTTAAAATTTTTAATTAAAATTTTTAGAATTTTGAGGCATCTTTCATTTAAATTTTTTTTTGGGTTATTTCAAAATGCTGTTTAAATTTTAACTAGGAACCAAATTTTAAACAAATTTAAGCGATAAAGTTGAAACGTGTGTATGAAAAAATTAAAAAGTGAAAAATTTGTTGTAGGTACTCTAATTTAATGAAACTATTTGAAGCTAGATTTAAAATTATCAATATAAATCAATGTTTGAAGTAAATCCTAGCACTATCAGTGTAAGGAGTGTGTTAAGGGTTAAAAACATGAATTGAGGATTCTAGGACATTTTGATTAAACTAGTTTAAATTATATTTCAATTTATTATTAGAAAACAAATTTAAAAGAAATCTGACAAATCAAACTGTAAGGGGTGCATTAGTGGTTACAATTGTAATATGTAGGTCCTACCCTAATTTTGATTTAATTAACTAAATAATAATAAGTTAAGTAAGTTAAATTACTACTAGGATCCAAATTTGAAAAAAATCCGAGCATTTTGACTATACATGGTATGTTAAGGGTTGAAATTGCAAAATAAAGGCCGGCATACTATTTTAAATTATATTATTCGTAAATATGTTTAAAATGTATAGTAGAAATCTTATATGAAGAAAATCCGAACCATATGACTCAAACTCAATATTGGAGGGATGGGTGTGTGTGGTAAGGGTCGAAAATTATTTTTACTTACTCTTTATGTAAATATTACTAAAATAACTGATGGAAAAGTGTGGGTAATGCTGCCATATAAGAATCACAACACCGGCAATTTTTGAACAATTATCTTAAATGGCAAATGGGTCGTAGAGGCTTATTTTTAGGGGATGAAACTTATACCAGCATTTTCTTCAATGTATCCCTAATATGTATACTAAATTTGGTCCAAATCAAATATTCCTCCTGGCAGGTATTCACGTTACAACTTATTCATTTTTACAACTTTTTGACCCTTCAACCCCTAATAAAAATTCAACCTTATAATATACTCCAGATTTTTTGAAAGCATTCACCACTTGGGGTATACACAAAACATATGTTCAATATTTGGTTAAAATCGGTCAGCAACTTTAGAAGATTAAGTGGATCTACCGATTTTGCCATTTTTAGCATGTTTTTGGACTATTACGCGCAGGTCTTTGAGAATTTTATAAACTTTTTTTCTTCGATATCATCTATGGGCAGGTAGAAAAAAAGGACGCAAATTTTGCTAATGATTTTCGTAATCTACGCATTCTATAATGTAGAAAAAAGTGAAATTTAGAGAATTTTTTTTTTTTCATGAATACAATACTTCCTCTACGAGAGAAGTAAAAATATGGAATGTAGTGAACAAAGCTTCAAATATTTCAAATAATCACTAAAAAGAACATTACAATATTATAGATGAATCAGGAGATGTTATAAAAGACAATAAAAGTAAATCAAATTTATTCAATTGTTTTTTTGCAGATGTGGGAAATACAGTGGTAACAAGACATTCCTAAACTACATATATCACCAGAAATAAAACAATGTAAAGCCATCTCAAACTCATTATTACTTCTCTCGTAAAGGAAGTATTGTATTCATGAAAAAAAAAATTCTCCAAATTTCACTTTTTTCTACATTATAGAATACGTAGATTATGAAAATCATATTCGGTCGGTATTCTGTCGGTATATCGGTCTGTTGGTCTGTCGGTCGGTCTGTGCATTTCTTTAAAACACTATATTTCGGAATCTACTGACCCGATTAAAGCAAAATTTGCGTCCTTTTTTTCTACCTGCCCATAGATGATATCGAAGAAAAAAGTTTATAAAATTCTCAAAGACCTGCGCGTTATAGGCCAAAAACATGCTAAAAATGGCAAAATCGGTAGATCCACTTAATCTTCTAAAGTTGCTAACCGATTTTAACCAAATATTAAAAATATGTTTTGTGTATACCCCAAGTGGTGAATGCTTTCAAAAAATCTGGAGTTTTTTCAAGGGTGGATTTTTTATTAAGGGTTGAAGGGTCAAAAAGTTGTAAAAATAAATAAGTTGTAACGTGAATACCTGACAGGAGGAATATTTGATTTGGACCAAATTTGGTATACATATTAAGGATACATTGAAGAAAATGCTGGTAAAAGTTACATCCCCTAAAAATAGGCCCCTACGACCCATTTGCCATTTAAGTTAAATGTTCAAAAATTGCCGGTGTTGTGATTCTTATATGGCAGCATTACCCACACTTTTCCACCAGTTATTTTAGTAATATTTACATAAAGAGTGAGTAAAAATAATTTTCGACCCTTACCACACACCCTTACCCCTCCAATATAGAGTTTGAGTCATTTGGTTCGGATTTTCTTCATATTCGATTTCTACCATACATTTTAAACATATTTCCGAATAATATAATTTAAAATAGTATGCGACCCTTATTTTGCAATTTCAACCCTTAACATACCATGTACAGTCCAAACGCTCAGATTTCTTTCAAATTTGGATCGTAGTAGTAATTTAACTTACTTAACTTATCATTATTTAGTTAATTAAAATAAAACTAGGGTAGGACCTACATATTACAATTGTAACCCCTAATGCACCCCATTGATTTGTCAGATTTTATTTAAATTTGTTTTCTAATAATAAATTGAAATATAATTTAAACTAGTTTGATCAAAAATGTCCTAGAATCCTCAATTCATGTTTTTAGCTTTTAACACACCCCTTACATTGATAGTGCTAAAATTTACTTCAAACATTGATTTATATTGGTAATTTTAAATCTAGCTTCAAATAGTTTCATTAAATTAGAGTACCTACAACAAATTTTTACTTTTTTAATCTTTTCATACACGTTTCAACTTTATCGCTTGAATTTGTTTAAAATTGTGTTCCTAGTTAAAATTTAAAAAGCATTTTTAAATAACCCGATAAATGTTTTTCAGTAAAAGATGCTTCAAAATTCTAAAAATTTTAATAACAAATTTTAATATAGCAACGAGAGAAGTACTGTGGAATTTCATTTCCAGCGATTTTTATATCCCGTGTCAAAAAATTAATTTGTAAGCCACATCTCCAAATTAAAAAAGAAAGCAGCTAGTGGTATCGATGGAATTTCAGCAATTACATTAAAAAAAATTCGCTGGAAATGAGATTCCACAGTACTTCTCTCGTTTATATACTAAAATTTAAATAAATCTGACAATTCTAACTATGAGGGGGGTATTAGGGGTTACAATTGTAAAATGTAGGTCTAGCCGAATTTCAATTAAATTAACTAAGTAATGATAAGTTAAATATGTTAAAATTACTACTACCAAATTTAAAAGAAATCCGAGCATTTTGACTGTAAAGGGTATGTTAAGGGTTGAAATTGTAAAATAAGGGTCGCATATTATTTTTAATTAGATTATTCGTAAATCTGTTTTAAATGTATAGTAGAAATCTAATATGAAGAAAATCCGATCCATATAACTCAAACTGTATATTTGGGGGGTGGGGGGTGTGTAGTTAGGGTTGTAAATTATTTTTAGTCACTCAATATGTGAATATATATAAAATTACTGACGGAAAATGGTGAGTTATGCTGACATATAAGAATAAAAACACCGCCAATTTTTGAACAATTAATTTAAAGACCCAACAGGCCACTAGGGTTAATTTTTAGGGGATGAAACTTTTACCAGCACTTTCTTCAATGTATTCCTAATATGTATGCCAAATTTGGTTCAAATAAAATATTCCTCCTGGCAGGTATTCACGTTACAACTTATGTATTTTTACAACTTTTTGACCCTTCAACCCTTAATAAAAAATCAACCCTTAGAAAAACTACAGATTTTTTGGAAGCATTCACCACTTGGGGTATACACGAAACATATGTTCAATATTTGGTTAAAATCGGTCTGCAACTTTAGAAGATTAAGTGGATGCACCGATTTTGCTGTTTTTGGCATGTTTTTGGCCAATAATGCGCAGGTCCTTGAGAATTTCCTAACTTTTTACTTCTCTCGTAGAGGAAGTATTGTATTCATGAAAAAAAAAATTTCTCCAAATTTCACTTTTTTCTACTTTATTGAATGCGTAGATTACGAAAATCATATTCACTAATTTCCGTCTGTCGGTCTGTCGGTCTGTCGGTCTGTTCGTTTCTTTAAACCGCTATATTTCGGAATCTACTGACCCGATTAAAGCAAAATTTGCGTCCTTTTTTTCTACCTGCCCATTGATTAGGTCAAAGAAAAAAAAGTTAGGAAATTGTCAAGGACCTGCGCATTATTGGCCAAAAACATGCCAAAAACAGCAAAATCGGTGCATCCACTTAATCTTCTAAAGTTGCAGACCGATTTTGACCAAATATTGAACATATGTTTCGTGTATACCCCAAGTGGTGAATGCTTTTAAAAAATCTGTAGTTTTTCTAAGGGTTGACTTTTTATTAAGGGTTGAAGAGTCAAAAAGTTGTAAAAATGCATAAGTTGTAACGTAAATACCTGCCAGGAGGAATATTTTATTTGAACCAAATTTGGCATACATATTAGGAATACATTGAAGAAAATGTTGGTAAAAGTTTCATCCCCTAAAAATGAACCCTAGTGGCCTGTTGGGTCTTTAAATTAATTGTTCAAAAATTGGCGGTGTTTTTATTCTTATATGTCAGCATAACTCACCATTTTCCGTCAGTAATTTTATATATATTCACATATTGAGTGACTAAAAATAATTTACAACCCTAATTACACACCCCCCACCCCCCAAATATACAGTTTGAGTTATATGGATCAGATTTTCTTCATATTAGATTTCTACTATACATTTAAAACAGATTTACGAATAATCTAATTAAAAATAATATGCCACCCTTATTTTACAACTTCAACCCTTAACATACCCTTTACAGTCAAAATGCTCGGATTTCTTTCAAATTTGGTAGTAGTAATTTTAACATATTTAACTTATCATTACTTAGTTAATTTAATTGAAATTAGGCTAGACTTACATTTTACAATCGTAACCCCTAATACCCCCCTCATAGTTAGAATTGTCAGATTTATTTAAATTTTAGTATATAAACGAGAGAAGTACTGTGGAATCTCATTTCCAGCGAATTTTTCTTTGACCTAATCAATGGGCAGGTAGAAAAAAAGGACGCAAATTTTGCTTTAATCGGATCAGTAGATTCCAAAATAGCGGTTTAAAGAAACGAACAGACCGACAGACCGACAGACGGAAATTAGTGAATATGATTTTCGTAATCTACGCATTCAATAAAGTAGAAAAAAGTGAAATTTGGAGAAATTTTTTTTTTCATGAATACAATACTTCCTCTACGAGAGAAGTAAAATACATCAAGTAATCATAACTCCTCTAATTCACATATTTAACTTAATTCTTACTCAAGGTGTGATACCAATAGCAATGAAAGAATCTGTTATAACACCTTTATATAGAGCAGGCGCAAAAAACATAACAACAAATTACAGACCTACATCAGTAATCAATAACATTGCCAAAGTATTTGAAAAATTCATTAAGAAACGATTAGTAGAATTTATAGAAAATAATAAAGTCTTAAGTAACAACCAATATGGTTTTAGAAAAAACTCAGTTGCGAAGATGCACTATTAGATTTCATTAAAGGTATTAATAAAATTCGCTGGAAATGAGATTCCACAGTACTTCTCTCGTTGATATACTAAAATTTAAATAAATCTGACAATTCTAACTATGAGGGGTGTATTAGGGATTACAATTGTAAAATGTAAGTCTAGCCTAATTTTAATTAAATTAATTAAGTAATGATAAGTTAAATAAGTTAAAATTACTACTACCAAATTTGAAAGAAATCTGAGCATTTTGACTGTAAAGGGTATGTTAAGGGTTGAAGTTGTAAAATAAGGGTCGCATATTATTTTTAATTAGATTATTCGTAAATCTGTGTTAAATGTATAGTAGAAATCTAATATGAAAAAGATTCGATCCATATGACTCAAACTGTATATTTGGGGGGTCGGGGGTGTGTAGTTATGGTCGTAAATTATTTTTAGTCACTCATTATGTGAATATATAAAAAATTACTGATGGAAAATGGTGGGTTATGCTGACATATAAGAATCAAAACACCGTAAATTTTGGAACCATTAGTTTAAAGACCCAACAGGCCACTAGGGTTCATTTTTAGGGAATGAAACTTCTACCAGCATTTTTTTCAATGTATTCCTAATATGTATGCCAAATTTGGTTCAAATAAAATATTCCTCCTGGCAGGTATTCACGTTACAAGTTATGCATTTTTACAACTTTTTGACCCTTCAACCATTAATAAAAAGTCAACCCTTGAAAAAACTACAGATTTTTTGAAAGCATTCACCACTTGGGGTATACACGAAACATATGTTCAATATTTGGTCAAAATCGGTCTGCAACTTTAGAAGATTAAGTGGATGCACCGATTTTGCTGTTTTTGGCATGTTTTTGGCCAATAATGCGCAGGTCTTTGAGAATTTCCTAACTCTTTTACTTCTCTCGTAGAGGAAGTATTGTATTCATGAAAAAAAAAATTCTCCAAATTGCACTTTTTTCTACTTTATAGAATGCGTAGATTACGAAAATCATATTCACTAATTTCCGTCTGTCGGTCTGTTCGTTTCTTGAAACCGCTATATTTCGGAATCTACTGACCCGATTAAAACAAAATTTGCGTCCTTCTTTTCTACCTGCCCATTGATTAGGTCAAAGCAAAAAAAGTTAGGAAATTCTCAAGGACCTGCGCATTATGGGCCAAAAACATGCCAAAAACAGCAAAATCGGTGCATCCACTTAATCTTCTAAAGTTGCAAACCGATTTTGACCAAACATTGAACATATGTTTCGTGTATACCCCAAGTGGTGAATGCTTTCAAAAATTCTGGAGTTTTTATAAGGGTTGACTTTTTATCAAGGGTTGAAGGGTCATAAAGTCGTAAAAATGCATAATTTGTAACGTGAATACCTGCCAGGAGGAACATTTTATTTGAACCAAATTTGGCATACATATTAGGAATACATTGAAGAAAATGCTGGTAAAAGTTTCATCCCCTAAAAATTAGCTTTTGTGGCTTGCTGGTCCTTTAAATTAATTGTTCAAAAATTGACGGTGTTTTGATCCGTATATGTCGCATAACCCACCATTTTCCATCAGTAATTTTATATATATTTACATTAAGAGTGATTAAAAATATTTTACGACCCCAACTACACACCCCCACCCCCCAAATATACAGTTTGAGTCACATGAATCGGATTTTCTTCATATTATATTTCTACTATACATTTAAAGCAAATTTACGAATAATCTAATTAAAAATAATATGCGACCTTTATTTTACAACTTCAACCCTTAATATACCCTTTACAGTCAAAATGCTCGGATTTCTTTCAAATTTGGATTCCAGTAGTAATTTTAACTTATTTAACTTATTATTATTTAGTTAATTAAATTGAAATTAGGGTAGAACTCACATATTACAAGTGTAACCCTTAATGCACCTCTTACAGTTTGATATGTTAGATTTCTTTCAAATTAAAATTTAACATAGCAACGAGAGAAGTACTGTGGAATCTAATTTCCAGCGAATTTTCTTTGACCTAATCAATGGGCAGGTAGAAAAAAAAGACGCAAATTTTGCTTTAATCGGGTCTGTAGATTCCGAAATATAGCAGTTTAAAGAAACGAACAGACCGACAGACCGACAGACGGAAATTAGTGAATATGATTTTCGTAATCTACGCATTCTATAAAGTAGAAAAAAGTGAAATTTGGAGAATTTTTTTTTTTTCATGAATACAATACTTCCTCTACGAGAGAAGTAATTAGATGATAGTAAAAAGTGTTTGGCAATATTTTTAGCAAGCATTTGACACAGTAGACCATCAAATTTTACTGCATAGATTAGAAAAAATAGTGGTCAGAGGAATGGGATTAGTCATTTTCAAGAATTACCTTCTAGAGCAAACACAATACGTAAAAATAGAAAAAACAATAAGTGACCCAATTACAGTGTCTAGAGGTGTGTCTGTACTGGGAGGAACTGTACTTGGTCCAATATTGTTTCTAATATAAATTAATTTTATATATGATACTAATATAAATGGACAAATATTTTCCTATGCAGATGACACTCTTGTATTTTCTGATGATACATGGGATAAAGTATTCCAAATTGCTGAAGAAGGTATAAGAAATGTGAAACTTTTGCTTGATTCTAGCCTTTTGAGCCTTAATGTATCAAAAACAAAATTTCTGAAGTTTTCATTAACAACTGCTGGTCAACCAAAAAAAATATACTAAAAATTCATAATCCTAATTGTGATAAGAACTGCCATTGTGAAACGACAACATAACTTTAAATATTTAGCTTTATTGGTTGATCACCATTTAAGATGGAACGAACACATAAAGTATC
>OY744558.1:10808875-10887673 GCA_963556235.1 Cryptophagus acutangulus
AGAGGAAGTATTGTATTCATGAAAAAATTTTGTTTTTCAAATTTCACTTTTTTCTACTATACTATAGAATGCGTAGATTACGAAAATCATAGTCACTAATTTCCGTCTGTCGGCCGGTCTGTTCGTTTCTTTAAACACCTATATTTCGGAATCTACTAACCTGATTTAAACATAATTTGCGTTTTTATTTTCCACAGGCCCATAAATGATATAGAAATAAAAAAGTTTAGAAAATTCTCAAAGACCTGCGCGTTATAGGCCAAAAACATGCTAAAAATGGCAAAATCGGTGGATCCACTTATTCTTCTAAAGTTATGGGCCGATTTTGACCAAATATTAAACATATGTATTGTGTATAGCCCTAGTAGTGAATGCTTTAAAAAAATATGGAGTTTTTTACAGGGTTGAATTTTTATTAAAGGGTGAAGGGTCCAAAAGTTGTAAAAATGCATAATTTGTAACGTGAATACCTGCCAGGAGAAATATTTGATTTGAATCAAATTTGGCGTACATGTTAGGAATACATTGAAGAAAATGCTGGTGAAAGTTTCATCCCGTAAAAATAAGCCTTTGTGGCCTGTTGGTTTTTTAAATTCATTGTTCAAAAATTGACGGTATTTTGATGCATAACCCACCATTTTCCATCAGTAATTTTATATTTATTTACATAATGAGTGATTAAAAGTAGTTTACCACCCCAATTACACACCCCCGGATCTGATTTTCTTCATATTATATTTCTACTATACATTTAAAACAGATTTACAAATAATCGAATTCAAAATAATATGCGACTTTTATTTTACAACTTCAAGCCTTAATATACCCTTTACAGTAAAAATGCTCGGATTTCTTTCAAATTTGGATTCTTGTAGTAATTTTAACTAATCATTATTTAGTTAATTAAATTGAAATTAGGCTAGAACCCACATATCAGAATTGTAATCCTTAATGTAATCCTTATAGTTTGACTTGTCATATTTCTTTCCAATTTGTTTTCTATTAATAAATTTAAATATAATTTCAACTAGTTTAGTCAAAAATAGGACAAAATCGTCAATTCATGTTTTAACCCTTAGCACACGACTTACACTAATAGTGCTAGGATTTACTTCATACATTATTTTATATTAGTAATTTTAAATCTTGCTTCAAATAGTTTTATTAAAATAGAGTACCTACAACACATTTTTCACTTTTTAATCTCTTCATACACACGTTGTTTCAAATTTGATTCCTAGTTAAAATTTAAAAAACATTTTTAAATAACCCGTTACATTTTTTTCCACAAAGGATGACTCAAAATTCTAAAAAATTGAATCAGAAGTTTTAACATAGCAACGAGAAAAGTACTGTGGAATCTCATTTCCAGCGAATTGAATCCTAATATTCGTTTTTTCACAGAAATAACATTTCAATTTTTTAAAGTAAAATTTTTTGGTGTTATTTGATCAAAAAAATTGTTATGTTAGATACCAAAATTTTTATATCACCGTGTAACTAATGATAAGATCTATCATAAACAAAAATTAAAATAATGCCTTACCATTTAAAAAAGTTGATGATGTCATGATTGCGTAAAAACTAATAACGTTATAGAAAAAAATTCACATCAAACAAAGGTAATTCAAACATCACATTAACCTGTCCAAACGTTTTTCTTAATAACGTTTAATAATAGAATTATGATTTTTGTTCCATACTTTATGACGACACTGTATATAGTGTAATGGCATATGGTGAAACCATAATTAGTTTTGTGACATGTTTACCTTTTGGTTATTGGTAGAGTTTACAAAATTTTAATTTTCCGGCACGATACATGCAGAATTTTTAGGCCATTTTAAAATATATTTTCTACCAGTCATTATTACACAAGTATGTAGTATGGGAAACTTTAAATGAGAACAAAAGCTATCAATATTTTTTAAACAGAGAAACAGATTCACGAAAACAAAAAAGCCATTGCTTGCAAGAACATCTAGACTGAGAGTGGAAAGTAATTTGCTTCAAGTTTCTATCTACACTTTTTTGAGGGTCTTGTCATTTGCATGATATTTTAGTTGCATTATAAACGCTTAATTTAAATTTAAATACTTGATTTTATAGCTACGTTTTTGTTCGTTTATAGACATTTTTTTTTTGATAAATTATTAATGTATTCAGAATAGAAAATCATAAATTGCACGTTGGCAAAAGGCACTTCAACTGGAAACTCCCTCCTATATTAAATAACAACTGCAGCATAAAAGAGAGAGAAAGAGAAGTGAACTGCCAAACGCACAACTATGTGCATTGTTTTATTTCTGCCGACGTACATGAAATATTGGAATAATACTACTTCACAAAATGGTAAAATTACACCCCATATCTCTTCATAAACAAAACTCATCCCCAACTGAAATATCATTACAATACGTTCAAGTCACCACTATAACCGTTACATTATTTATAATTTTATTACATTTGAATTAAGTATTGTGTTTTAATTTATATTTATACTTGGAAAGTAAGTGTTCAGTATTTTTTTCAAATATTTTTAATACTTTACAGAGTAATTCAATATTATTATTATTATATTATTATTGTCACAGATTATTTCAATCCGTACATTACGCCATATACTACGACTGGAAGCGCTATAAAATGTTTTATTATAGACAGCGAGCGCGATGCGATACAGTAGCGCCAAGTATGCAGCAGTGGCCACTATATGTATCAGCCGAATGATGAGGGTATAAATGCGCGCCCATGCACTTCACTTGTTTTCAACTTCGAAGAGCTGATATTGTTTACATTTTATCACTTCACGGCGAAATGGAAAGGAAAATAATAAAATGCGGTTTTCAGAAGGTCATTTATGATCAAATGCCTTCTGCATCCAAAGTAAAAGGTGCAAATTTAGATAATAGTGAGCATGTTTTCAATGTTGTGGAGTATAAGACTCTTCCAGAACCTAACAGAAGCCTAATAAAAGCATGTGTAGTTAGACAGACCTCTATTAATAAGATACCTTATAACGTGGAAATTAATGTAAGTATTTTCAAGACATACCTACACTTTTTTATTATCATTTGAAAGTAAAGCTCATTCCCACTATTTCTATTCAAATTTCTAATTTCTACAACCTAATGGCTCTGTACTATGGTACTTTTTTCTTATTAGTTAAAGCAGATTTTTGAAACGCTTTTCTTTCTACGTAGTTAACATCGACTAGAAATATTGAACATTGTGTTTGCGAGTGCCCTGCTGGAGTAAAAGGTCAATGCAAGCACATCTCAGCCGTTCTCCATTATGTTAACAATGAGCCGATTCAATCGAAAACTGGAAAACCGTGTGAGTGGTCCAAGCCTTCAAATTACGCCAAAAAAAAATACGAAAAAGGAAAACCCTTTTCAGCATTGTTTCCCAAAGAACATACAGCAAGAATTGATAGTAAATTGGTAGATGTTTTTTCAGTTTGCGATACTCAAATAGAGTGTAGTCTGAAAACAGCGTTAAGAGAAGAGCAAAAAACAGAAAGTCAAAGATGTGTCTCATCTGTTCTATCAGATATTCTTGACTCTGTTCATTCAAGTTGTGGTAAAAAAAAACGAGAAATAATAATTAAACATTTTTTGTTTGACAACGCAAGCTGCGGAGTTGACCAAATAGCTACAAAATATCAATTGAAAGCAGATGAAATAGATTTTTGCCGTAAACGCATTTATGTATCTCCAAATGAACTGAAAACTATTTTTTTAAGTACTGCTGAACAATCATCTTCAAAAAAGTGGCACGAACAAAGGCATATCAGAATTTCTGCTAGTAGCAAGGCTCCTAAAATCAGAAAATTGACGACCAAAGATCCCATGAAGCTTGTTACTGAATTGCTGAGCCCACAAGAACTGTATGGTAAAGCTCAAGCTAATGTTCAGTACGGAAGTAAAATGGAACCGAGAGCAAGGCAAGTATTTGAGGAAATGTACAATGTGAGTGTAATAGAATGCGGATTAGTGATTTCTTCGGCGCATCCGTGGCTTTGTGGAAGTCCGGATGGAATTTTTCTACAACGCTCCGAAGATGGCAGTACTGTGAACCCGTATTTGTTGGAAATTAAATGTCCATCCTCTGCAAAAACCGAAATATTTGATCCGGACACTAAAAAGTCAAATTTGACGTACCTTAAATGGAGTAACACTAAAAACAAGTTTGAGTTATGCAAATCGCATGATTATTATACTCAGTGTCAAATTCTTATATCAGTGACAAATATAGAAAAATTATTTTTTTTTGTTTACTCAGCTAAGCCATTAATTATTGAGATATTGAAAGACCATGATTTCTTAAGTAACACAATGGAAAAATTAGAATCTTTTTATTTCAGTAAATATCTTCCTAAATTAGTGAATTGTTTTCAGTAAATTTGTAATCTAAAAGTTTAAGTTTATTTTTTAGTAAATAAAAACCAGATTTCAAGACAAATATTTATTCTTTGATAAGTGGGCTCATCAAATTGACTAAAACACAAATTACATGGACAATATCATTCAAGTAAGGAAAAAAAAGAGTAGGAATCCTGTTTTGCAATATATGGAAAATTTTCATCCTTCCAATAGCCCGTTCAACATGTATTCGGACACTGGCTATATTATAGCATTTATCAACTTCATCCTCAGATAGTTTTCCATTATGAAGAAATGGGGGTATGATAATTAAGGTCCTATCTTCTATTTTTATTCCGGGAAATCCTTTATCAGCCAATACTATGTCACCGGGTTCCAGTTTGTCCAATATTCCGCATTCTGTGGTTATCTGTACATCACTTGCCTTTCCTCCATAAATTGGTGAAATATACGTAATGAGACCAGTAGGAGCAATGCCTATCAATGCTTTAGAGGTGTAAGTACCCTTATAATGTGAATAAACATTGATTCTGTCGGAAATTTTTGCGGGCTGTTGAATTTTGAATTCCGTACAGTCTATTATAACTCGACAGTTGGGGTAATTAATTTTAAAGCATTTAGGTAAAGTTTGAACCACAGTATCTTTGCTTGGCCAGTGAATAAAGTCTTTAGTACAATAAGCAAGATTTTCAAGAACATCAAAAAAAATTTTGGAAACCGTGGTACGATGCAGAGAAAATAATGCTGCAAGGGCAGAAAACGTCAAATCAGTTTTCAGTTTCATTAGAAATATTAAAAGCCTATTCACTTTAGACACTTTTAACTCTTTTCTTTGTGCTAACATACCCAGCAAAAACGTAAAAACTTCTTTCTTAACACCCGTTAGATCCACTAACTGATTTTCTTCTTTCACTGAGTTAAACCCATGAAAACCATCACACTCCAGAAATCTTCCAGGTTTATCATTTTTCAAATCTTCTAAATTTGGTCCACATTTCTTATTTTTAGTAGAATCAGAGTGCTCTTCTCTAATAAAGTCCGTCTGCGTTTCGGAATTAATGTCTGTTCTTGATTCTTTTATATAAAAGCAACAATAAAAATTTTTCTCTGAAACTACATTGGTATATAATGCGGAATCTAAATCATCTGTTTGACAACCAATTTCAGCTGTAGAAATGATAGACGGATTGGATGGAGCACCTACATCAGAATCAGTATCCAACGTGCACTCTTCTTTTTCCTTTAGTTTATTTTTTCTGGCGGTTAATCTTTGGAATCGGAAATCATTCAAGACAGCAGACTGTTTATGAGTCGGAAATATGGTCGGTACATATGCAGGATGGTGAGGATGTTCATTTTTTTTTCCTCCGACAAAGTGTTCACTGCAAATTCTTATTAATTTACCAGGAATCCAAGGAGATCCATCTTCACTATAAAATAATCATGAGTAAAACATTTACAATACCTGTATATTAGATCAAACATACTTCACTCGCTTCACATTGGTTATCCATTGTTCTCGACGGCTACGTGAAATATAATTGTCAGGTGGAAACATGTAAAAGCTAACAGTGTTAGCAGTATTTTCGTACTTATTTGAGCAACCAACTACACAACAATTTGTACGCCCGCTTCTTTTTTTAACACTAGCACCATTAGAAGTTGACATTTTAGATATTATTTTACAATGAATGTTTAATTATTCACATAAAACAGCAAATCAATCGCAAAGTATAATGTAAACACGTTCTGTCGGTTGTTAGCGCTACATTCGGCTAATGCTATGAGTTGCCACCGAGACGCGCCACCAGTATACGCGCTCGCTGTCTATACCTATTATTTTATTCTCTTCCTATACTGGTAGTTGATCCCCGCTTAATCTACAGATTAAACACCGATTAATCCCCACTAGTCGATCAGCTTGCCAATAGTTAAACATAAATTTACTGAACAATTTGCAATAAATAATTATTATTAATTATTATAAATAATAAGCCGGCTCTTGAGGTGCTATGCGCTAGCACGCTGTGTGTGCCGACCAGCAATCCGTGAGTCTTGGGTTCAATTCCCACTACGAGCTTGGATGTTTGTGATTGTTTCAATCGGTATGCTACTTGGCTGACCAACTGCGGGGTAATACTTTTTCACTTTTTGTCATCATCACCAAAAATATAATATTAAGAGCGTGCTGCCGTATACCTGAAAATAAGGATGGCGCCACTGTAGAGTGCATTTAATAATTAATTACAAAAAAACTAAAAATATTTTTCACTTTTTGTCATTAGTAACTGATTGAAGATTTTATCATTATTTATATATATTTTTTTGATGGAAAAAAATTTAATATCAACAGAAATATTAGAGAAAATCCTAAAAAGTAAGTTTTTGACGTATTTCAAAAACTAATAAGTTTTTTGAATTAAGATTTAGTTACATGATAATTACATCTTTTCTAAGCATATAACCACTATAATTAGAGTTTAGTTTTCTTTGGTATTCTAGATGAATGCACCAAAAATTCGTCCGTTTTCCAAAACTTCGAATATGTTTGATACTTACATTTTAAAAAAAACCACTAATTTTTTTATTTTTTTGCTACCATTGGGTCGATCATGATGTTGTAACGGCCCTGTAGAATTTTAAATCAAATCTAATGCCTAATAAAGAAATTATTTAGAAAAATCAATATTAATATTCCATAGCCGAATAGATAAAAACCATAAAATATTTAATAAATGTAAATAGATTTATCAAAAGCTACATTTATTAAAAGATACCGTGAAAATTACATAGCTTACTTTTATTGCGTTTAGTTTTAATTAATATTTTTAATTTATATTGCATGAGAAAATTTGTCATAAATATTGATCATCGAAATTTATCTGTTTAACAAAAAAGAATTCTACCTGCATTGGGTTCAGCCCAACGGGGAAAGAGGGCGACATTTGAAAACCATCTGGCGTTTCGACTTGCAACAAGTCGCGGGAATTACAAAAAGAATATTATTTGTCTTGTATTGCGTATTCTTATAATATCATTATAAAATATTTTTTTAATATGAATACTATTGTACTCGTATTTGCATTGAATTTTATAAATAAATAGATAGCAAAGCTGACCCAGCAAAATAAAACAAAAAATATATGGTTAATTGCCGCTAATATGATTCTAATTACTAATTTTAATTAACAAAATTAGCTATTGTTGTTTTTGAAAAAAAAAACAGACTTTCCTATTTTAATAAAAAGCTGGCAAAGCGAACAATGAAAAGTCATCCGATTTAAAAAAGAATTGTTGCTTATTTGGTGCTGCTTAGTTACTCTAATTAGCGACAATTAACCAGATATATTTTTATTTATTCTACTGGGTGTGCTTTGTCAGTTAACAAACGTTTCAAAATTTCTATTTTGTTAATAAGGACCGATGCTGAAATTTGTTGAACAATCACAACCAATGAAAATGGATTATTTTTAAAGAATGAATCCAATTGCAAACATCCAAACGCCAATTGACTTAAATAAGATAAAAGAACCGAATCATTTTATTTTTATCAATATGACCTTGGAATTTTTAAAATTCAATATATTAGTTCGATTGGAAAAACTCGAACGCGAATCGACTCAAAATAGCGTTGCAAGCGGGTACCGGGTATATATCTGGGTACCCGTTCGGATTTTGTCGGATATCCGAATAGTTATGTTATACCCGGCCGGGTTTCGAATTAAACAATTTTTAAACTTAATATTTATAATATTTGAATAATGAGTATTTAGTATTATCCGCCCGGTTAACCCAGTATCCGGCGTAAATTTATAGTCGAAATTTTCAAAATCGTTTATTATTAACTCAAATTTAAACATCACAAAAAAAAATAAATAAAATGTAACTGAATGTGAAGCAATTACATATATACATGTTTGCAATTTTCGATTAAAATGACATCTTTTTAGTTGCCATTTTTGATGTTGAAACAGAATTCTCTTTTTATTGTTTTAAAAAAAATGAAAAAAAGACTTTTTTCCAACCGTCAAAAAAGCAAATGCAAAAATTATTCTTATTTAAATTTTTTACTGGGGTACAAAAAATATTTTAAATTTGTGAAATGTATGGTAGTGAAAAGTACCTATACGCTGTCCGTTTATGATAGGCTATTACGTCACTGCTTAGTAGTTATGACGTAGTTAATACCAACCGCTAAAATAAAAATTAAAACGACAGAATCTAATTAATTTTTAACAGCGTCGCGGGTTGCGCTTTCTATCATACACTCAAAAAATGCGGCGGATCTCAACAGAGCATCGTACAAAAAAACTCGTAGTTTTTATAAAACTTGAGCAATATATGTAATTCTTTCACTAAAAACTTCCTCATTCGTTTCTTGATATTTCATTCGCTGGAAGTATGCATCTATCTAGACTAGTTTAGATTATCTCTCGTTGCTGAAGTTTGTAGTGCAGTTTCTGGGCACGCTTTATTTAAACAATTTCGGTGGAAATTGTTTACAATTTTTTTTGAATAATTTTGCAGCATCTAAATCTAGGTAAAATGCCCTTTCTATTAGTCTAAAAATCATTAAAAAATGATCAAAAATAAGATTGTAAATGGAATGTGAACATAAAATTTAACATTTTTCTATATAAAAAAAATGTTTTAAATATTTTTTTATGGCATTTTGAAAATGCGGATAAATTGGAGACTTCCATATTCAGATCCGCAGGATCATTTTCAGTAAAATGAATATTTTTCCAAAACTAGGTCTTTGAGTGCAGCTTTTTACATAGTTTATTTCTCTAATATTATTCGCCGCAATATTGATTAAATTTAAGTCAGGATAGGAAGGAGGGGGTCGAGCGTGAGTACTAGTGCTTAGAAGCCAGAAACCTGCCAGAAACTTATATACGAGATAGTTCGCATTTTGTACGCTGATTTTTGTCGTTACTATGCAGACCCGATATACGAACGAGGCGCAACTAGCGGACGTACTTGCAAGTTTTGAATTGCGGCGCGCTCTTAACAGAAATATTAGAGAAAATCATAAATAGAAAGTTTTTGAAATATTTAAAAAAAATAATAAATTGTTTTAATTAAGATTTCCTGACCTTTTAATAACATCTCTTCCAAGTGTATTGACAGTATAATTATGAGTTTAGTTTTCATTTATATTCTAGTTTAGTGTTCCTAAAGTCTAAACAATAAAACCACTACATGTTTTACTTCTCTCGTAGATGAAGTATTGTATTCATGATTTTTTTTTCCAAATTTCACTTTTTTCTACTTTATAGAATGCGTAGATTACGAAAATCTTATTCACTAATTTCCGTCTGTCGGTCTGTCTGTCTGTCGGTCGGTCTGTTCGTTTCTTCAAACCGCTATATTTCGGAATCTACTAACCCGATTAAAACAAAATTCGCGTTCTTTTTTTCTACCTGCCCATTGATTATGCAAAAGAATAAAAAGTTAGGAAATTCTCAAGGACCTGCGCATTATTGGCCAAAACATGCCAAAAACAGCAAAATCGGTGCATCCACTTAATCTTCTAAAGTTGCAGACCGATTTTGACCAAATATTAAACATATGTTTCGTGTATACCCCAAGTGGTGAATGGCTTTCAAAAAATCTGGAGATTTGTTAATGGTTGGCTTTTTATTAAGAGTTGAAGGGTCAGACAGTTGTAAAAATGCATAATTTGTAACGTGAATACCTGCCAGGAGGAATATTTGATTTGAACCAAATTTGGCATACATATTAAGAATACATTAAAGAAAATGCTGGTGAAAGTTCCATTCCCTAAAAATAAGCCCTTATGACCTGTTGGTTCTTTAAATTAATTGTTCAAATATTAACGGTGTTTTGATTCGTATATGTCAGCATAACCCACCATTTTCCATCAGTAATTTTATATATATTTACATAATGAGTGATTAAAAATAATTTACGACCCTAACTACACACCCCTACCCCCTAAATATACAGTTTGAGTCTTATGGATCGGATTTTTTTCATATTAGATTCTTACAATACATTCAAAAACGGATTTACGAATAATCTAATTAAAAATATTATGCGACCCTTATTTTACAACATCAACCCTTAATATACCCTTTACAGTCAAAATGCTCGGATTTCTTTCAAACTTGGATTCCAGTAGTAATTTTAACTTATTTAACTTATTGTTATTTTTTAATTAAATTGAAATTAGGCTAGAACCCACATATCACAATTGTAACCTTTAATGCTCCCCTTACAGTTTGGCTTGTCAGATTTCTTTCAAATTAGTTTTCTAATAAAAAATTGATAATTAAGTAATAATTTTTTATTCAAAAATAGGCTAGAATTCTTAATTCATTTTTTCAACCCTTAACACACCCCTTACACTGATAGTGCTAGGATTTACTTCAAACATTGATTTATAATGGTAATTTTAAATCTTGCTTCAAATAGTTTCATTGAAATAGAGTACCTACAACACATTTTTCACTTTTTAATCTCTTCATACACACGTTTCAACTTTATCGCTTAGATTTGTTTTAAATTTGGTTCCTAGTTAAAATTTAAAAAACATTTTTAAATAACACGATACATATTTTTCCACAAAATATGCCTCATAATTCTAAAAATTTGAATAAGAAATTTTAACATAACAACGAGGGAAGTACTGTGGAATCTTATTTGCAGCGAATTTTTTTAAAGTTTTCACCACATCACATTACCGAATTGTATAAGACCAATTATAGATAAAACAATAAAAAGCGCCAATTCAAACTTGAAAATAATTATAAATAATTAAAGTTATTATCAATTTGTATATTAACATACTAAATTTTCAGTTGAAGTAACTATTTTATAAATAAACAATTTAGTGTAATTAAATTTATTAGGTAAATATTTATTTATTGTTTATAATTGTAAATATTTATAAGAGAATTTATCTAAATTTCACTATAATTTCATTGTGGTACAGAGAATAAACCAAATCGCTAAGCTCGACCCTGGCAGCAAATCAGATACATAGTCTTTGTCGGCTGCCACTACAATAACACAACTAGTTTTTTTTTAATAATTAGTTTTTTTTGTGAAATTTTTGTCGATTACTATCTTCTTTGTGTTCTTTAATTTCTAAGTGAATGAGTCTTATACCTATTGTTAAATGGTTATATCTCGGGTCACCTGTATATAAGCAAGCAATGGGGAAGTTATGCCTAGACGGTGGTCCCCCTGTTGCTTTGCTAAGAAGTCGATAGTGATGGTGGTTTAGTGGGTATGGCCTCAACTGACGTTGAGGACGAGCCCCACACTCCCCTGCAGATATGCAGGGGGCAGGTGCGTAACGCATTCCACCATAAAAAAAAAAGGGTCATCTGTATATGTCCAATTTATTTCAGAAAAATGTTTTGTTAAGTGTTCATTAGATTATTGTTTTTATTAGATGATTGTGCTATGTTACTTATAAAATTGTCATCTGTTATTTGCAAAAATTGTAAATTTTAATTTCGTCTAATTTAAATCCAAATGTATAGTATATTTATTTTTAGTGAAACCTATTCTGTTCTGACCTGTGGGTTCCCAGCTGATTCCGCCTGCACCTAATCAATTGAAGGCCATGTAAAATTTTTACCAGTAACGTAGAATATCTTCCAAGCAGCAGCGACACGCCAATACACAAATAAAAGATTATATTTATACGACGGCACTGAACGACAACAAGACGAAAGACATACGTGCATGTAACTACTTTGTCATTCACATTGATTGTATTTATAAAATCTGGGAAGTTATGTCGCAACGCTGGCAGACGTACGTTCCTGTTATTGTTAGCATATACTGTAATGCTGGCACAGCGTAGCAATAAAAAAGTACGTCTAGCGCATTCGACACCACAGGTCAGAACGTAAACGACTTGACTTTATTTACAAGTTACAAAATACACAGTGTTAAACAAAAACAAAATACAACAACAGAAAAATATATAGGGCTGAAAGACAAAATTATAGCATGTTGAGTTTTAGGCAATAAAATAGTATAGATATAAAAACAACATTTAAACAATTGTAAACAATTTAAACAATTGTAAAGTTGACAAAATAATACATAATACTCGTAAAATAACACGTTACATTAAATTTGGCAGACATTTTTTCAAGAAAGGAAGCTTGCAGTCAAATAAATCCAATCCAGTACGGTTTGCATTTTGAGAGATTTTGTTGATTGCATTGTGTGCACCATAGTTAGTCCTGAATGGTTCAATGTAGAAAGTAACTCTAGTCCGTAGCGTTCTTGGTGGAACATAGAATTTTACTAATGCAATTAAATTGGGGCAGTCAATATGATTGTTAATTAACTTGTGCATGAATATTATTTCTGATTTTGATCTTCGTTGGCTCAATGTTGACAAATTTTTTATTTGATGCAGATGGTGATAATTGTCTTCATCTAAACCGTTTTTGTAAGCTACATAACGCAAAAATATTTCCTAAAAAATCTCAATTTTCAAAACATGTACATTATAGAACGGCGACCAAACATATGGGGCATATTCTAATTCTATCTAACTATAGAAAAATAGTGTGAGATAACTGTGCAAGTATCAGTAAAATCACAAAATGTCTTGTGATAAAGCCCAATAGCTTCAGAGATCTTGAGCAAACGACATCTATATGTTTGGCAAACGTTAAGGTGCTTTCAAAGATAACACCAAGGTTTCTAATTGTGTCCAATGTTTCAAGTTTATGTATCTGTATAATAATATGCGTTTAAATGTTTGTGTTCAATTCAATAATAATCTTTGTCCAATATTTTCATATAATCTAGTTATTATTCATTCAATATTAAACGTATGAAGTGGTCTATACCTCATTAGTGGCTTAATAGCTATTTTTAGCTTAAGTGAGCAAAGAGTGTCTTTTTCTCATGAGTCTATAAGTTAGCTGCACCAGGGAAGTGAGGGCGCCAACTTATGAATTAAAAAAAAAACTGAAATTGTGTTGTGCATGTATGTAATTTTTTTTTATAATTTTTCAGTAATGTATGAATATATCTACAGAAGCACTGATTTTTTGTACGTTTTTTGATGAGTTTAAATTTTAAACACAAATAAAGTACATATTTC
This sequence comes from Cryptophagus acutangulus, assembly GCA_963556235.1. NCBI lineage: Eukaryota > Metazoa > Arthropoda > Insecta > Coleoptera > Cryptophagidae > Cryptophagus > Cryptophagus acutangulus. The sequence goes on from OY744558.1 coordinate 10,822,367, forward strand.
TGTACAAGATATAAAAAAAATAATCAATTTTATCAGTAGTTTTTTTTATTAAGTAATTTATGACACTATGTTTTCTCAGCTATTTATAGAGTTATCAACTTGAACTTTTCAGATATTTTTGCAGATAAAATCTTGGAACAATAATCTATAAAAACAAATTCTAATAATTCAAAATTATGGCTGCAATACTAAATTACATTTATCAAAAAAGAAAATCTGCACTTGTTAATCCTGTAATCTACAATTACTGGATTAATTAGAAGAATTTTTGATTTATTTTTTTAGAAACGTTTTGTTAATATAGTGTACTTCAAGTACACACAAGAAATTTTAAAATCGGAAATCTAATAAAGAATATAACAATAATACATTTAATATTAATTTATTAAAAAAAGTCGCTAGAAATGAGATTCCACAGTACTTCTCTAGTTGCTATTTTAAAATTTCTTATTCAATTTTTTAGAATTTTGAGGCATGTTTTGTGGAAAAAATGTATCGGGTTACTTAAAAATGCTTTTTAATTTTTTTACTAGGAATCAAATTTGAAATAAATCTATGCGATAAAGTTGACAAGTGTGTATGAAGAGATTAAAAAGTGAAAAATGTGTTGTGGGTACTATTTAATTAAACCAATATAAATCAATGTTGAGGTAAATCCTAGCCCGATCAGTGAAAAGAGGATCGCGTTTTGGATCTTATGCTCTCCAATCAATTATGCATAGTTAATAAATCGATCCCAGTACTCACTAAGAGGATCCGTACCATCCCGCTCTTAGCATTGAAATGAAGGTAGATAAGCCGCAATCAAATAAAAACATTTATTTGTCAGATAAATCCAATTATAACTTTAGATATGCTAATTATCCTGAACTCTAAAATTTTCTTTCTTGTATTGATTAGTCTTGTATCACTCTTTCTAATAGCATCAATATTGCAATTGACCAATTTTATCAAAAACTTTATGTTGCATTTGATGAGTTTGTTCCTAAAAGTCGTCTCAAAAACAGTACTAAATACCCATCGTGGTTTAACAAAGATATTAAATGCAATATCAGAGCAAAACTTATAGCCTGGAGAAAATATAAAAGATCTGGATGCCTTAATGCCTTTGGCTCATTTAAACTACTGCGTGCAAAAAATAAAAAGCAAATCAAATTAGCATTTGAAAATTATTTGAGTGTTACTGAACTTAAAATTAAATCTAATCCCAAAGAATTTTGGTCTCACATCAACTCTAAAAGAAACACATCAGTTATTCCCGATAATATCACTTTTAGAAATAATAAGTTAAGTGCGCCCCAAGAAATTGTTGATTCTTTTGCCACACGTTTTTCAGATTCGTACATTAATACTAACGCTAATTTTATATCACAGAATCAGTCGTTCAACGTTCTTGGTTTATCCTTAAATAATATCACAGAGCTTGAGATTTCAAATGCCATAAAAAAACTCAAACCAAAATTGACTTCTGGTGCGGATCAAGTTCCATCATTTTTAATTAGAGATTGCTGCACTGTTTTTGTTAAACCACTATTTATTATATTTAATTTAATAATTAAATATAGCACCTTTCCTGACGCCTAGAAAACGGTAAAATCCTCCCCAGTTTTTAAACATGGTAATAAAAGTGATATTACAAATTACAGACCAATAGGGATGTCCACAAAAAAATAGATACAATTTATTTTATGTTTTAATAAAATTATGTAGTCTATTTTAATGATACATAAAAGTTTTTTTGAATAAAAAGATTTAGTTTTCGAAATATTGAATTTCGAAATTTGCCTTTATGAGAACGATTTTCAGAGCAGCATATAACTGACGTCACATTTAGCCTCTAAACAAGGTATGTTTTTATCTAGCCTGTCTATTAAAATTTCGAATATTTGCATATGCAACCAGTTATATGCAACTCATTACTTTTGGCAGTTGTTTGAAAATTTGAATTAGTTTCATATTTTGTTGTGAATCTTGAAAATAATAGAGAAAGATTATCAAAAGTGTGATTCTAATAATTTACCTCATGTGGATGTCGAAATGGTATCAGATTATTTAGCAACAAATCGGTATGTTAATCAGTTTGAAATCTACTGGTTCAAAAGCTACACGGTAATTGTAGAATTATTTGAATTTAAATAGTTTTTTTGCACGATCAATCTTTTTTTGTCTATTTACCGTGAGAGTTTGCTTGACGGTATGTTGATTTTACGGTCGCTATGCCTAACAGCTGTTCTTACCGTTCTAGAACGGTAAGTAATTCCTTACCGTTTACATGATAATAAAATCAACATATCTTTGTAGAAAAACAATCATAGAAACGACTGCTTTCAAAAGAGCGTTTACTTCAATTATTAAATAGACGTCATTTTAGATATTAATCCAATAATATTTTATTGCGTTTTATTAGTTTTGATCGCGCAAAAAAATGCCATAAGCATCAAGAACTTTAAGGGTTTACTGGTCTTAGACAAAAAGTGTAACAACATAATGATCAAGATTTGGTTTCTATAAGAGCCTACTACATAATAATTAAATAGACGTAATTTTAAAACTAATATAATAGTATTTATTGTGTTTTCTAAATTTTGACCGTGCAAAAAACGCTATAAGCATCACGAACGTTAAGGGTTTACTGGTCTCAGACAAATTGGGGATTTCGCTTCGCTCAATCCCCAAACTTTTGTCTCCGACCAGTAAACCACCCTTACCGTTCTTGATACTTAATATACTAATTAGTATAATTACTAATTTAGGTAACTAAAAAATTCGCTGGAAATGAGATTCCACAGTACTTCTCTCGTTGCTATGTTAAAATTTGTAATTAAATGTTTTAGAATTTTGGGGCATCTTTTATTTATTTATTTATTTATTTATTTATTTAATAATTACAACATCCCACAGAGTAATCTCCAATTACGGGACGAGGATACAGAGATAAAATAAAAAGTACCTATATCGAACAGTGAACAAAAAGTGAACAGCAAACACAAAGATAAATTACAAAAACACAGTGTAAAACAATATTATAACAAACGAAAATAAACAAAAACTAAAAACGTGGCAAGATCATTTCCTTCAGCTCTACAATATTACAACAAAACACATCACATACGTCACCAATTCCATCAATTGCAGATTGCATTCGATGCATCGGCGACGCAGGCAGCATATTTGTTCGGGCCGCAATCGGATAAAACAAGGTGGGAGCTCTGGAAGCTACTCTAGGAACTCGGAATGTGATCATGCTGGTAAGTTCGGGGCTATCAATCTGGTTATTCAGAATTTTCCAAAGAAAAACTGCTGCAGCAAATGTCCTACGGTGGTCGAGACTGTGGAAGTTGAAACGCTGAAGCAATTCAGACTGTGGAGTACCTTGAGGAGGATAATGTCCACAGGTTCGAAAACTGAGATATTTCAAAAAACGCCTTTGTACTTTTTCCAAAGAGGCTGCGTGGCTAACACCATTTGGAGACCAAACCATGCTGCCGTACTCAAGTTTGGTACGAACAAGCGAGCAATATAGAGCACGTATAGCATCAATGTTACGTATGTCGCGCACATTTCGTAAGATAAAGCCAAGGGATTTAAATGCCGAAGAAGTCGTCGCTTGGATATGTGGCACAAATGACAGTTTGGTGTCAAAAGTAACGCCTAAATCGACAACTAATTCAGGTCTATTCAGTACCGTACCAGCAAGGCGATAATCATAGAGCAATGGTTGTCGTGTCTTAAAAAATGATTTAACTACGCACTTCTCGGTATTTAGTGGCAACATATTAACGTGACACCATTGCTCTACATTGTATAAAGCCTGCTGCAGCTCCAGACAGTCTAATTCATTGTGAATGGTCTTATAAATTTTCAAATCGTCTGCATACATTAAGTTGTTTATTGACAGATTCGCACAGATATCATTGATATAAATATTAAATAATAATGGCCCTAAAATAGAGCCCTGAGGGACTCCAGACATTTGCTTAAAAACCGTGGATCTGAAGCCATGGCATTGAACAAACTGGAATCGGTCTGAAAGATAAGATTTCAGAAGCTTTAGTAGAGGGAACGAGAGACCAAAACCATCGAGTTTGCCAATCAGAATTTCGTGATTAAGCTTGTCGAAGGCTTTCGAAAAATCAGTGTATATCACGTCGACTTGTTCACGATTATCTAATGCCTCAGATATAAACTGAGTTACAGAGGTTAAATTTGTCACTGTAGAACGACCAGATACGAAACCATGCTGATGAGTTGACAACAAACGCTTGGTATGTGTGGCGATAACTCTGTGCATCAAGGTTTCAAAGACTTTGGCAATATTTGAAATTATTGCAATGGGTCTGTAGTTGCATATTTTAGAACGATCGCTTTTCTTATAAATTGGGGTAATCCTTGATAACTTCCACGCTTCAGGAAACCGACTAGATTTTAAGGTTAAGTTAAATATGACAGCTAGAGGAGAAGATAAGGTACCGGCACAGTCTTTAATGACAAAAGCAGGCACAAGATCGGGACCCATTGACATGTTGGCTTTAAGGTTACGCAAGCCCTGAAACACTTCATCCTCAGAAATATTTGTCCAATTCAACGAAACACAGGCAACTGGAGAGCTCGACGGGTTTATAAGACCCGGAGCATCAGAAAATGAATTCATAAAGTAGTCGGCAAAAGAATTCACAATCGAAGTGGGATTGTCTAAATCAAGATCGTTATAGGACATATGGGAAGGGATGTTGGAAAAATTACGCTTAGAGTTGATAAAGGACCAGAACTTTTTAGGGTTATCTTTAAAGGATAAGCCAGCATTTTCAACATACAATTTGTAGGCATTGGTCACAAGTAGTTTAGCATCAGAACGAAGTTGTCTGAAGTTAGCAAGATCTATAGAGCTCTTTGTCCGAAGGTACCTAGCCCGAGCTTTGTGCTTCAATCTAATTGTGTTAATGATATTACCATTAAACCAAGGAGGATAATTGCCGGCACAGTTATTTTTTAATGGAACGAACAAATCAAAACAGGAGTTGAGCACCCGATAGAGCTCTGTAACTGCTTCATCTACATTGGTGAAGTTCGAAAAGTAAGACCAATCGTACACAAGTAGCGCATGGTATAGTTCGATAAAGTTGGCTTTTTTAAAATTGTATGTCGAAGAAGGTTTATGAGGAAAGGATTGATTGGAGGCTGCTTCAGTTTTAAAGCTTATCAGTAGTGAGGGATGATGTAAGTCTTCGATGATAAGTGGCGAGAGAGATTTGTTTACAGTGCAGTCAGAATTAGAAAATACCAAATCCAGTAACCGATTATTTACATTCAGAATTTCATTGAATTGTGATAGATGGTAAAGACTAGTAAAATGTGAGAGAGCTAGATTCACGGGTTTGGAGGTGGGGGAGTGACGTTCATGGACATAACTGGATATATTAAAATCGCCAAGAAGTAGTAGACGATTGTCAGTGGCACACAACATTACTTCCAAGCATTCAAAAAGAATTTCATAATCAGTGACTGTAGACTGTGGGGGTATGTATAACAAAACCACATAAATTGGGGTGGGAAACATTGAGATTTTTACTATAAGCAGATCGATCAGCTTTGGGAATGGAATATCACAGATAGAATTGACATTTAATTGACTAGAATGAAGTTTATTATTAACAGCAAGTAACACCCCTCCACCACGAGAGGTATGCGTATAAGCGAAGTCTCTGTCGGTTCTAAAAATTTGATATCGATTGGGATCGCATAGCTCCGTATTTAGTACTGAGTGGTTAAGCCAAGTTTCGGAAAAGGCGATGACATCGTAGGTTACATAAGACATGGCAGTATAAATGAAATTAATTTTAGTATTAAGACCACGAATCTTTTGTTAAAAATTTTTTTTTCGGGTTATTTAAAAATGCTTTTTAAATTTTAACTAGAAACCAAATTTGAAACAAATCTAAGCAATAAAGTTGAAACGTGTGTATGAAGAGATGAAAAAGTGAAAAATGTGTTGTGGTACTCTATTTTAATGAAACTATTTGAAGCAAGATTTAAAATTACCAATTTAAATTAAAGTTTGAAAAAAATCCTAGCACTATTAGTGTAAGAGGTGTGTTAAGGGGTAAAAACATGAATTGAAAATTCTAGCCTAAGGGGTGCATTAAGGGTTACATTTGTGATATGTGGGTTCTAGCCTAATTTAAATTTAATTAACTAAATAATGATAAATTAAATAAATTAATATTACTACTGGACTCCAAATTTGAAAGAAATCCGAGCATTTTTACTGTAAAGAGTATATTAAGGGTTGATGTTGTAAAATAAAGGTCGCATAATATTTTTAATTAAATTATTCGTAAATCTGTTTTGAATGTATAGTAGAAATCTAATATGAAAAAAGTCCGATCCATATGCCTCAAACTGTAGATTTAGGGGGCGGGGGTGTGTAGTTAGGGTTGTAAATTATTTTTAATCACTCATTATGTATATAAATATAAAATTACTGATTGAAAATGGCTGTTATGCTGATCAAAACATCGGCAAAATTTGAACAGTTAATTTAAAAAACCAACAGGTCATAAGGGTTTATTTTTAAGGGATGAAATTTTTACCAGCATTTTTTTCAATGTATTCCTAATATGTATGCCATATTTGGTTCAAATCAAATATTCCTCCTGGCAGGTATTCACGTTACAAATTATGCATTATTACAACTTTTTGACCCTTCAACCCTTAATAAAAAGTCAACCCTTAAAAAATCTCCAGATTTTTTGAAAGCATTTACCACTTGGGGTATACACAAAACATATGTTCAATATTTGACCAAATCGGTTTGCAACTTTTGAAGATTAAGTGGATGCACCGATTTTGCTGTTTTTGGCATGTTTTCGGCCAATAATGCGCAGGTCCTTGGGAGTTTCATAACTTTTTTTTCTTTGACATAATCAATGGACAGGTAGAAAAAAAGGACGCAAATTTTGTTTTAATCGGGTCAGTAGATTCCGAAATATAACGGTTTAAAGAAACGCACAGACCGACAGACGGAAATTAGTGAATATGATTTTCATAATCCACGCATTCTATAAAGTAGAAAAAAGTTAAATTTGAAAAAAAAAAAAAATTATGAATACAATACTTCCTCTACGAGAGAAGTAATTAATAAATTAAAATTTTTTTAAAAAATTAAAAAAAAAATTAAAAACCAAAGATAAAAAATCTCGGAGAGTAGAGTTCCATGATCGGAGAACGTTTCTCTGATTTGCCAAATTACCTCTAAATCTTGCCTAAGTTACTTAAAATTTCAATTAGTTTTGTAGCGGCTTGTGTTTTGTTAGTCTAGTAGAGTATAATTCGAGTAGGCGATGCAGTTATTTACAATTCGAGTAGATACCATTTTGGAACCTACTCATTCTTAATTGTTTAGAATATGCAGTTATTTACATCTAGCGTAGGCCATGTAGTTGCTTACATCTGGTACATTTGAAGTAGGCCTTGCAGTTGTGTACAACTAGAGTATCTAGGCGATGTAATTGTATACATCTAGAGTAGGCTAGGTTTAAAATTCTCTATAAAAGGAACGCACTCGTTTAGACATTAGTCAGTTGAATTTTGTATCTTGGAAGAGATTGTTTGTACACAAACGAGAAACAAATTAAAAGGGGCAAGCTAGTAAATCTGTAGTAATTAGTTTTCATAAGTTTTATGATGCTCTTTGATTTGATGCAACTTCCTTGAAGTTAAATTATAGGCTAGAAGTTTGATACTAACTCTATTCAATTTCAGGATTATTGGTCTACGATGGTAGATAAAGTACGTTTTGCAGCCCATAAAATAGCAATGTCAAGTTTGAAAATGCGGGCTATGCCAGAATTAATGGAATACCGTAATTTAGAAACTAGCCAAATTTTAGTTGAAGAACCATATCGAGAAAGGGTTGATCCAATCGATAAAACCAAACAGAATTGGCCACCTAAACGGAATTTGTATGCTGCATTAGCCAGACAATTCAAAAATAATGAAAACACCAATGCGACCATCGTTATTGGAGATGTCCAATTTAAGGTTCACATGCAAATATTACGAACCTACTCCAAATATTTTTGTAACTTTCCCAATTCCACCGTTTCCGAATTTGAAATTAAACCAGAAAACTGTTCTGCTGACGTTTTTCGCATTATCTACAATTGGATGCGAAGCGATGATGAAAAATGCTATGAGACTTTAATTACCAGGCAGAACATATTAAGCATCTACAAAGGTAGTAACTATTTGCAAATAGAAACTCTGCAAAAGCAGTTGTGGTCAATTATGGTACAAGAAACGGCCTTTAACGAAGGGAGTGCGTACTATTTGTACATTGAGGCACAACATCAGAATCTACCGGAAGTGGCAGAAATTATGCTTCCACGAATTAAAACATTTTTTGTTTCACTGGCTGGAAGTTTAAATTTTCTACAACTGTCATTCCCTGATTTAAAGAAAATCCTTACTTCCGATAACATAGAAGTACAATGCGAAGGTCAAATATTTTATTCTGCTATGCGCTGGATAAAACACGATCCTGTTAACAGACTACCACTAAAAGTGGAATTGATGAACTGTATTCGATTTGAAAATATGTGGTTGCAGGAGTTATTCCTTATCAAAACTGAACTAGCTTCCCAAAAGTTCTTCGAAATGATTAAGAATGAAGAAATTGCTACCTTAATCGAAAATGGCATAACGTAAGTCTTTCTATTTAGCACTTGTGCGCGCAACTCAACATCTCTGTTTTAGAGTTGCTGTCGAATTTAAACGTAGTGACCGTGTTCTGATAAACCAAGGTCATACACCGATGCCACGATTAGTAGATGGATTTTATCTATCTTTTGAAGAATTTTTAAAGGATTTGGATAATCGCCGGATGGAACATTTAACTAATTGATAACTGACTGCAAATGAGTGTGATTTAATTTCGATCCATTATCAAAAAATCTATTGTAAACAATTAATTTTGTAAATAAAAAATTCATCAATTTTGTGTTCTTTTGTTGTGACTTTCTAGTAATACTTTTCACTAGTTAATATAATGTTGCTAAATAATCTGCTGCCATTTGTAGGAAACATAATATAGTTGTTAAATTGACCTTGAATCTTTTGTTGCTCACACACGCTTCCTGTTTCTATACTATTTTTTATATAAGAAATAATTCCTATAAAAAAATTCGCTAGAAATGAGATTCCACAGTACTTCTCTCGTTGCTATGTTAAAATTTGTTATTCAAATATTTAGAATTTTGAGGCATCTTTTATTAAAAAAAATGTATCGGGTTATTTAAAAATGTTTTTTAAATTTTAACTAGGAACCAAATTTTAAACAAATTTAAGCGATAAAGTTGAAACGTGTGTATGAAAAGATTAAAAAAGTGAAAAGTTTGTTATAGGTACTCTAATTGAATGAAACTATTTGAAGCTAGATTTAAAATTACCAATATAAATCAATGTTTGAAGTAAATCCTAGCACTATCAGTGTAAGGGGTGTGTTAAGGGTTAAAAACATGAATTGAGGATTCTAGCCTATTTTTGAATAAACTAGTTAAAATTATATTTCAATTTATTATTAGAAAACCAATTTGAAAAAAATCTAACAAATCAAACTGTAAGGGGTGCATTAAGGGTTACAATTGTAATATGTAGGTCCTACCCTAATTTCAATTAAATTAACTAAATAATGATAAGTTAAATAAGTTAAAATTACTACTGAAAATTTGTGAAATTTTGACTGTAAAGGGTATATTAAGGGTTGAAGTTCTAAAATTAGGGGTCGCAGATTATTTTTAATTAGATTATTCGTAAAATTGCTTTAAATGTATAGTATAAATATAATATGAAGAAATTCCGATCCATATGACTCACACTGTATATTTGGGGGGTGGGGGTGTGTAGTTAAGGTCGTAAATTATTTTTTTCTAATTTTGGCATGTAAAATGTGACTTTTCAAAATCGATTGTAGTTGGCAAACGGCACATTTTACGCAACTGGTGATGTAATGAAAAATATTTCACAACTGGTGATGAAAAGTTCCGAATAAAGCCTACTTGTTTTGATAAAATTCACTAAATTATTAATATCATAAGTTTAAAAAACTCTTTTTTGAGAAGGTTCTTGTAAAAATTAGAAAAAATCTTGTATGCAACATGTTAGGAAATGCTATTTTGTGTAACTCGCGTTATTTTGCAGAACTCGCTGCGCTCGTCCCGCAGAAATCCGCTCGTTACACAAAAAAATGCATTTCCTAACTGGTTGCATAAATAGCTATTAATCACTCATTATGGAAATATATATAAAATTACTGAAGGAAAATAGTGGGTTATGCTGACATATACAGATCAAAACACTGTCAATTTTTGAACAAATAATTTAAAGGACCAACAGGCCACAAAACTTGATAAAAAATCTCGGAGAGTAGAGTTCCATGATCGGAAAGCGTTTCTCTAATTTGCCGAATTACCTCTAAATCTGGCCTAAATTACTTAAAATTTTAGTTAGTTTTGTAGCGGCTTGTGTTTTGTTAGTCTAGTAGAGTATAATTCGAGTAGGCGATGCAGTTATTTACAATTCGAGTAGATACCATTTTGGAGCCTACTCATTCTTAAATGGTAAGAATATGCAGTTATTTACATCTAGCGTAGGCCATGTAGTTGCTTACATCTGGTACATTTAAAGTAGGCCTTGCAGTTGTGTACAACTAGAGTATCTAGGCGATAAAATTGTATACATCTAGAGTAGGCTAGGTTTAGAATTCTCTATAAAAGGAACGCACTCGTTTAGACATTAGTCAGTTGAATTTTGTATCTTGGCAGAGATTGTTTGTACAATTTAAAATATACAAATATACTTCGCTATTATATTGAATGGTTGTTTTTGCAACCACTGTTTAGTGAACGAAAAACAAATTAAAAGGGGCAAGCTAGTAAATCTGTAGTAATTAGTTTTCATAAGTTTTATGATGCTCTTTGATTTGATGCAACTTCCTTGAAGTTAAATTATAAACTTGAAGTTTGATACTAACTCTATTCAATTTCAGGATTATTGGTCTACGATGGTAGATAAAATACGTTTCGCAGCCCATAAAATAGCAATGTCAAGTTTGAAAATGCGGGCTATGCCAGAATTAATGGAATACCGTAATTTAGAAACTAGCCAAATTTTAGTTGAAGAACCATATCGAGAAAGGGTTGACCCAATCGATAAAACCAAACAGAATTGGCCACCTAAACGGAATTTGTATGCTGCATTAGCCAGACAATTCAAAAATAATGAAAACACCAATGCGACCATCGTTATTGGAGATGTCCAATTTAAGGTTCACATGCAAATATTACGAACCTACTCCAAATATTTTTGTAACTTTCCCAATTCCACCGTTTCCGAATTTGAAATTAAACCAGAAAACTGTTCTGCTGACGTTTTTCGCATTATCTACAATTGGATGCGAAGCGATGATGAAAAATGCTATGAGACTTTAATTACCAGGCAGAACATATTAAGCATCTACAAAGGTAGCAACTATTTGCAAATAGAAACTCTGCAAAAGCAGTTGTGGTCAATTATGGTACAAGAAACGGCCTTTAACGAAGGGAGTGCGTACTATTTGTACATTGAGGCACAACATCAGAATCTACCGGAAGTGGCAGAAATTATGCTTCCACGAATTAAAACATTTTTTGTTTCACTGGCTGGAAGTTTAAATTTTCTACAACTGTCATTCCCTGATTTAAAGAAAATCCTTACTTCCGATAACATAGAAGTACAATGCGAAGGTCAAATATTTTATTCTGCTATGCGCTGGATAAAACACGATCCTGTTAACAGACTACCACTAAAAGTGGAATTGATGAACTGTATTCGATTTGAAAATATGTGGTTGCAGGAGTTATTCCTTATCAAAACTGAACTAGCTTCCCAAAAGTTCTTCGAAATGATTAAGAATGAAGAAATTGCTACCTTAATCGAAAATGGCATAACGTAAGTCTTTCTATTTAGCACTTGTGCGCGCAACTCAACATCTCTGTTTTAGAGTTGCTGTCGAATTTAAACGTAGTGACCGTGTTCTGATAAACCAAGGTCATACACCGATGCCACGATTAGTAGATGGATTTTATCTATCTTTTGAAGAATTTTTAAAGGATTTGGATAATCGCCGGATGGAACATTTAACTAATTGATAACTGACTGCAAATGAGTGTGATTTAATTTCGATCCATTATCAAAAAATCTATTGTAAACAATTAATTTTGTAAATAAAAAATTCATCAATTTTGTATTCTTTTGTTGTGACTTTCTAGTAATACTTTTCACTAGTTAATATAATGTTGCTAAATAATCTTCTGCCATTTGTAGGAAACATAATATAGTTGTTAAATTGACCTTGAATCTTTTGTTGCTCACACACGCTTCCTGTTTCTATACTATTTTTTATATAAGAAATAATTCCTATAAAAAAAGTCGCTGGAAATGAGATTCCACAGTACTTCTCTCGTTGCTATGTTAAACTTTGTTATTCAAATATTTAGAATTTTGAGGCATCTTTTATTAAAAAAAATGTATCGGGTTATTTAAAAATGTTTTTTAAATTTTAACTAGGAACCAAATTTTAAACAAATTTAAGCGATAAAGTTGAAACGTGTGTATGAAAAGATTAAAAAAGTGAAAAGTTTGTTATAGGTACTCTAATTGAATGAAACTATTTGAAGCTAGATTTAAAATTACCAATATAAATCAATGTTTGAAGTAAATCCTAGCACTATCAGTGTAAGGGGTGTGTTAAGGGTTAAAAACATGAATTGAGGATTCTAGCCTATTTTTGAATAAACTAGTTAAAATTATATTTCAATTTATTATTAGAAAACCAATTTGAAAAAAATCTAACAAATCAAACTGTAAGGGGTGCATTAAGGGTTACAATTGTAATATGAAGGTCCTACCCTAATTTCAATTAAATTAACTAAATAATGATAAGTTAAATAAGTTAAAATTACTACTGGAATCCAAATTTGGAAGAAATCCGAGCATTTTGACTGTAAAGGGTATATTAAGTTCTAAAATAAAGGTCGCAGATTATTTTTAATTAAATTATTCGTAAATTTGGTTTAAATGTATAGTAGAAATATAATATGAAGAAAATCTGATCCATATGAATCAAACTGTATATTTGGGGGGTGGGGATGTGTAGTTAGGGTCGTAAATTATTTTTAATCACTCATTATGTAAATATATATAAAATTACTGATGGAAAATGGTGGGTTATGCTGACATATACAGATCAAAACACTGTCAATTTTTGAACAAATAATTTAAAGGACCAACAGGCCACAAGGGTTTATTTTTAGGGGATGAAACTTTTACCAGCATTTTCTTCAATGTATTCCTAATATGTATGCCAAATTTGGTTTAAATAAAATGTTCTTCCTGACAGGTATTCACGTTACGAATTATGCATTTTGAGAACTTTTTGACCCTTCAACCCTTAATAAACAGTCAACCCTTAAAAAAACTTCAGATTTTTTGAAAGCATTCACCACTTGGGGTATACACAAAACATATGTTCAATGTTTGATCAAAATCGGTCTGCAACTTTAGAAGATTAAGTGGATGCACCGATTTTGCTGTTTTTGGCATGTTTTTGGCCAATAATGCGCAGGTCCTTGAGAATTTCCTAACTTTTTTTGCTTTGACTTAATCAACGGGCAGGTAGAAAAAAAGGACGCAAATTTTGCTTTAATCGGGTCAGTAAATTCCGAAATATAGCGGTTTAAAGAAACGAACAGACCGACATACCGACAGACGGAAATTAGTGAATATGATTTTCGTAATCTACGCATTCTATAATGTAGAAAATTTCGCTGGAAATGAGATTCCACAGTACTTCTCTCGTTGCTATGTTAAAATTTGTTATTCAAATTTTTAGAATTTTGAGGCATTTCTTATTGAAAAAAATTTATCAGGTTATTTAAAAATGCTTTTTAAATTTTAACTAGAAACCAAATTTTAAACAAATTTAAGTGATAAAGTTGAAACGTGTGTATGAAAAGATTAAAAAGTGAAAAATTTGTTGTAGGTACTCTAATTTAATGAAACTATTTGATGCTAGATTCAAAATTACCAATATATATCAATGTTTAAAGTAAATCCTAGCACTATGAGTGTAAGGGGTGTGTTAAGGGTTAAAAACATCAATTGAGGAATGAGGATTCTAGCCTATTTTTGAATAAACTAGTTAAAATTATATTTCAATTTATTATTAGAAAACAAATTTGAAAAAAATCTGACAAATCAAACTGTAAGAGGTGCATTAAGGGTTACAATTGTAATATGTAGGTCCTACCCTAATTTCAATTAAATTAAGTAAATATTGCAAAGTTAAATAAGTTAAAATTACTACTGGAATCCAAATTTGGAAGAAATCCGAGCATTTTGACTGTAAAGGGTATATTATGGGTTGAAGTTCTAAAATTAGGGGTCGCAGCTTATTTTTAATTAGATTATTCGTAAAATTGCTTTAAATGTATAGTAGAAATATAATATGAAGAAATTCCGATCCATATGACTCACACTGTATATTTGGGGGGTGGGGGTGTGTAGTTAAGGTCGTAAATTATTTTTTTCTAATTTTGGCATGTAAAATGTGACTTTTCAAAATCGATTGTAGTTGGCAAACGGCACATTTTACGCAACTGGTGATGTAATGAAAAATATTTCACAACTGGTGATGAAAAGTTCCGAATAAAGCCTACTTGTTTTGATAAAATTCACTAAATTATTAATATCATAAGTTTAAAAAACTCTTTTTTGAGAAGGTTCTTGTAAAAATTAGAAAAAATCTTGTATGCAACATGTTAGGAAATGCTATTTTGTGTAACTCGCGTTATTTTGCAGAACTCGCTGCGCTCGTCCCGCAGAAATCCGCTCGTTACACAAAAAAATGCATTTCCTAACTGGTTGCATAAATAGCTATTAATCACTCATTATGGAAATATATATAAAATTACTGAAGGAAAATAGTGGGTTATGCTGACATATACAGATCAAAACACTGTCAATTTTTGAACAAATAATTTAAAGGACCAACAGGCCACAAAACTTGATAAAAAATCTCGGAGAGTAGAGTTCCATGATCGGAAAGCGTTTCTCTGATTTGCCGAATTACCTCTAAATCTTGCCTAAATTACTTAAAATTTCAGTTAGTTTTGTAGCGGCTTGTGTTTTGTTAGTCTAGTAGAGTATAATTCGAGTAGGCGATGCAGTTATTTACAATTCGAGTAGATACCATTTTGGAACCTACTCATTCTTAAATGTTTAGAATATGCAGTTATTTACATCTAGCGTAGGCCATGTAGTTGATTACATCTGGTACATTTAAAGTAGGCCTTGCAGTTGTGTACAACTAAAGTATCTAGGCGATGTAATTGTATACATCTAGAGTAGGCTAGGTTTAGAATTCTCTATAAAAGGAACGCACTCGTTTAGACATTAGTCAGTTGAATTTTGTATCTTGGAAGAGATTGTTTGTACAATTTAAAATATACAAATATACTTCGCTATTATATTGAATGGTTGTTTTTGCAACCACTGTTTAGTGAACGAGAAACAAATTAAAAGGGGCAAGCTAGTAAATCTGTAGTAATTAGTTTTCATAAGTTTTATGATGCTCTTTGATTTGATGCAACTTCCTTGAAGTTAAATTATAGGCTAGAAGTTTGATACTAACTCTATTCAATTTCAGGATTATTGGTCTACGATGGTAGATAAAATACGTTTTGCAGCCCATAAAATAGCAATGTCAAGTTTGAAAATGCGGGCTATGCCAGAATTAATGGAATACCGTAATTTAGAAACTAGCCAAATTTTAGTTGAAGAACCATATCGAGAAAGGGTTGACCCAATCGATAAAACCAAACAGAATTGGCCACCTAAACGGAATTTGTATGCTGAATTAGCCAGACAATTCAAAAATGATGAAAACACCAATGCGACCATCGTTATTGGAGATGTCCAATTTAAGGTTCACATGCAAATATTACGAACCTACTCCAAATATTTTTGTAACTTTCCCAATTCCACCATTTCCGAATTTGAAATTAAACCAGAAAACTGTTCTGCTGACGTTTTTCGCATTATCTACAATTGGATGCGAAGCGATGATGAAAAATGCTATGAGACTTTAATTACCAGGCAGAACATATTAAGCATCTACAAAGGTAGTAACTATTTGCAAATAGAAACTCTGCAAAAGCAGTTGTGGTCAATTATGGTACAAGAAACGGCCTTTAACGAAGGGAGTGCGTACTATTTGTACATTGAGGCACAACATCAGAATCTACCGGAAGTGGCAGAAATTATGCTTCCACGAATTAAAACATTTTTTGTTTCACTGGTTGGAAGTTTAAATTTTCTACAACTGTCATTCCCTGATTTAAAGAAAATCCTTACTTCCGATAACATAGAAGTACAATGCGAAGGTCAAATATTTTATTCTGCTATGCGCTGGATAAAACACGATCCTGTTAACAGACTACCGCTAAAAGTGGAATTGATGAACTGTATTCGATTTGAAAATATGTGGTTGCAGGAGTTATTCCTTATCAAAATTGAACTAGCTTCCCAAAAGTTCTTCGAAATGATTAAGAATGAAGAAATTGCTACCTTAATCGAAAATGGCATAACGTAAGTCTTTCTATTTAGCACTTGTGCGCGCAACTCAACATCTCTGTTTTAGAGTTGCTGTCGAATTTAAACGTAGTGACCGTGTTCTGATAAACCAAGGTCATACACCGATGCCACGATTAGTAGATGGATTTTATCTATCTTTTGAAGAATTTTTAAAGGATTTGGATAATCGCCGGATGGAACATTTAACTAATTGATAACTGACTGCAAATGAGTGTGATTTAATTTCGATCCATTATCAAAAAATCTATTGTAAACAATTAATTTTGTAAATAAAAAATTCATCAATTTTGTATTCTTTTGTTGTGACTTTCTAGTAATACTTTTCACTAGTTAATATAATGTTGCTAAATAATCTTCTGCCATTTGTAGGAAACATAATATAGTTGTTAAATTGACCTTGAATCTTTTGTTGCTCACACACGCTTCCTGTTTCTATACTATTTTTTATATAAGAAATAATTCCTATAAAAAAAGTCGCTGGAAATGAGATTCCACAGTACTTCTCTCGTTGCTATGTTAAACTTTGTTATTCAAATATTTAGAATTTTGAGGCATCTTTTATTAAAAAAAATGTATCGGGTTATTTAAAAATGTTTTTTAAATTTTAACTAGGAACCAAATTTTAAACAAATTTAAGCGATAAAGTTGAAACGTGTGTATGAAAAGATTAAAAAAGTGAAAAGTTTGTTATAGGTACTCTAATTGAATGAAACTATTTGAAGCTAGATTTAAAATTACCAATATAAATCAATGTTTGAAGTAAATCCTAGCACTATCAGTGTAAGGGGTGTGTTAAGGGTTAAAAACATGAATTGAGGATTCTAGCCTATTTTTGAATAAACTAGTTAAAATTATATTTCAATTTATTATTAGAAAACCAATTTGAAAAAAATCTAACAAATCAAACTGTAAGGGGTGCATTAAGGGTTACAATTGTAATATGTAGGTCCTACCCTAATTTCAATTAAATTAACTAAATAATGATAAGTTAAATAAGTTAAAATTACTACTGGAATCCAAATTTGGAAGAAATCCGAGCATTTTGACTGTAAAGGGTATATTAAGTTCTAAAATAAAGGTCGCAGATTATTTTTAATTAAATTATTCGTAAATTTGGTTTAAATGTATAGTAGAAATATAATATGAAGAAAATCTGATCCATATGAATCAAACTGTATATTTGGGGGGTGGGGGTGTGTAGTTAGGGTCGTAAATTATTTTTTGCGCCTTCATACGGCATGACTAGATTTCTACATCTTAAAATCCGCCAGAAAAGGGTTTTTGCCGGCCTCGGCCTGCAAAGTGTTTCCATAGTTACATATTTTTTCCATTTTTAGTTTTTCCTGCAAAGTGTTTCCAAAGTGTTTCCATAGTTAGTTATTTTTCCAATATCGGCCTGAAGATTTTTGTGGCAATAAATTGTTTATAACATTTTCTGCAGCTTTTAAAATATGTTTTGGTGTATCCACATTTTGAAAGTTTGCAATTACTGTATATGACATTGACATTTGTTAGTGTCAAAAAAAAACAAAAGATGGCTCTATTTATTTTTTTGCATTGTCAATTTATTATTTAGCATTTTTTTGAAGAACTATGTATTTATAAGAGTATTCGACACAAAAAATATTGTACGCAACATGTCCGGAAAGATTCCTTGCAGGACACGCCGACTTTCAGGCCTCCGCCTGCGGCGTCGGCCTGAAACTCGTCTGCTTGTCCTGCAAGATACTACTTTCCGGACTTGTTACGTAAATAACTATTTAATCACTCATTATGTAAATATATATAAAATTACTGATGGAAAATGGTGGGTTATGCTGACATATACAGATCAAAACACTGTCAATTTTTGAACAAATAATTTAAAGGACCAACAGGCCACAAAACTTGATAAAAAATCTCGGAGAGTAGAGTTCCATGATCGGAAAGCGTTTCTCTGATTTGCCGAATTACCTCTAAATCTTGCCTAAATTACTTAAAATTTCAGTTAGTTTTGTAGCGGCTTGTGTTTTGTTAGTCCAGTAGAGTATAATTCGAGTAGGCGATGCAGTTATTTACAATTCGAGTAGATACCATTTTGGAACCTACTCATTCTTAAATGTTTAGAATATGCAGTTATTTACATCTAGCGTAGGCCATGTAGTTGATTACATCTGGTACATTTAAAGTAGGCCTTGCAGTTGTGTACAACTAAAGTATCTAGGCGATGTAATTGTATACATCTAGAGTAGGCTAGGTTTAGAATTCTCTATAAAAGGAACGCACTCGTTTAGACATTAGTCAGTTGAATTTTGTATCTTGGAAGAGATTGTTTGTACAATTTAAAATATACAAATATACTTCGCTATTATATTGAATGGTTGTTTTTGCAACCACTGTTTAGTGAACGAAAAACAAATTAAAAGGGGCAAGCTAGTAAATCTGTAGTAATTAGTTTTCATAAGTTTTATGATGCTCTTTGATTTGATGCAACTTCCTTGAAGTTAAATTATAGACTTGAAGTTTGATACTAACTCTATTCAATTTCAGGATTATTGGTCTACGATGGTAGATAAAATACGTTTCGCAGCCCATAAAATAGCAATGACAAGTTTGAAAATGCGGGCTATGCCAGAATTAATGGAATACCGTAATTTAGAAACTAAACAAATTTTAGTTGAAGAACCATATCGAGAAAGGGTTGACCCAATCGATAAAACCAAACAGAACTGGCCACCTAAACGGAATTTGTATGCTGAATTAGCCAGACAATTCAAAAATGATGAAAACACCAATGCGACCATCGTTATTGGAGATGTCCAATTTAAGGTTCACATGCAAATATTACGAACCTACTCCAAATATTTTTGTAACTTTCCCAATTCCACCGTTTCCGAATTTGAAATTAAACCAGAAAACTGTTCTGCTGGCGTTTTTCGCATTATCTACAATTGGATGCGAAGCGATGATGAAAAATGCTATGAGACTTTAATTACCAGGCAGAACATATTAAGCATCTACAAAGGTAGTAACTATTTGCAAATAGAAACTCTGCAAAAGCAGTTGTGGTCAATTATGGTACAAGAAACGGCCTTTAACGAAGGGAGTGCGTACTATTTGTACATTGAGGCACAACATCAGAATCTACCGGAAGTGGCAGCAATTATGCTTCCACGAATTAAAACATTTTTTGTTTCACTGGTTGGAAGTTTAAATTTTCTACAACTGTCATTCCCTGATTTAAAGAAAATCCTTACTTCCGATAACATAGAAGTACAATGCGAAGGTCAAATATTTTATTCTGCTATGCGCTGGATAAAACACGATCCTGTTAACAGACTACCACTAAAAGTGGAATTGATGAACTGTATTCGATTTGAAAATATGTGGTTGCAGGAGTTATTCCTTATCAAAATTGAACTAGCTTCCCAAAAGTTCTTCGAAATGATTAAGAATGAAGAAATTGCTACCTTAATCGAAAATGGCATAACGTAAGTCTTTCTATTTAGCACTTGTGCGCGCAACTCAACATCTCTGTTTTAGAGTTGCTGTCGAATTTAAACGTAGTGACCGTGTTCTGATAAACCAAGGTCATACACCGATGCCACGATTAGTAGATGGATTTTATCTATCTTTTGAAGAATTTTTAAAGGATTTGGATAATCGCCGGATGGAACATTTAACTAATTGATAACTGACTGCAAATGAGTGTGATTTAATTTCGATCCATTATCAAAAAATCTATTGTAAACAATTAATTTTGTAAATAAAAAATTCGCTGGAAATGAGATTCCACAGTACTTCTCTCGTTGCTATATTAAAATTTGTTATTCAAATTTTCAGAATTTTGAGGCATCTTTTATTGAAAAAATTTATCGGGTATTTAAAAATGCTTTTTAAATTTTAACTAAGAACCAAATTTTAAACAAATTTAAGCGATAAAGTTGAAACGTATGTATGAAAAGATTAAAAAGTGAAAAATTTGTTGTAGGTACTCTAATTTAATGAAACTATTTGAAGCTAGATTTAAAATTACCAATATAAATCAATGTTTGAAGTAAATCCTATCACTATTAGTGTAAGGGGTGTGTTAAGGGTTAAAAACATGAATTGAGGATTCTAGGACATTTTTTATTAAAGTTGTTTAAATTATATTTCAATTTATTATTAGAAAACAAATTTAAAAGAAATCTGACAAATCAAACTGTAAGGGGTGCATTAGGGGTTACAATTGTAATATGTAGGTCCTACCCTAATTTTAATTTAATTAACTAAATAATGACAAGTTAAGTAAGTTAAATTACTACTAGGATCCAAATTTGAAAGAAATCCGAGCATTTTGACTGTACATGGTATGTTAAGGGTTGAAATTGCAAAGGAAGGGTTGCATACTATTTTAAATTATATTATTCGTAAATATGTTTAAAATGTCTAGTAGAAATCGAATATGAAGAAAATCCGAACCATATGACTCAAACTCTATATTGGAGGGGTGGGGGTGTGTGGTAAGGGTCGAAAATTATTTTTACTCACTCTTTATGTAAATATTACTAAAATAACTGATGGAAAAGTATGGGTAATGCTGCCATATAAGAATCACAACACCGGCAATTTTTGAACAATTAACTTAAATGGCAAATGGGTCGTAGGGGCTTATTTTTAGGGGATGAAACTTTT
The DNA here is from genome assembly GCA_963556235.1 of Cryptophagus acutangulus. NCBI lineage: Eukaryota > Metazoa > Arthropoda > Insecta > Coleoptera > Cryptophagidae > Cryptophagus > Cryptophagus acutangulus. The sequence goes on from OY744558.1 coordinate 10,843,712, forward strand.
ACCAGCATTTTCTTCAATGTATCCCTAATATGTATACCAAATTTGGTCCAAATCAAATATTCCTCCTGGCAGGTATTCACGTTACAACTTATTCATTTTTACAACTTTTTGACCCTTCAACCCTTAATAAAAATTCAACCCTATAATAAACTCCAGATTTTTTGAAAGCATTCACCACTTGGGGTATACACGAAACATATGTTGAATATTTGGTTAAAATCGGTCAGCAACTTTAGAAGATTAAGTGGATCTACCGATTTTGCCATTTTTAGCATGTTTTTGGCCTATAACGCGCAGGTCTTTGAGAATTTTATAAACTTTTTTCCTTCGATATCATCTATGGGCAGGTAGAAAAAAAGGACGCAAATTTTGCTTTAATCGGGTCAGTAGATTCCGAAATATAGTGGTTTAAAGAATTGCACAGACCGACAGACCGACAGACCGACAGACGGAAATTAGTGAATATGATTTTCGTAATCTACGCATTCTATAATGTAGAAAAAAGTGAAATTTGGAGAAATTTTTTTTTTCATGAATACAATACTTCCTCTACGAGAGAAGTAATTCATGAATTTTGTGTTCTTTTGTTGTGACTTTCTAGTAATACTTTTTACTAGTTAATATAATGTTGCTAAATAATCTTCTGCCATTTGTAGGAAACATAATATAGTTGTTAAATTGACCTTGAATCTTTTGTTGCTCACACACGCTTCCTGTTTCTATACTATTTTTTATATAAGAAATAATTCCTATAAAAAAAGTCGCTGGAAATGAGATTCCACAGTATTTCTCTCGTTGCTATGTTAAACTTTGTTATTCAAATATTTAGAATTTTGAGGCATCTTTTATTAAAAAAAATGTATCGGGTTATTTAAAAATGTTTTTTAAATTTTAACTAGGAACCAAATTTTAAACAAATTTAAGCGATAAAGTTGAAACGTGTGTATGAAAAGATTAAAAAAGTGAAAAGTTTGTTATAGGTACTCTAATTGAATGAAACTATTTGAAGCTAGATTTAAAATTACCAATATAAATCAATGTTTGAAGTAAATCCTAGCACTATCAGTGTAAGGGGTGTGTTAAGGGTTAAAAACATGAATTGAGGATTCTAGCCTATTTTTGAATAAACTAGTTAAAATTATATTTCAATTTATTATTAGAAAACCAATTTGAAAAAAATCTAACAAATCAAACTGTAAGGGGTGCATTAAGGGTTACAATTGTAATATGTAGGTCCTACCCTAATTTCAATTAAATTAACTAAATAATGATAAGTTAAATAAGTTAAAATTACTACTGGAATCCAAATTTGGAAGAAATCCGAGCATTTTGACTGTAAAGGGTATATTAAGTTCTAAAATAAAGGTCGCAGATTATTTTTAATTAAATTATTCGTAAATTTGGTTTAAATGTATAGTAGAAATATAATATGAAGAAAATCTGATCCATATGAATCAAACTGTATATTTGGGGGTGGGGGTGTGTAGTTAGGGTCGTAAATTATTTTTAATCACTCATTATGTAAATATATATAAAATTACTGATGGAAAATGGTGGGTTATGCTGACATATACAGATCAAAACACTGTCAATTTTTGAACAAATAATTTAAAGGACCAACAGGCCACAAGGGTTTATTTTTAGGGGATGAAACTTTTACCAGCATTTTCTTCAATGTATTCCTAATATGTATGCCAAATTTGGTTTTAATAAAATGTTCCTCCTGACAGGTATTCACGTTACGAATTATGCATTTTGAGAACTTTTTGACTTTTCAACCCTTAATAAACAGTCAACCCTTAAAAAAACTTCAGATTTTTTGAAAGCATTCACCACTTGGGGTATACACAAAACATATGTTCAATGTTTGATCAAAATCGGTCTGCAACTTTAGAAGATTAAGTGGATGCACCGATTTTGCTGTTTTTGGCATGTTTTTGGCCAATAATGCGCAGGTCCTTGAGAATTTCCTAACTTTTTTTGCTTTGACTTAATCAACGGGCAGGTAGAAAAAAAGGACGCAAATTTTGCTTTAATCGGGTCAGTAAATTCCGAAATATAGCGGTTTAAAGAAACGAACAGACCGACATACCGACAGACGGAAATTAGTGAATATGATTTTCGTAATCTACGCATTCTATAATGTAGAAAATTTCGCTGGAAATGAGATTCCACAGTACTTCTCTCGTTGCTATGTTAAAATTTGTTATTCAAATTTTTAGAATTTTGAGGCATTTCTTATTGAAAAAAATTTATCAGGTTATTTAAAAATGCTTTTTAAATTTTAACTAGAAACCAAATTTTAAACAAATTTAAGTGATAAAGTTGAAACGTGTGTATGAAAAGATTAAAAAGTGAAAAATTTGTTGTAGGTACTCTAATTTAATGAAACTATTTGATGCTAGATTCAAAATTACCAATATATATCAATGTTTAAAGTAAATCCTAGCACTATGAGTGTAAGGGGTGTGTTAAGGGTTAAAAACATCAATTGAGGAAAGAGGATTCTAGCCTATTTTTGAATAAACTAGTTAAAATTATATTTAAATTTATTATTAGAAAACAAATTTGAAAAAAATCTGACAAATCAAACTGTAAGAGGTGCATTAAGGGTTACAATTGTAATATGTAGGTCCTACCCTAATTTCAATTAAATTAAGTAAATATTGCTAAGTTAAATAAGTTAAAATTACTACTGGAATCCAAATTTGGAAGAAATCCGAGCATTTTGACTGTAAAGGGTATATTAAGGGTTGAAGTTTTAAAATTAGGGGTCGCAGATTATTTTTAATTAGATTAGTCGTAAAATTGCTTTAAATGTATAGTAGAAATATAATATGAAGAAATTCCGATCCATATGACTCACACTGTATATTTGGGGGGTGGGGGTGTGTAGTTAAGGTCGTAAATTATTTTTAATCACTCATTATGGAAATATATATAAAATTACTGAAGGAAAATAGTGGGTTATGCTGACATATACAGATCAAAACACTGTCAATTTTTGAACAAATAATTTAAAGGACCAACAGGCCACAAAACTTGATAAAAAATCTCGGAGAGTAGAGTTCCATGATCGGAAAGCGTTTCTCTGATTTGCCGAATTACCTCTAAATCTTGCCTAAATTACTTAAAATTTCAGTTAGTTTTGTAGCGGCTTGTGTTTTGTTAGTCTAGTAGAGTATAATTCGAGTAGGCGATGCAGTTATTTACAATTCGAGTAGATACCATTTTGGAACCTACTCATTCTTAAATGTTTAGAATATGCAGTTATTTACATCTAGCGTAGGCCATGTAGTTGATTACATCTGGTACATTTAAAGTAGGCCTTGCAGTTGTGTACAACTAAAGTATCTAGGCGATGTAATTGTATACATCTAGAGTAGGCTAGGTTTAGAATTCTCTATAAAAGGAACGCACTCGTTTAGACATTAGTCAGTTGAATTTTGTATCTTGGAAGAGATTGTTTGTACAATTTAAAATATACAAATATACTTCGCTATTATATTGAATGGTTGTTTTTGCAACCACTGTTTAGTGAACGAGAAACAAATTAAAAGGGGCAAGCTAGTAAATCTGTAGTAATTAGTTTTCATAAGTTTTATGATGCTCTTTGATTTGATGCAACTTCCTTGAAGTTAAATTATAGGCTAGAAGTTTGATACTAACTCTATTCAATTTCAGGATTATTGGTCTACGATGGTAGATAAAATACGTTTTGCAGCCCATAAAATAGCAATGTCAAGTTTGAAAATGCGGGCTATGCCAGAATTAATGGAATACCGTAATTTAGAAACTAGCCAAATTTTAGTTGAAGAACCATATCGAGAAAGGGTTGACCCAATCGATAAAACCAAACAGAATTGGCCACCTAAACGGAATTTGTATGCTGAATTAGCCAGACAATTCAAAAATGATGAAAACACCAATGCGACCATCGTTATTGGAGATGTCCAATTTAAGGTTCACATGCAAATATTACGAACCTACTCCAAATACTTTCCCAATTCCACCGTTTCCGAATTTGAAATTAAACCAGAAAACTGTTCTGCTGACGTTTTTCGCATTATCTACAATTGGATGCGAAGCGATGATGAAAAATGCTATGAGACTTTAATTACCAGGCAGAACATATTAAGCATCTACAAAGGTAGTAACTATTTGCAAATAGAAACTCTGCAAAAGCAGTTGTGGTCAATTATGGTACAAGAAACGGCCTTTAACGAAGGGAGTGCGTACTATTTGTACATTGAGGCACAACATCAGAATCTACCGGAAGTGGCAGAAATTATGCTTCCACGAATTAAAACATTTTTTGTTTCACTGGTTGGAAGTTTAAATTTTCTACAACTGTCATTCCCTGATTTAAAGAAAATCCTTACTTCCGATAACATAGAAGTACAATGCGAAGGTCAAATATTTTATTCTGCTATGCGCTGGATAAAACACGATCCTGTTAACAGACTACCACTAAAAGTGGAATTGATGAACTGTATTCGATTTGAAAATATGTGGTTGCAGGAGTTATTCCTTATCAAAATTGAACTAGCTTCCCAAAAGTTCTTCGAAATGATTAAGAATGAAGAAATTGCTACCTTAATCGAAAATGGCATAACGTAAGTCTTTCTATTTAGCACTTGTGCGCGCAACTCAACATCTCTGTTTTAGAGTTGCTGTCGAATTTAAACGTAGTGACCGTGTTCTGATAAACCAAGGTCATACACCGATGCCACGATTAGTAGATGGATTTTATCTATCTTTTGAAGAATTTTTAAAGGATTTGGATAATCGCCGGATGGAACATTTAACTAATTGATAACTGACTGCAAATGAGTGTGATTTAATTTCGATCCATTATCAAAAAATCTATTGTAAACAATTAATTTTGTAAATAAAAAATTCATCAATTTTGTGTTCTTTTGTTGTGACTTTCTAGTAATACTTTTCACTAGTTAATATAATGTTGCTAAATAATCTTCTGCCATTTGTAGGAAACATAATATAGTTGTTAAATTGACCTTGAATCTTTTGTTGCTCACACACGCTTCCTGTTTCTATACTATTTTTTATATAAGAATTAATTCCTATAAAAAAATTCGCTAGAAATGAGATTCCACAGTACTTCTCTCGTTGCTATGTTAAAATTTGTTATTCAAATATTTAGAATTTTGAAGCATCTTTTATTGAAAAAAATGTATCGGGTTATTTAAAAATGTTTTTTAAATTTTAACTAGAAACCAAATTTTAAACAAATTTAAGCGATAAAGTTGAAAGGTGTGTATGAAAAAATTAAAAAGTGAAAAATTTGTTATAGGTTCTCTAATTTAATGAAACTATTTGAAGCTAGATTTAAAATTACCAATATAAATCAATGTTTGAAGTAAATCCTAGCACTAGCAGTGTAAGGGGTGTGTTAAGGGTTAATAACATGAATTGAGGATTCTAGCCTATTTTTGAATAAACTAGTTAAAATTATATTTCAATTTATTATTAGAAAACAAATTTGAAAAAAATCTGACAAATCAAACTGTAAGGGGTGCATTAAAGGTTACAATTGTAATATGTAGGTCCTACCCTAATTTCAATTAAATTAACTAAATAATGATAAGTTAAATAAGTTAAAATTACTACTGGAATCCAAATTTGGAAGAAATCCGAGCATTTTGACTGTAAAGGGTATATTAAGGGTTGAAGTTCTAAAATTAGGGGTCGCAGATTATTTTTAATTAGATTATTCGTAAAATTGCTTTAAATGTATAGTATAAATATAATATGAAGAAATTCCGATCCATATGACTCACACTGTATATTTGGGGGGTGGAGGTGTGTAGTTAAGGTCGTAAATTATTTTTAATCACTCATTATGGAAATATATATAAAATTACTGAAGGAAAATAGTGGGTTATGCTGACATATACAGATCAAAACACTGTCAATTTTTGAACAAATAATTTAAAGGACCAACAGGCCACAAAACTTGATAAAAAATTTCGGAGAGTAGAGTTCCATGATCGGAAAGCGTTTCTCTAATTTGCCGAATTACCTCTAAATCTTGCCTAAATTACTTAAAATTTTAGTTAGTTTTGTAGCGGCTTGTGTTTTGTTAGTCTAGTAGAGTATAATTCGAGTAGGCGATGCAGTTATTTACAATTCGAGTAGATACCATTTTGGAACCTACTCATTCTTAAATGGTAAGAATATGCAGTTATTTACATCTAGCGTAGGCCATGTAGTTGCTTACATCTGGTACATTTAAAGTAGGCCTTGCAGTTGTGTACAACTAGAGTATCTAGGCGATAAAATTGTATACATCTAGAGTAGGCTAGGTTTAGAATTCTCTATAAAAGGAACGCACTCGTTTAGACATTAGTCAGTTGAATTTTGTATCTTGGCAGAGATTGTTTGTACAATTTAAAATATACAAATATACTTCGCTATTATATTGAATGGTTGTTTTTGCAACCACTGTTTAGTGAACGAAAAACAAATTAAAAGGGGCAAGCTAGTAAATCTGTAGTAATTAGTTTTCATAAGTTTTATGATGCTCTTTGATTTGATGCAACTTCCTTGAAGTTAAATTATAGACTTGAAGTTTGATACTAACTCTATTCAATTTCAGGATTATAGGTCTACGATGGTAGATAAAATACGTTTCGCAGCCCATAAAATAGCAATGTCAAGTTTGAAAATGCGGGCTATGCCAGAATTAATGGAATACCGTAATTTAGAAACTAGCCAAATTTTAGTTGAAGAACCATATCGAGAAAGGGTTGACCCAATTGATAAAACCAAACAGAATTGGCCACCTAAACGGAATTTGTATGCTGCATTAGCCAGACAATTCAAAAATAATGAAAACACCAATGCGACCATCGTTATTGGAGATGTCCAATTTAAGGTTCACATGCAAATATTACGAACCTACTCCAAATATTTTTGTAACTTTCCCAATTCCACCGTTTCCGAATTTGAAATTAAACCAGAAAACTGTTCTGCTGACGTTTTTCGCATTATCTACAATTGGATGCGAAGCGATGATGAAAAATGCTATGAGACTTTAATTACCAGGCAGAACATATTAAGCATCTACACAGGTAGTAACTATTTGCAAATAGAAACTCTGCAAAAGCAGTTGTGGTCAATTATGGTACAAGAAACGGCCTTTAACGAAGGGAGTGCGTACTATTTGTACATTGAGGCACAACATCAGAATCTACCGGAAGTGGCAGAAATTATGCTTCCACGAATTAAAACATTTTTTGTTTCACTGGTTGGAAGTTTAAATTTTCTACAACTGTCATTCCCTGATTTAAAGAAAATCCTTACTTCCGATAACATAGAAGTACAATGCGAAGGTCAAATATTTTATTCTGCTATGCGCTGGATAAAACACGATCCTGTTAACAGACTACCACTAAAAGTGGAATTGATGAACTGTATTCGATTTGAAAATATGTGGTTGCAGGAGTTATTCCTTATCAAAATTGAACTAGCTTCCCAAAAGTTCTTCGAAATGATTAAGAATGAAGAAATTGCTACCTTAATCGAAAATGGCATAACGTAAGTCTTTCTATTTAGCACTTGTGCGCGCAACTCAACATCTCTGTTTTAGAGTTGCTGTCGAATTTAAACGTAGTGACCGTGTTCTGATAAACCAAGGTCATACACCGATGCCACGATTAGTAGATGGATTTTATCTATCTTTTGAAGAATTTTTAAAGGATTTGGATAATCGCCGGATGGAACATTTAACTAATTGATAACTGACTGCAAATGAGTGTGATTTAATTTCGATCCATTATCAAAAAATCTATTGTAAACAATTAATTTTGTAAATAAAAAATTCATGAATTTTGTGTTCTTTTGTTGTGACTTTCTAGTAATACTTTTCACTAGTTAATATAATGTTGCTAAATAATCTTCTGCCATTTGTAGGAAACATAATATAGTTGTTAAATTGACCTTGAATCTTTTGTTGGTCACACACGCTTCCTGTTTCTATACTATTTTTTATATAAGAAATAATTCCTATAAAAAAAGTCGCTGGAAATGAGATTCCACAGTACTTCTCTCGTTGCTATGTTAAACTTTGTTATTCAAATATTTAGAATTTTGAGGCATCTTTTATTAAAAAAAATGTATCGGGTTATTTAAAAATGTTTTTTAAATTTTAACTAGGAACCAAATTTTAAACAAATTTAAGCGATAAAGTTGAAACGTGTGTATGAAAAGATTAAAAAAGTGAAAAGTTTGTTATAGGTACTCTAATTGAATGAAACTATTTGAAGCTAGATTTAAAATTACCAATATAAATCAATGTTTGAAGTAAATCCTAGCACTATCAGTGTAAGGGGTGTGTTAAGGGTTAAAAACATGAATTGAGAATTCTAGCCTATTTTTGAATAAACTAGTTAAAATTATATTTCAATTTATTATTGGAAAACCAATTTGAAAAAAATCTAACAAATCAAACTGTAAGGGGTGCATTAAGGGTTACAATTGTAATATGTAGGTCCTACCCTAATTTCAATTAAATTAACTAAATAATGATAAGTTAAATAAGTTAAAATTACTACTGGAATCCAAATTTGGAAGAAATCCGAGCATTTTGACTGTAAAGGGTATATTAAGTTCTAAAATAAAGGTCGCAGATTATTTTTAATTAAATTATTCGTAAATTTGGTTTAAATGTATAGTAGAAATATAATATGAAGAAAATCTGATCCATATGAATCAAACTGTATATTTGGGGGTGGGGGTGTGTAGTTAGGGTCGTAAATTATTTTTAATCACTCATTATGTAAATATATATAAAATTACTGATGGAAAATGGTGGGTTATGCTGACATATACAGATCAAAACACTGTCAATTTTTGAACAAATAATTTAAAGGACCAACAGGCCACAAGGGTTTATTTTTAGGGGATGAAACTTTTACCAGCATTTTCTTCAATGTATTCCTAATATGTATGCCAAATTTGGTTTTAATAAAATGTTCCTCCTGACAGGTATTCACGTTACGAATTATGCATTTTGAGAACTTTTTGACCCTTCAACCCTTAATAAACAGTCAACCCTTAAAAAAACTTCAGATTTTTTGAAAGCATTCACCACTTGGGGTATACACAAAACATATGTTCAATGTTTGATCAAAATCGGTCTGCAACTTTAGAAGATTAAGTGGATGCACCGATTTTGCTGTTTTTGGCATGTTTTTGGCCAATAATGCGCAGGTCCTTGAGAATTTTCTAACTTTTTTTGCTTTGACTTAATCAACGGGCAGGTAGAAAAAAAGGACGCAAATTTTGCTTTAATCGGGTCAGTAAATTTCGAAATATAGCGGTTTAAAGAAACGAACAGACCGACATACCGACAGACGGAAATTAGTGAATATGATTTTCGTAATCTACGCATTCTATAATGTAGAAAATTTCGCTGGAAATGAGATTCCACAGTACTTCTCTCGTTGCTATGTTAAAATTTGTTATTCAAATTTTTAGAATTTTGAGGCATTTCTTATTGAAAAAAATTTATCAGGTTATTTAAAAATGCTTTTTAAATTTTAACTAGAAACCAAATTTTAAACAAATTTAAACGATAAAGTTGAAACGTGTGTATGAAAAGATTAAAAAGTGAAAAATTTGTTGTAGGTACTCTAATTTAATGAAACTATTTGATGCTAGATTCAAAATTACCAATATATATCAATGTTTAAAGTAAATCCTAGCACTATGAGTGTAAGGGGTGTGTTAAGGGTTAAAAACATCAATTGAGGAATGAGGATTCTAGCCTATTTTTGAATAAACTAGTTAAAATTATATTTCAATTTATTATTAGAAAACAAATTTGAAAAAAAATCTGACAAATCAAACTGTAAGAGGTGCATTAAGGGTTACAATTGTAATATGTAGGTCCTACCCTAATTTCAATTAAATTAAGTAAATATTGCTAAGTTAAATAAGTTAAAATTACTACTGGAATCCAAATTTGGAAGAAATCCGAGCATTTTGACTGTAAAGGGTATATTAAGGGTTGAAGTTCTAAAATTAGGGGTCGCAGATTATTTTTAATTAGATTATTCGTAAAATTGCTTTAAATGTATAGTAGAAATATAATATGAAGAAATTCCGATCCATATGACTCACACTGTATATTTGGGGGGTGGGGGTGTGTAGTTAAGGTCGTAAATTATTTTTTCTAATTTTGGCATGTAAAATGTGACTTTTCAAAATCGATTGTAGTTGGCAAACGGCACATTTTACGCAACTGGTGATGTAATGAAAAATATTTCACAACTGGTGATGAAAAGTTCCGAATAAAGCCTACTTGTTTTGATAAAATTCACTAAATTATTAATATCATAAGTTTAAAAAACTCTTTTTTGAGAAGGTTCTTGTAAAAATTAGAAAAAATCTTGTATGCAACATGTTAGGAAATGCTATTTTGTGTAACTCGCGTTATTTTGCAGAACTCGCTGCGCTCGTCCCGCAGAAATCCGCTCGTTACACAAAAAAATGCATTTCCTAACTGGTTGCATAAATAGCTATTTTCTAATTTTGGCATGTAAAATGTGACTTTTCAAAATCGATTGTAGTTGGCAAACGGCACATTTTACGCAACTGGTGATGTAATGAAAAATATTTCACAACTGGTGATGAAAAGTTCCGAATAAAGCCTACTTGTTTTGATAAAATTCACTAAATTATTAATATCATAAGTTTAAAAAACTCTTTTTTGAGAAGGATCTTGTAAAAATTAGAAAAAATCTTGTATGCAACATGTTAGGAAATGCTATTTTGTGTAACTCGCGTTATTTTGCAGAACTCGCTGCGCTCGTCCCGCAGAAATCCGCTCGTTACACAAAAAAATGCATTTCCTAACTGGTTGCATAAATAGCTATTTAATCACTCATTATGGAAATATATATATAAAATTACTGAAGGAAAATAGTGGGTTATGCTGACATATACAGATCAAAACACTGTCAATTTTTGAACAAATAATTTAAAGGACCAACAGGCCACAAAACTTGATAAAAAATCTCGGAGAGTAGAGTTCCATGATCGGAAAGCGTTTCTCTGATTTGCCGAATTACCTCTAAATCTTGCCTAAATTACTTAAAATTTCAGTTAGTTTTGTAGCGGCTTGTGTTTTGTTAGTCTAGTAGAGTATAATTCGAGTAGGCGATGCAGTTATTTACAATTCGAGTAGATACCATTTTGGAACCTACTCATTCTTAAATGTTTAGAATATGCAGTTATTTACATCTAGCGTAGGCCATGTAGTTGCTTACATCTGGTACATTTAAAGTAGGCCTTGCAGTTGTGTACAACTAAAGTATCTAGGCGATGTAATTGTATACATCTAGAGTAGGCTAGGTTTAGAATTCTCTATAAAAGGAACGCACTCGTTTAGACATTAGTCAGTTGAATTTTGTATCTTGGAAGAGATTGTTTGTACAATTTAAAATATACAAATATACTTCGCTATTATATTGAATGGTTGTTTTTGCAACCACTGTTTAGTGAACGAGAAACAAATTAAAAGGGGCAAGCTAGTAAATCTGTAGTAATTAGTTTTCATAAGTTTTATGATGCTCTTTGATTTGATGCAACTTCCTTGAAGTTAAATTATAGGCTAGAAGTTTGATACTAACTCTATTCAATTTCGGGATTATTGGTCTACGATGGTAGATAAAATACGTTTTGCAGCCCATAAAATAGCAATGTCAAGTTTGAAAATGCGGGCTATGCCAGAATTAATGGAATACCGTAATTTAGAAACTAGCCAAATTTTAGTTGAAGAACCATATCGAGAAAGGGTTGACCCAATCGATAAAACCAAACAGAATTGGCCACCTAAACGGAATTTGTATGCTGAATTAGCCAGACAATTCAAAAATAATGAAAACACCAATGCGACCATCGTTATTGGAGATGTCCAATTTAAGGTTCACATGCAAATATTACGAACCTACTCCAAATATTTTTGTAACTTTCCCAATTCCACCGTTTCCGAATTTGAAATTAAACCAGAAAACTGTTCTGCTGACGTTTTTCGCATTATCTACAATTGGATGCGAAGCGATGATGAAAAATGCTATGAGACTTTAATTACCAGGCAGAACATATTAAGCATCTACACAGGTAGTAACTATTTGCAAATAGAAACTCTGCAAAAGCAGTTGTGGTCAATTATGGTACAAGAAACGGCCTTTAACGAAGGGAGTGCGTACTATTTGTACATTGAGGCACAACATCAGAATCTACCGGAAGTGGCAGAAATTATGCTTCCACGAATTAAAACATTTTTTGTTTCACTGGTTGGAAGTTTAAATTTTCTACAACTGTCATTCCCTGATTTAAAGAAAATCCTTACTTCCGATAACATAGAAGTACAATGCGAAGGTCAAATATTTTATTCTGCTATGCGCTGGATAAAACACGATCCTGTTAACAGACTACCACTAAAAGTGGAATTGATGAACTGTATTCGATTTGAAAATATGTGGTTGCAGGAGTTATTCCTTATCAAAATTGAACTAGCTTCCCAAAAGTTCTTCGAAATGATTAAGAATGAAGAAATTGCTACCTTAATCGAAAATGGCATAACGTAAGTCTTTCTATTTAGCACTTGTGCGCGCAACTCAACATCTCTGTTTTAGAGTTGCTGTCGAATTTAAACGTAGTGACCGTGTTCTGATAAACCAAGGTCATACACCGATGCCACGATTAGTAGATGGATTTTATCTATCTTTTGAAGAATTTTTAAAGGATTTGGATAATCGCCGGATGGAACATTTAACTAATTGATAACTGACTGCAAATGAGTGTGATTTAATTTCGATCCATTATCAAAAAATCTATTGTAAACAATTAATTTTGTAAATAAAAAATTCATCAATTTTGTGTTCTTCTGTTGTGACTTTCTAGTAATACTTTTCACTAGTTAATATAATGTTGCTAAATAATCTTCTGCCATTTGTAGGAAACATAATATAGTTGTTAAATTGACCTTGAATCTTTTGTTGCTCACACACGCTTCCTGTTTCTATACTATTTTTTATATAAGAAATAATTCCTATAAAAAATTCGCTAGAAATGAGATTCCACAGTACTTCTCTCGTTGCTATGTTAAAATTTGTTATTCAAATATTTAGAATTTTGAGGCATCTTTTATTGAAAAAAATGTATCGGGTTATTTAAAAATGTTTTTTAAATTTTAACTAGAAACCAAATTTTAAACAAATTTAAGCGATAAAGTTGAAACGTGTGTATGAAAAAATTAAAAAGTGAAAAATTTGTTATAGGTACTCTAATTTAATGAAACTATTTGAAGCTAGATTTAAAATTACCAATATAAATCAATGTTTGAAGTAAATCCTAGCACTATCAGTGTAAGGGGTGTGTTAAGGGTTAATAACATGAATTGAGGATTCTAGCCTATTTTTGAATAAACTAGTTAAAATTATATTTCAATTTATTATTAGAAAACAAATTTGAAAAAAATCTGACAAATCAAACTGTAAGGGGTGCATTAAGGGTTACAATTGTAATATGTAGGTCCTACCCTAATTTCAATTAAATTAACTAAATAATGATAAGTTAAATAAGTTAAAATTACTACTGGAATCCAAATTTGGAAGAAGTCCGAGCATTTTGACTGTAAAGGGTATATTAAGGGTTGAAGTTCTAAAATTAGGGGTCGCAGATTATTATTAATTAGATTATTCGTAAAATTGCTTTAAATGTATAGTAGAAATATAATATGAAGAAATTCCGATCCATATGACTCACACTGTATATTTGGGGGGTGGGGGTGTGTAGTTAAGGTCGTAAATTATTTTTAATCACTCATTATGTAAATATATATAAAATTACTGATGGAAAATGGTGGGTTATGCTGACATATACAGATCAAAACACTGTCAATTTTTGAACAAATAATTTAAAGGACCAACAGGCCACAAGGGCTTATTTTTAGGGGATGAAACTTTTACCAGCATTTTCTTCAATGTATTCCTAATATGAATGCCAAGTTTGGTTCAAATAAAATGTTCCTTCGGGCAGGTATTCACGTTACAAATTATGCATTTTGACAACTTTTTGACCTTTTAACTCTTAACAAACAGTCAACCCTTAAAAAAACTCCAGATTTTTTGAAAGCATTCACCACTTGGGGTATACACAAAACATATGTTCAATGTTTGATCAAAATCGGTCTGCAACTTTAGAAGATTAAGTGGATGCACCGATTTTGCTGTTTTTTCATGTTTTTGGCCAATAATGCGCAGGTCCTTGAAAATTTCCTAACTTTTTACTTCTCTCGTAGAGGAAGTATTGTATTCATGAAAAAAAAAATTCTTCAAATTTCACTTCTTTCTACTTTATAGAATGCGTAGATTACGAAAATCATATTCACTAATTTCCGTCTGTCGGTCTGTCGGTCTGTTCGTTTCTTTAAACCGCTATATTTCGGAATCTACTGAACCGATTAAAGCAAAATTTGCGTCCTTTTTTTCTACCTGCCCATTGATTAGGTCAAAGAAAAAAAAGTTAGGAAATTCTTAAGGACCTGCGCATTATTGGCCAAAAACCTGCCAAAAACAGCAAATTCGGTGCATCCTTTTAATCTTCTAAAGTTGCAGACCGATTTTGACCAAATATTGAACATATGTTTTGTGTATACCCCAAGTGGTAAATGCTTTCAAAAAATCTGTAGTTTTTCTAAGGATTGACTTTTTATTAAGGGTTGAATGGTCAAAAAGTTGTAAAAATGCATAAGTTGTAACGTGAATACCTGCCAGGAGGAATATTTTATTTGAACCAAATTTGGCATACATATTAGGAATACATTGACGAAAATGCTGGTAGAAGTTTCATCCCCTAAAAATAAACCCTAGTAGCCTGTTGGGTCTTTAAATTAATTGTTCAAAAATTGGCGGTGTTTTTATTCTTATATGTCAGCATAACTGACCATTTTTCGTCAGTAATTTTATATATATTCACATATTGAGTGACTAAAAATAATTTACGACCCTAACTACACACCCCCCACCCCCCAAATATATAGTTTGAGTTATATGGATCGGATTTTCTTCATATTAGATTTCTACTATACATTTAAAACAGATTTACGAATAATCTAATTAAAAATAATATGCGACCCTTATTTCACAACTTCAACCCTTAACGTACCCTTTACAGTCAAAATGCTCGGATTTCTTTCAAATTTGGTAGTAGTAATTATAACATATTTAACTTATCATTACTTAGTTAAATTAATTGAAATTAGGCTAGACCTACATTTTACATTTGTAACCCCTAATACCCCCCTCATAGTTAGAATTGTCAGATTTATTTAAATTTTAGTATATAAACGAGAGAAGTACTGTGGAATCTCATTTCCAGCGAATTTTGCTTTGACTTAATCAATGGGCAGGTAGAAAAAAAGGACGCAAATTTTGCTTTAATCGGGTCAGTAGATTCCGAAATATAGCGGTTTAAAGAAACAAACAGACCGACAGACGAAAATTAGTGAATATGATTTTCGTAATCTACGCATTCTATAATGTAGAAAAAAGTGAAATTTGGAGAATTTTTTTTTTTTTTTTTTCATGAATACAATACTTCCTCTACGAGAGAAGTAATATAACAATTTAGTATGCAAATATTTGCAAATATTTGAAATTTTAATAGAGAGGCTAGATAAAAACATATCTTGTTTAGAGGCTAAATTTGACGTCAGTTATGTGCTGCTCTAAAAATCGTTCTCAGAAAGGCAAATTTCAAAATTCAATATTTCGAAAACTAAATTTTTTTATTCAAAAAAACTTTTATATATCATTAAAATAGACTACACAATTTTATTAAAACATAAAATAAATAACATCTATTTTTTTGTGGACATCCCTATTGCTCTAATTTCAAACCTTAGTAAATTATTTGAATTTGTACTACAGGAAATTATAATTTCCTGTAGTACAATCATGTCAAAAGGCTCATTGTTCCTAACCAACATGGATTTATGCCTGGTAGATCTACTACCACCAATTTGTTTAGCATCACTCAATTCATTGCAGATCATATGGCCAAACGTTTACAAGTAGATGTAGTGTACACAGATTTTTCTAAAGCGTTCGACAGATTAAATCATGAAGTTCTTTTGGATAAAATAAATGGATTTGGTTTTTCGACATCATTAGTTACACTTTCTAAATCGTATCTGGACAACAGATATCAATTCGTGCAGTACAAAGGATGTAAATCTAAGTGTTTTCGAGTATTTTCAGGTGTGCCTCAAGATTCAATCTTGGGTCCACTATTTTTTATTATATTTATCAACGACATTGCCTCTAACATCAACGTTAATTACCTTTTATACGCAGATGATATGAAACTCTATTGCACTATTTCCTCTATTCAAGATTGCGTAAACCTCCAGAGTAATTTATTACAAATTCAGGACTGGTGCGTTAAAAATAGCCTACCAATTAATGTTGGGAAGTGTAAAATTGTATCGTACTCTCGTAGGAAGAGCGTATAGTTGTACTCTTACTCGTTAAATCAAATAATAATTCAAAGAGCTGAAACATTTAAAGACTTGGGAGTAACTTTTGACTCAAAGCTATCTTTCAGAGCTCACATTAATGCAATTTCTAGTTTTGCATACAGAAATTTAGGTTTTATTATCTGAAACGTGAATAATTTTTCAGATATTGGTACTTTGTGTTTGCTCTTTTTTGTTTTGGTACAATCACATCTTGAATATGCCTCATTAGTTTGGGCCCCTATTTTTAGAAACAGTATAGACATGATTGAAAATATTCAGCGCAAATTTCTAAAATATGATTGTCTTAGATTTCATGGGTTTTATCCTGAGAGAGGGTTTTTTAATGTTACACTTTTATCAATGTTTGGATTCAACAGCCTTGAAAATCGTAGGCAATGTGGTTCTGTCATTTTCTTGTTTAAGCTATTAAACATTAGTATTGACTGCATTGATATACTATGTCTGATCAACTTTGGTCCGAGATTAGCTGCTCGATCGTAATAAATTACATTTTACCTTCCTCTGTCTCCCACTCAGAATCTTCAAGGCTCACCTTTGCACTATATGTGCAAAAATTACATCCCATGCAAAGATAAATTTGATATCTGCAATTCAAATTTAGTTTAAAAAACAAATGTTTTGGGAACAATTTTGATTAGTTCTTTTATGTTATTGGCACTTTCTATGATTTTATTATGTCTATTTTGTTGTGCTTTTCTTATTTATTTTAATGTCATTTATTGTGTTTTATGTATTACTTGTATATTATAATATATGTTATATCTATAAAGATGTATTCCTTACCAAATTAGGCATATTTGCTGTCTGGTAGTTGTAAATTAAAATGTACATCAAATCATGTACACATATATTAAATGTACATAAAATCATGAATTGAGGATTCTAGGATATTTTTGAATAAACTAGTTATATATTATACTAAATTATATTTCAATTTAATATTAGAAAATAAATTTGAAAGAAATCTGACAAATCAAACTGTAAGAGGTGCATTAAGGGTTACAATTGTGATATGTGGGTTCTAGCCTAATTTCAATCTAATTAACTAAATAACGATAAGTTAATTAAATTAAATTTACTACTTTAATTTAGATTTTGAAAGAAACCCGAGAATTTTGACTGTAGAGGCTATATTAAGGGTTGAAGTTGTAAAATAAGGGTCGCATATTATTTTTAATTATATTACTCGTAAATCTGTTTTACATGTATAGTAGAAATCTAATATGAAGAAAATCCGATCCATATGACTCAAACTGTATATTTGGGGGGTGGGGGGTGTCTAGTTAGGGTCGTAAATTATTTTTAGTCACTCATTATGTGAATATATATAAAATTACTGATGGAAAATGGTGGGTTATGTTGACATATAAGAATCAAAACACCGTCAATTTTTGAACAATTAATTTAAAGACCCAACAGGCCACTAGGGTTCATTTTTACGGAATGAAACTTTACCAGCATTTTCTTCAATGTATTCCTAATATGTATGCCAAATTTGGTTCAAATAAAATATTCCTCCTGGCAGGTATTCACGTTACAAGTCATTCATTTTTACAACTTTTTGACCCTTCAACCCTTAATAAAAAGTCAACCCTTGAAAAATCTCCAGATTTTTTGAAAACATTCACCACTTGGAGTATACACAAAACATATGTTCAATATTTTGTCAAAATCGGTCCGCAACTTTAGAAGATTAAGTGGATGCACCGATTTTGCTGTTTTTGGCATGTTTTTGGCCTATAATGCGCAGGTCTTTGAGAATTTTCTATTTTTTTTTTCTTTGACATAATCAATGGGCAGGTAGAAAAAAAAAACGCAAATTTTATTTTAATCGGGTCAGTAGATTCCGAAATATAACGATTTAAAGAAACGCACAGACCGACAGACAGACCGACAGGCCGACAGACGGAAATTAGTGAATATGATTTTCGTAATCTACGCATTCTATAAAGTAGAAAAAAGTGAAATTTGGAAAAAAAAAATCATAAATACAATACTTCCTCTACGAGAGAAGTAAAAACTATAAGAGGAATATAATATCTTTGATTATCTGATTTGATATTTATAAATAGTTTATACAAATCATATCAAAATTTCACAAAATTTCATTTCCTAGTTTTGGAAATGGACTCTGTGTTTAAAAAACAGAGTCAAAACTTATTACTCCGATAGTAGATGCTTACAGTATCACAAAATTTTGAAATAAATACGAAGCAAAACAATAACAAGCCCACGGGTTCTCTCTTAGCTCTAGTCAACCGTTAGATACTAGATGGCGCTTTCGTGGCGCGTTTAAGGCGGAAATCCTTAATTTGTATGGACAATGACCAACCCAAACAGTAAGATAATACGATTTTTGGATACGGAACAGCAGAACAAGCTGCAATAAGAGGTCTATCGAGAACCACTCCACAAAGAAAGAGAAAGAGAACCACTTTACGTCAACTCCTTTTTGAATTAATAAACATGATGATCATAATGCATAGACTTAAATAGATGTGTCAGACAAAAATGTAAAGGTATCGAAACGAACGGGATTATTTTAAATAGCCTTTGCCTTAAAATTGACGATTAAGAGCGTGCTGCCATATACTTGAAAATAAGGGTAGCGCCACTGTAGAGTGCATTTGATAATTAATTACAAACAAATTAAAAATATTTTTTAGTTTTTGTCACTAGTAACTGATTGGGAATTCTATCATTATTTATATATATATATATATATATATATATATTTTTTTTTGATGGAAAAAAATATAATATCAACAGAAATATTAAAGAAAATCATTAAAAGAAAATTTTTGACATATTTCAAAAAATAATAAGTTTTTTGAATTAGGATTATCCTTACAGAATAATTACATCTCTTCCAAGCACATTAACAGTATAATTAGAGTTTAGTTTTTATTGGTATTCTAGATCAATGTACCAAAAATTTGTCCGTTTTTCAAAACTTCGAATATGTTTTATATCTACATTTTAAAACCACTACTTTTTTTTATTTTTTTACGCACAACTTGATACTAATTGATTGTTTACAACCTATTTACCGAGTCGGTAAGTAAGTGTTGGCAACATGCGGGCTGTAAAAACTACAAAAAGCCCGTAAAAAAAAGCCCGTAAAAAAAAGCCCGGCCGATAAAATGAACATTGAATTGAATATATTGGATATTTATATATTTAATTATAAACTTGTTATAAACAAAACTTAATAAATAATTAAACAATAATACTATTAATTAAGCAATAGCTTCATCAGTTGCAACGACAATATCTTCGGGAATTGCTTCCATTAAGTCTATTTCGTAGTTTGACGTTAGTATTTTATTGACAAATAAATAGATTTTTAACAACGTTCTATTTTTGTTTCAAAGTCACCTAGTTTTTCTCTAGTTATAACTTTTAGCAAAAATATACCTACAAATCATTTAAAAGATGCTACAAATATTTAAGTTGTGCGTAAAACGTTGTACGTTCCTTTGGCCAAACAAAAGATTACACCCTTAGTCGAATAAAGACCCTTGCTGTGCGTCGGGCCTCAAACTTCGACTGCGAGCGTAATCTTTGTTTCGTCCCTCTTAACGTAAATAACTATTTTGTCACCATCGGGTTGATCATGATGTTGTGACGGCCCTAAGTAATTTTAAATCAAATGTAATACCTAATAAAGAAAATATTTAAAAAAATCAATATTAATATTCCATAACCGAATACATAAAAACCATAAAATATTTAATAAATGTAAATAGATTTATCAAAAGCTACATTTATTAAAAACATACCGTAAAAATTACAAAGTTTACTTTTATTGCGTTTAGTCTTTTAATTTATATTGCATGAGAAAATTGGTCATAAATTTTGATCATCAAAATTTATCTGTTTAAAGAAAAAGATTTCTACCTGCATTGGGTTCAGCCCAATGGGGGAAAGAGGGCGACATTTGAAAACAATGGATTTGCCACAAGTCGGGAGAATTACAAAAAGAATATTATTTGCATTGTATTGCGTATTTTTATAATATCAATATAAAATATTTTTTTAAATCATTATAAAATATCATATAGGGGAGATGTGCTTACTTTGGGACAGAAAAAATCAAAATTATATATAATTTTTACAAAAATTACAATGTTTATAGCTCGCGCTAATGGCTATTGACTTTCGTTTTTCTGCCACATGGGCTTACGTTTTAACGTAGAATCTGAACCCCGATCCTTAGCTATTTGATATCCCCCTTGCGAGTATTGCCCCGCAGTTGGTCAATCAAGTAGCCTACCGATTGAAACAATCACAAACATCCAAGCTCTTAGTGGAGAATTGAACCCACGACCCACGGATTGCTGATCGACACACACAGCGTGCTAGCCCATAGCACCACAAAAGCCGGCTATTTTTTATATTCAAGTAAAAAAATATTTTTTTATTAAAATACAATATTCTATAGTTTTTGGAATCTCATTCAAAGATTATAAACAAAAAATAAATTCGAAATTTCACTTTTACAAAAAAATGTGAGCTGTCCCATGGTACAACCACTTGGTGAACCTAGAGACACATCTAAGTATACCTTGCGACACGTATTTTATACGATATTAAATCAACAGGAAATTTCAGATCTTGATTCCTTCTTGCAGTTCCTTTAATTATTTGAGGTGAAGGCATTCTTGCAGTTCCTCCAATTATTTGAGGTGGAGGCAATTTCATTTAGTGTACTTTACGCCTAGTATTTCCTCTCGAATTTCAACAATTTTTGCTATATAGTGCTTGGTCAACTTTTTTGAAAATAATTTGACCAGAATAAAATCTTCTTCTTTTAAATCTTCTTCAAATTCTCTTCTTTCCATTTTTTCCATTCCTAATTCAATATCTTGCATACTATCATCACTAACAAATTCTTCACTATTTTCTGAACTACTACTGTTACTCATTTCGACAACCTTTCTTTTAACAGCTGGTTTATTTTTGACATTGGTCTTTCTATTTTTAATTAAAGCTTGTTCTTTAATTTGCAGTTTTTTGGGTGTGTCCGTGAGTATTCTACAACGACCCGGTTTTCTGCCACCATGAGTGTTACCCTTTCTAGGTGCAGCTTTTGGAAACGGCCTTATAAACTCTGGTCTAACATGGTAGTTTACTTCTGAATCAGAAATTTCTTTTTGTTGAGAATTAGGAGCTTCATTTTCCTGAGACCCAGAAAGTTCATTCTCTTGATAATTAGAAACTTCACTTTCTCCAGAACCAGAAAGTTCATTTTCTTGAGAATTAGAAACTTCCATTTCTTCAGAACCAGGAAGTTAATTTTCTTGGTTTTCGGCAAAAAATATCGAAGTGCTAATGTTCAATTCGGAAGTCGGTAAATTGCTTGTTTGAGACGTGGACGGTTCATTTAGTAGAGGTCGGTCTGTCACATATGAGGTCAAAAAGTCATGGTCACCAAAAATATCTTTATTTATCGAAAAAATTCCAGAGACTCTGAATCCAGATTGAATATTTTCCGGTGAAAATGCTTTTGGATATGCTTTTCCAACAATTCTGCAACATCATAAATAGTCATAGGTTTACCACTATTTGTAAGAAGCCATTCATTACACGAAGTATTATAATACTTTTTAAAAGGTCGAAATACTGTGCGATCTAATGGTTGTAGTTTGTGACTGGTATGTGGAGGTAATGTTAGCAAAATAATACCATTATTTTTCGCATAATTGAGACTTTCAACATTAATGTGACTTTCGTGATTGTCCAATATTAATAACATTTTGTTTAATATATGTGAATGACTGTGCTTTACAAAGTGCTCTAAGTAATTAAAAAAAAATTCCGGAGTTTGGTGCTCCTTTTAACATATGGTCTTTAAAATGTACTCTGGGGAACACAAATAATGGTGGTACAGAATTTTCTAATGCATTAATCGCAGATATCAAGGTAACATTTATTCCTCTTTCACCTGAAGTGAAAGTTCATCCGGGACCAGAGGGTATTCTTCGGGTTGTGACGCTAAAAACCGCTAATGGCCAACTGAATCGCCCAGTGGTCAAGTTGCGCCCCCTGCCTAATACTTCGGTTGTTTAAAACACCGTTCCGCGTTTTAGGTGGGCGGTATGTTCTGAACGTTCGTTTTCGTTTCGTTTAATTGTTTTGTTGTGTGCAAGAGATAGAGAGAGATAAATTATGGTTTTACATTTGTAGTTTCGAGAAACGGCGAATTTTGTGTTTTTGCACTGTTTTGCCGTTCACGAGCGTTTACGATCGTGGATAGAGTAGCGAGTGGGTCTTGATCGATCACGTGGGATTGGGACAAAAAACGGGTTTGAAGCCGCTCTCTCGCCTTGACCGTGAACGCTCCGGCAGTTCGCTTGCCATTTCGTTCGCTCGTTGTACTGTTCGCAACTTTTTCGCGTTTTTTGCTATTTGCTGCATTTCCACGACGCTACCTTTTGTTCTCCTTAATTTTCTTTTAACATTTCCCAAACCACCGCTTTTCCTTTCTCTTTCGTTTTGCTTCGCTTTTTGTGTCGTACCTCCAGGACGAGGATTACCAACGAGCTCAACAACGACAGCCACCGAGCGCCAAGGTAAGTGCAGTTATCTCATTATTCGCCAATTCTCTCTTTCGGTTATTTCTTTATTTTTGGTCGCGAAATTGATCGGACTTCGCCGCATTAACAATTTCTTTTATTCTCAAGTTGTAAAGTATCCGACGTTTGTTGCTATATTCTATTAAGTTTTCCGTGCGGAAATTCAAGTATAGTTCACTTGCCAGTTGAAGGTGGTTTCTACAATTGGCAAGTTCTTGACTAAACCATTTTGAACCACAATCTGCTTTTTTAGCATAAATGTCCCTCTGTGGGAAAGCAAAACTAATTCTATAAGAGATATTTTGATTAAAGGTTTCAAAGTTGCAGCGCAGAGTACTATCAGGTTTGTCAAAGAATTTCCAGCACAGACCCGCCAGGATGTTATGTAAAGTGTTAAAACCTTTTTTGGTTAGGGGGCGGCACATTCATATAACCTTGTCGTTTGTCACAGCTGGAACAGCAACATCCAGCACTACAGCCGATGATCCAAAAAGCTTAATGGTAAAACTCGTTCTGAAAAATCAGAGATATAAAAATTTATAAAATGTTATAAAGCCAATTTTTTCCCGTGTTGGTTCAAAAATTGTTTGATGCAAACCGTAACTTTTTAAAAGATCGCAAAGAACGTTAGCCTTTCTGTCAGAAACATTTAATTTAGTATTAAAATCATCACACAAAATTAAGTTGCAGTTAGTGCACTTAGCCGAGACTACGTTATTTACAGGCCGGAATCTGAATAATAAATGAGGCTGTGACGTCACGGGCGGAAGCAAAGCTAATATTTAAAAAAAATATTTAAATTAACACCATACAGAAACAAAAAATTCTAATTTTTGGACTAGATTATGTCATCTATAAGGAACATTTGGACATACATTACATGTAGAGGAAACTGTTTGATAATTTTTTAATAATAATTTAAAGTTGTAAAAACATGTTTTTTGATTTATACGCGCGTCTGTATCGAAAATAAAACGATATAGCAAAAAATTATAGAAATATTTTTTATAAAGCATAAAATTTGCTACAAAATTTTAGTGAGACCTTCCATCTCTTCTTAGTGGTTAAGACAAGAAAGACGTTTGAATAAGCGTTTATTTAAAAAAAAAAACAATCATCAAGTCGCTAAGATTCAAAATGAATTCAGTACGTTGTCAATTTGTATTTTGTATAAAATTATACAAACGTTGTTAAACGTTGTTTGTAAACATTGTTATTTCACATTATTTTGTAATACTTTATTCAATTTGGTATGTTTGTTGCATCCTGAGGAGCTTTCTGTTTAGTTTATTTCACATCAATTTTTCTAAATAATTGACATCTTCTGTATTAATTATTTTTGAATTTAAGCGACTTGATGTCCGCATTTTCAAAAAAATAAACGCTCATTCAAACGTCTTTCTTGTCTAAACCACTAAGAACATATGGAAGGTCTCACTAAAATTTTGTAGCAAATTTTATGCTTTATAAAAAATGTTTCTATAATTTTTTGCTATATCGTTTCATTTTCGATAGGGAAGCGCATAAAGATCAAAAACCAACTTTTATCAAGACATTTTATAAATTTTTGTTTCATAAAAGTTTGTACTCGACATATGACAATTTCCTTTTCTGATAATTATTTCTACTAATTTTTGACAATTTAATAAAACAATTCGACATTATAATCCAGAAATATTTGTATATAAACAAACTTGTAGACTTGTTTGCAATAAATTGACACATGAATCAGTTACTGTCGTGTGGATAATATTTTATATGAATACCGTAAATGATGGAATTGAATGTGCTCAGTTCTAGTTCTAGTGATAGTGATAGTGATAACTCAGACAATGGTTATATGCAAAGGCAGCCGCGAGTTTTTGAATCAAGAATTAACTTTCATATTAACTATTTCACTGATTTTGCCCTTAAAGAAAAATTTCGCATAAGCAAAGAATTGGCGAAATATATTCTTAACAGAATAGGAGCCAATTTGCAGCACCAAACATTAAGAAATTATGCACTGCTTCCTCATCAGCAACTTTTATGTGCTTTACATTGGCTGGGAAGTGGATGCCAATATCATGTTTGTGGTGATGCACATTGACTATCAAAATCTAGTGTTCATCGTTGCATAAAAAGAGTATATACAGTATTAGTACAGATACTTTTAGGAGAAGAAGTTAAGTGGCCAACTGAAAACGTACATTGCATTCCTCAGCGTTTTATGGGAGCTGCAAATTTTCCAAGGGTAGCTGGTATTGTTGATGGGTCTTTAATTCAAATGAATGCACCTCGTGAAAATAAAGGGTCCTATGTAGATAGTGATGGAAATCATTCGATTAATGATATGTTTGTTTGCGGGCCAAACTTGGAATTTTTTATATGCTAGTGCTTGTTGGCCAAGATCTGTGCTTGACGCTAGAGTACTTAGAAATAGTTCACTAGCATTGCAGTGGAACAATGGTTGGAGACCATTCCCTAATGCAATTTTACTAGGCGATAGCGGATATGGATTAAAACCATGGCTCATAACTCCAGTTCTTCCTGTAGCAATTCCAAAAACACCCGCTAGAGTAAGATTTTTAAGATCACTTAAGTCGACGAGAAGAATGATTGAAAATGCATTAGGGATATTGAAGGAAAAGTTTCCATGCTTGAATTATTTAAGGGTACAACCAATCATTGCATGCAACGTAATTTTATCGGTAGTAATTGTCACGTGTGTCAGATTTTCTGAACAAAATAAATGTTGCAACACGTTCGACAACTAATCGACTTGTCGCACTTGTTAGATTTGTCAAGTTTTATGAAATAGGGCCCAGATCGTCAATGTTGTCAGATTTTGTGATATTAACCTTACTTTTCTCATATTCCCAAAAAAAGAAATCACGTGCCGTAAGATATATAGATCTTGGTGGCCACTCAATTGAACCGCTTCTTGCAATACACCTATTGAAAAAAAATCCTCTAAATATTAACAAACCGTTGCCGCATAGTGAGGTGGAGCGTCTTGTTGATACAATTTCCTGTGATCAGGTAAATCAGGGTTTATATAATCTGGAAATAAATCCGCCAAATTTGGAACTAAATTTTCTCCAAGAAAATTAAGGTAAGTTGGTCCATTAAGACTACCATTGAAGAGTATTTATTTTATAATTCGATCACCAATTATCTTAGCCCACACCTTCATTTTTCTGGGCGTTAGATATGAGTTCCCCGCATAAATCGAGGGTTTATTATCAGCCCAATAGCGACAATTGTCCCGGTTAACTTTACCATGCAAAGTGAAGATACTTTCGCCTAAAAAAAGTATAGCTGACGTTGTTATAGTTGACAAATTCCATTTGTTCGCAAAATTGAATTTGATGATCCGGTTCATCCTCAGTCTATTCCTGAACCAACTGAATCTTGTCTGGATACATCTTTGCCGTTTTGAGCATTTTTTAGGATAGTACAATGACTTGCATCATTGCCATAAGCCAGTTGCCTAGCTAACGTCACTAGATTTTCTTATAGCGTTAACATGTTCAATTTTTTGTGCTAGTCAAGCTTGGGTTGTCTTTGTCTAGCCACATGACCCAGCCCTCGGAATTTTGCTTCAATCTTGCTTATTGTACCCTGGCTAATGGGTGGGAAATCTGGATGTTTTAAATAATCTAGCAACCTAAATCTGAATGCGACACCTTTCACTGTCGTCTACATCATCAAAATTTCAATTTGAAGAGCTTCTGTTAAAGGCATCATTGAATAAACTTTATTTGATTGTAAACTGCAATAACAAATGTAAACAAATGTGTTGGAGGCATCATCAAATTGAAAATGTTAGTTCTTAAGTAATGAAGTAATCTTTCGGTATAATAAAAAATTCGCTGGAAATGAGATTCCACAGTACTTCTCTCGTTGCTCTATTAAAATTTGTTATTCAAATTTTTAGAATTTTGAGGCATCTTTTACTGAAAAAAATTTATCGGGTTATTTAAAGATGCTTTTTAAATTGTAACTAGGAACCAAATTTTAAACAAATTTAAGCGATAAAGTTAAAACGTGTGTATGAAACGATTAAAAAGTGAAAAATTTGTTGTAGCTACTCTAATTTAATGAAACTATTTGAAGCTAGATTTAAAATTACCAATATAAATCAATGTTTGAAGTAAATCCTAGCACTATCAGTGTAAGGGGTGTGTTAAGGGTTAAAAACATGAATTGAGGATTCTAGGACATTTTTTATTAAACTAGTTTAAATTATATTTCAATTTATTAGTAGAAAACAAATTTAAAAGATATCTGACAAATCAAACTGTAAGGGGTGCATTAGGGGTTACAATTGTAATATGTATGTCCTACCCTAATTTTAATTTAATTAAATAAATAATGATAAGTTAAGTAAGTTAAATTACTACTAGGATCCAAATTTGAAAGAAATCCGAGCATTTTGACTGTACATGGTATGTTAAGGGTTGAAATTGTAAAATAAGGGTTGCATATTATTCGTAAATATGTTTAAAATGTATAGTAGAAATCGAATATGAAGAAAATCCGAACCATATGATTCAAACTCTATATTGGAGGGGTGGGGGTGTGTGGTAAGGGTCGAAAATTATCTTACTCACTCTTTATGTAAATATTACTAAAATAACTGATGGAAAAGTGTGGGTAATGCTGCCATATAAGAATCACAACACCGGCCATTTTTGAACAAATAACTTAAATGGCAATTGGGTCGTAGGGGCTTATTTTTAGGGGATGAAACTTTTACCAGCATTTTCTTCAATGTATCCTTAATATGTATACCAAATTTGGTCCAAATCAAATAGTCCTCCTGGCAGGTATTCACGTTACAACATATTCATTTTTACAACTTTTTGACCCTTCAACCTTTAATAAAAATTCAACCCTAAAATAAACTCCAGATTTTTTGAAAGCATTCACCACTTGGGGTATATACGAAACATATGTTCAATATTGGGTGAAAATCCGTCAGCAACTTTAGAAGATTAAGTGGATCTACCGATTTTGCCATTTTTAGCATGTTTTTGGCTTATAACGCGCAGGTCTTTGAAGATTTTATGAACTTTTTTTCTTCGATATCATCTATGGGCAGGTAGAAAAAAAGGACGCAAATTATGTTTAAATTGGGTCAGTAGATTCCGAAATATAGTGGTTTAAAGAAATGCACAGACCGACCGACAGACCGACAGACGGAAATTAGTGAATATGATTTTCGTATTCTACGCATCCTAAATAGTAAAAAAAGTGACATTTGGAAAAAAAAATTTCATGATTACAATACTTGCTCTACGAGAGAAGTAAAATGACAAATGTCAACCAAATGTAACAGATATCGAAAGAAATGATAATGTAAAATTAAATTCGCTGGAAATGAGATGATTCCACAGTACTTCGCTCGTTGCTATGTTAAAATTTCTGTTTCAAACTTGAGGCATCTTGAGGCATCTTTTGTGGAAAAAAATGAATTATTTAAAAATGCTTTGAAAGAAATCGGAGCATTTTTACTGTAAAGGGTTTATTAAGGGTTGAAGTTGTAAAATAAAGGTTGCATATTATTTTTAATTAGATTATTTGTAAATCTGTTTTAAATGTATGGTAGAAATATAATATGAAAAAACTCCGGTCCATATGACTCAAACTGTATATTTGGGGAGTGGGGGTGTGTGGTTAGAGTCGTAAATTATTTGTAATCACTCATTATGTAAATATATATATATATATAAAATAGCTGATGGAAAATGGTGAATTACGCTGACATATAAGAGCCAAAACACGGTCAATTTTTGAAAAATTAAATTAAAGGGCAAACTGGCTACAAGGGCTTATTTGTAAAGGATAAAACTTTCACCAATATTTTCTTCAATCTATCCCTAATACGCATTCCAAATTTGGTTCAAATCAAATATTCCTTCTGGCAGATATACACGTTACAACTTATACATTTTTACAACTTTTTGACCCTTCAACCCTTAATAAAAATTCAACCTTGTAAAAATCTCCAGATTTTTTAAAAGCATTTTCCACTTGGGCTATACACGATACATATGTTCAATATTTGGTCAAAATCGGCCCGCAACTTTAGAAGATTAAGGGGATCCACCGATTTTGCTATTTTTAACATGTTTTTGGCCTATAACGCGCAGGTCTTTGAGAATTTTTTTAACGTTTTTACTTCTGTATCATTTATGGGCGGTTAGAAAAAAAGGACGCAAATTATGTGTAAATCGGGTCAGTAGTATCCGAAATATAGTGGTTTAAGGAAGCGAACAGACCGACCGACAGACCGACAGACGGGAATTAGTGATTTTCGTAATCTACGCATTTTATAAGGTCGATAAAAGCGAAATTTGGATTTGTTTTTTTCATAAATACAATACTTCCCTCTACGAGAGAAGTAATAAACAGTGAATTTTACTTCTCTCGTAGAGGAAGTATTGTATTCATGAAAAAAAAAAAATTCTCCAAATTTCACTTTTTTCTACATTATAGAATGCGTAGATTACGAAAATCATATTCACTAATTTCCGTCTGTCCGTCTGTCGGTCGGTCTGTGCATTTCTTTAAACCACTATATTTCGGAATCTACTGACCCGATTAAAGCAAAATTTGCGTCTTTTTTTTCTACTTGCCCATAGATGATATCGAAGAAAAAAAGTTTATAAAATTCTTAAAGACCTGCGCGTTATAGGCCAAAAAGATGTTAAAAATGGCAAAATCGGTAGATCCACTTAATCTTCTAAAGTTGCTGACCGATTTTAACCAAATATTAAATATATTTTTTGTGTATACCCCAAGTGGTGAATGCTTTCAAAAAATCTGGAGTTTATTATAGGGTTGAATTTTTATTAAGGGTTGAAAGGTCAAAAAGTTGTAAAAATGAATAAGTTGTAACGTGAATACCTGCCAGGAGGAAAATTTGATTTGGACCAAATTTGGTATACATATTAGGAATACATTGAAGAAAATGCTGGTAAAAGTTTCATCCCCTAAAAATAAGCCCCTACGACCCTTTTGTCATTTAAGTTAATTGTTCAAAAATTGCCGGTGTTGTGATTCTTATATGGCAGCATTACCCACACTTTTCCATCAGTTTTTTTAGTAATATTTACATAAAAAGTGAGTAAAAATTGTTTTCGACCCTTACCACACACCCCCACCCCTCCAATATAGAGTTTGAGTCATATAGTTTGAATTTTCTTCATATTCGATTTCTACTATACATTTTAAACATATTTACGAATAATATAATTTAAAATAATATGCGACCCTTATTTTGCAATTTCAACCCTTAACATACCATGTACAGTCAAAATGCTCGGATTTCTTTGAAATTTGGATCCTTTAGTAGTAATTTAACTTACTTAACTTATCATTATTTAGTTAATTAAATTAAAATTAGGGTAGGACCTACATATTACAATTGTAACCCCTAATGCACCCCTTACAGTTTGATTTGTCAGATTTCTTTTAAATTTGTTTTCTAATAATAAATTGAAATATAATTTAAACTAGTTTAATCAAAAATGTCCTAGAATCCTCAATTCATGTTTTTAACCTTTAACACACCCCTTACACTGATAGTGCTAGGATTTACTTGAAACAATGATTTATATTGGTAATTTTAAATCTAGCTTCAAATAGTTTCATTAAATTAGAGTACCTACAACAAATTTTTCACTTTTTAATCTTTTCATACACACGTTTCAACTTTATCGCTTAAATTTGTTTATAATTTGGTTCTTAGTTAAAATTTAAAAAGCATTATTAAATAACCCGATAAATTTTTTTCAGTAAAAGATGCCTCAAAATTCTAAAAATTTAAATAAGAAATTTTAATATAGCAACAAGAGAAGTACTGTGGAATATCATTTCCAGCGAATTTTTATTTAAATTAACTAAATTTGACAAATGTCTCAATACAAAATGTCAACTATATTGAGACATTTGTCAAATTTAGTTAATTTTGATAAAAAAAATTCACTGTTTATTTTACATTTTCATATCTTTCGACAACTGTTACATTTGGTTGACATACGAGAGAATTGTAGCGAAAATGCATTTTCAGATATTTAGTTTTATGTTTAAAATAGCTTTAACATTTTCTTTTACATATATAAATATGAGTATAACAAGAATAAACGGAATTTATCTTCATTACATTTATGACAGACTATTATGGCAATTAAACATGAAGCACAGCAAAAAAATGAGATGAAATAATTCATTCAAATAAATGTACATATTTTTACCACAAATCTTTTAATTACATGTCTTGTGCTTTTCCCAAAAATGAATTAATCTTCAAATTTAAATCCACAGTAATGCTTAGTTCATATTCAGATAAATCATTGTCAGGCAAAATCCGCTTCTTAGATTTATCCTTATTAGTTTCATAATAATTATCTTGAAATGATCTCAGGATGTATGTGATTTTTTTAATTATCGGTGCTAGATACAAACTAGCAGCCAAATGAGCATGGATTATCTCATGTTTCTTTTCGGATCTACATTTTAAAAGTCACCACGCAATGTTATGATTGCTTTCAGGAAATACAATCATTTCAAAATCCGATCTTTCTTTTTGTTTAATTCTACTAAAGCATTGTCTACATCATATTCATCTGTTCCAGATTGCCCAATTTCATATTTATTAATTAATTTACTTGCTGCATCCAGACGAAACTTAAGATCCATGAGCGCTTGCGGATTTAAATTTTTTTCAATTTCGGTTAATAAATTTTTTTAATGCCTGTTCTTGATTAATTAATTTACGAAAAAAAACCGAATATAAGGTAATTGAGCATGGGTCAAAATGTTTTGCGAAAATTCGTTGCTAATTGCCAACAGACTTGAAGCTGTATAAAACCATTCAATTTGAATGATTGAAATTGTTTCAATTTTAAATCGTATTCATACCGAATACTATTAAAGTGAAATTAAATGTTTGACCTATGTATAAAAAACTGCAAACTATGCGATACGCATGGTCTATTTCAAGATTACTGTTTAAAGAATCGGGCGCACTCGCGCCACTAAAGTTTCGTATTTGTTTACATTTTCCAATAAATATAAAAATTAATAAATTGATTGATTCAAGTAGAAACATACAAGATGCTGTTACTTAATCTTCTGTTACTTAATGCTGTTGCTTTAATTCTGTTACTTCGATGCTGTCACTTAATCTGCTGTTGATGCTGATGCAAATTTGGCTTTGTAAGACCATGTTATGTTTGGTGAAGTAGTTTTCAATTAAAACTACATTTTTGTGCATTATCTTCAACAACTATTTAATAGGTTAGAAATTCACTTGGAACATAGAAATTGTGACAAATTTATTACTCCATAATGATTAAAATTGAAGTCGGCAATGAGCACAAAAGAAAGAGAGTGATTCTATTATGCACTTTTCTCGTTATGTAGACTACATTCTCCACAAGATTTATAGATATTTTACAATATAAACAATTATAACTTGTTCGTTCATCCATTCAAAAGTTTAATACATTTGTGCCTTACAGAATGATTTCAAAGTTTAACTATTGAAGATGCATTATAAACACTTTAATATGAGTATTACTCCACTGAAAAATACAAATTACTTAATTAAATCCGAAAACGGCATTTTAATCCCTCGATATAACCTATGCGTTAAAAATAAAACTATTTTTCAAAAATTATTTCTGTATTAATAATTTTAAATGGCCCTTGTAGGTCAATTCCTACTTAATCCAAGGCGTTGGCCACTTGTAGTGGCGTTTATCTTTTTTTGCCTGACAATCGGAGCAACATTACAAACGCTTCCATGTCCTTCCATGACCTTTCCAGTAAAACCTATCCCTCATTTTAATTAAGATTTTTGTTATCCCTTAAGGCCCGGTTGTACAACCGAGGCTCAACATAAGCTTAACATTTAGCCATAATTGAGCGAAAACTTAGCCATAATTGAATTTATGATTGACCTCATTGAGCCTTGATTGTATAACTGGGCTTTAGAATAAAGGTTGACCTTAGTGACAATTTCACCTATATGATTTTTTTTAGATGAAATAATAGTAATTTTTGTACCAAGGTATTAAAACAGGACTAATTGCTTTTAGTGCCATGGTTCACATTAAATTTAAACCGAAATCGTAATTTCTTCCACAAATTGATGCAAGTATACTGCAATGTTTGATCTGAAGGCAACCAGTAATAAAATTGGTTTTACCTATAAATTAACCATTGACATACCGTTGACGAATCTGAACTATACCGTTATGTAATATTTGTTTTTATGTGCCTATTCTTACTATATTTATATTTACATGTTTTATTTTTACTAATGCATATTTCAATACTACTTGATATTTATGTAGTATCGTGTATCGTTTTTTTATACTGTGAGAGAAATAAATTTGATTTGACTTCATTAACAAATTAAAATTATTATTTATTCCTATCAAAATATCATATATCAGATCAAAGCATTCTCTGTATTGCGCTGACAATCCAATTCATCTTTTGAATTTTACTATTAGAAACTAAAAAGAAGGTTTTTATTTCGACAAGGAACGTGAATATACTACTGTTGCTGTCTATTAGAAACAAACAAGAAAGTTTTCATTTCGACAAGAAACCTGGATATACTATTGTCGCTGTCAAAAATGTACGATTGTTGCTGTCAAAGAACTGAAAAGTATAATTATCTTGTCGAATACAATTCGTGGTAGCAATCCTTTGGTAATTTTTATTAACCAGATGAACTCATAGCTGTTGCCTCTAGACGATTGTCACTCGCGCTAAAAGCGCCCGTGGCAATTGTCGTTGCTACTCGTTACCTGACAGATAAAAATTGTCAGCAAGTGTTAACGCTCTTAGCTTAATATTATTTTAATTTGTTTAAATAATTAATTTAATTAGAAATTTTAAATGTATATATGTTACAATTGAATGTTTAACTAGATTTATGGTTTTATTAGTAACATTTTCACATCTGGAGATAAATGTGAAATCTCGTGTGATATTTACCTAAATTTGGAATAATCCTAATAGGGTTTTTTAGTTGATGCTTTCAAATATTGGAAATTAGTAATGGTAATAAACCAATTTAGATGTTAAACCTTTTAGTTATTTAAGAAATGTTTTATTCTTTATCTTATTTTATTTTGTCGCACATGTTTTATGACTTCATAAGTCTTTGAACACATATTTCAAAATAATTTTTAATTTGGTACTTTCGAGTTAGGGTTTTTGGTGTAATTGTCCAAGGCATGAACCCAGCTGGGAGAGGCATAAACCTCCCCTTTAGCAATGTTATATATTTAGGATTTTTTGTTAATATTATTCAGTATTTTTCCGAAATCTATTTACGATAGATCTCATATTAGATTTCCTGTTCTTGGCAGTTAGCTAGATAGAGTTTGTTGTTGATCCGTGATTACACTACTTTATTCGGTGTTTTGTCTCTACTTATTTTCAGTTCGAGAATTTATAACAATCACGTTTCTTTAACCAACTACTTGTGAATAAATATTAAACTGAGTTTAATATTAAACTGAATATTAAAGTGATTACAAGCTGTGTTTGTTTATTTGCAATATCCAGTTAAAGCCTAGGCCGAACCAGCTAAATAACAGTGCTACATATTTAACTGAGCATCGGTCGTTGTCACGAGGCTGTGTGAAAACCTATCAGCCACCACCGCGAGTAATTCTAATCATAATTTGGTCCTTCGAGCCGGATTTGCAAAAGTGAATATTTTATAGTGTGTGTTTATTTTTGCTTATCAGTCAACTAACTACTTTCCAAAGAAGCTCAAGAAGATGGCGCCCACACCTGCTGAGTTAAAGGCTGCCGCAATCGCCGCTCAAGTCGCCGCTCTGGAAGAACTTCAAATTCAACTGAAGGCAAAACGAAAGGTACTCAGATCTAAAAATACTAAGTTAACTAACCTATTAGCAAATTCAGAAGCTAAACCAAGTTCACATGTGATTACTGCTCAAATGGAACGACTTCAAATTGCTTTTAAAGAATATGAAAGTGTTGCTGATGAATTAATTTGAATGGATGTAGAAGAAAGTGACGAAGATGCTAAGTTAGTCACAGAATTTGATGTTCTTGTGGAAAAGGCGCATGCTGAATGCATAGCAGCTCCTAGTAGTCGCGCCAATTCGGTGCATAGTTTTGATCCTGCAGGACCTACTCCGCAAATTAAATTACCGCTGATTAGCTTACCAACTTTTAGTGGTAAATACGAGGACTGATCTTCATTCTATGACACCTTTAACTCATTGATTGAAAGTAATGCACAACTCTCCGACATTCTAAAGTTCCATTACTTAAAGTCAGCTATTCATGGCAAAGCCGCCCAAGTAATCAAGTGTCTTGATGAAATTTCATCAGCTAACTACAAAGCTGCTTGGTTATTATTAAAGAAGCGTTTCAAGAATACCCGTTTAGCTATGCAAGGTCATTTCAAAGATCTGGTGAATCTTCCTGCAATGACTAAAGAATTCTTTTTTTTTTCCTGCGTCTAATGCATGATGGAGCTTTACAACACTTTCAGTGTTTAAAAGCTATTGACAGACCAGCGGAAGACAGATATGAAGATGTGATTATATATCATATCACGAGCAAGCTAGATAACAAAACGGGTCGCAAATGGGAAGCCACCATTTTGAATGACGTATTTCCTACCTTTGCTCAATTAAGTGCGTTTCTGTCCACCAAGTGTAATATTTTGGAAATCGAACACATTACAACTACTACAAAAGCGCAGGAACGCAACGTTGTTTCGCGTCCGCAACGACACATTTCTTCTAACGCTGCTACTACCCGAGGATGTCCAATATGCAAGGAAGCGCATATCATAAGTCAATGCAACGCATTTTTAACAGCACAATACTTATATGCCTATCTTTGGCATAAATAGAAAGCAGTCGAAAATTTCAAGGTCAGTGACAACACAGCTGAGGTCTAGGAACACTAATTTTGAAGTTCAGGCAAGTTTCTACATTTTGCCTAATCTTACAACGCGATTGCCTTCGACGTCAGTTAGTAATGTGCATGTACCAAGTAATCTCTCATTAGCCGACCCCAATTTCCACAAACCTGGAGATATTGTTATGTTACTAGGGGCAAAACTATTCTATTCTTTACTGTGCGAGGGTCAATTTTATATTGATAGTGTCTACTACCAAAAAACACTTTTTGGTTGGGTGATTTAGGGAAAGGTGCAATCACAGTCTTCAGCAATAATTTGAAATAGTACTTTGAACATGGAGAAATTAAACGAGACGATGAAGAAATTTTGGGAACTAAAGCACAATCCACAAGTCAACACAAAATCTCTGGAAGAAAAGGCATGTATAAGTAATTTCCTGGAAAATTGTAGGAGATCCAAAGACGGTAGATTTATTGTCAGTTTACCGTGAAAGAAAGATGCTCAAGAGCTAAGTGAATCTTATAGCCATGCATTCAAGAGAATTTTGGCTTTAGAACGCAAGTTTAACTCTAACGAAGACCTTAAGCTACGATATCATAGATTTATTCAAGAATATATCGACTTAGGTCATATGAAGCCAACTGCCAAAATCAATGCAGACGAAGGATATTTTATTCCTCACCATGCTGTGATAGAAGAATCCAGTCTGACAACAAAGTTACGAGTGGTTTTTGATGCCTCTGCAAAAACCACAAATGAAAATTTACTGAAAGACATGCTCATGGTTGTTGGTCCTGTACTGCAAGAAGATTTGTTTTCTATTCTTGCCAGACTTAGAAAACACAAGTACATTCTAACAACCGATGTCAGCAAAATGTATCGACAAGTGATAGTAGAGCCAAGTGACACCAAATACCAGAAAATATTGTGGCGGAATAAATCAAGTGAAGGTATCAGTAGTGTTGAGTTAAGCACTGTTACCTATGGAACTGCTCCAGCTTCATATTTCGCAATTAGATGTCTCCAAGAAATTGCACTACAAGAGAAGCACACATTTCCTGAAGCCTCAAATTTCGTTTTAAGGGATTTCTATGTGGACGATGTGCTGACTGGTACAGAATCAATCCAAGAAACACTTTTCCTTTATGACAATTTAATGCAACTTCTTCTTCAGAAAAGTGGATTTCAACTACGAAAATGGTCAAGTAATAGTAGTGAAATTCTGAAAGCAATTAGTCATTCATCATCAGAAGAGTTAATGGTTCTTCAATGGGGTGAAACGGACGCTATGAAGACTTTAGGCATATAGTATCAACAAAGCTTATAATGCAAAACCTATGGAGCGCAAAATTGAATTGGAATAAATCTGTGCCATTGACAATTTACAACCGATGGATCCAATTTGCAAAGAACTTAAACCAACTGAATTGCAACATTCCACGTCGAGTGTTAGCTGACGGTCCAGGCTGCTCTGAACTTCATGGTTTCAGCGACGCAAGTGAAGTGGCGTACGGGGCATGTGTGTATATAAAAACAGTGAACCTTGACGGAAAATGTGTTATTAAATTATTGTGTGCTAAATCGCGAGTTGCTCCCCTGAAGAATACAACTCTACCTATACTTGAACTGTGTGCTGCAGTTCTGTTAGCTCAACTTGTGACAAAGATTAAGGCAGTTATGAGTATAACTTTCAATAAAACTGCGTTATACACGGACTCTACCATTGTGTTAGCTTGGATTCAGTCAAGGTCCAACAGCTGCAAGACGTTTGTCGTCAACAGAGTCAGTGAAATTCAAGATCTGACTGTGATCGAATGAATCATGGCATCATGTAGCTGGAAAAGAAAACCCTGCAGACGTCATATCAAGAGGCTCAGACGCTATCTCCTTAATGTCCAACAATTTATGGTGGCATGGTTCTCACTGGTTGAGTTTGGAAAATGTCGAAGAATCTGCCCAGCATAATGAAGAGTTTGCAACAACCCTATAAGCTAGGTCAATTGAAAAATCAACACTTAGTGCAACCGCAGATTGGCCGTCAATATTTTTAAGATATTCCAGCTTGACAAAACTTGTCAGAGTCATAGCCCTGTGTATTCGATTTTGGATCAATTCACGGAATAAACAGGGCAAAGCAATTGGACTACTAACCGCATCCGACATCAAGGACTCCAAAATTAGATTGGTTTGTATGGCACAACACTGTTGTTTCTCTTCTGAGATGCATGCATTAAGCAATAAGGAGGAAGTTAATAAAAAGAGCCGACTATATTTTTTGAACCCGTTTTTGGACAAAGATAGCATTATTTGAGTTGGCGGAAGATTAAAGAATTCGTCTCTGAAACTTTCAACCAAATATCCTATTGCCCTTCACGGAAATCATCCATTAGCTGCTTTGATAATTCAGCAAGAACATTCGAGATGTCTACATGGAGGTGTGGAAGTTACATTGGCTACAATTCGATCTTCATTTTGGCTAATAAACGGAAGAAACGCAGTAAAGAAAGTAATAAGAAGCTGCATTTCTTGTTTTAAGGCCAAACCTAAATCTATGGAACCAATTATGGGTAACTTACCACTAAGTCACGTTTCCCCAGTTCTACGCGTTTTTATAAAAACTGGAGTTGACTACTGCGGACCATTCACCATCAAGGAAGGATCTCGACGAAGCAAGAAGACGCGAAAAGTGTACGTTGCAGTGTTTGTGTGTATGGCTACTAAAGCGATTCACTTGGAAATAATGACCGATCTCACTTCTGAGGCTTTCATCGCTGCTCTTCAAATGTTTATTTCGCGTCGCGGTTGGATTACTGATCTATATTCCGACAATGGAACTAATTTTGTCGGAGAAAAGAAACAAATCCAGCAACTATATGATATGTTTCAAGAAGCAGAATGTGCCACTGAGATTCAGCATATTTTGACAAACCATGGGGTGAAGTGGCATTTCATACCACCAAGAGCACCTCACTTTCGCATGTAATGCTTGCTCCAGTGCCGTTTTCGGACCTAGAGCCGTTTGTGAAGCAGACCGGTCCACTAGGTTTAAGAAGCCCCTCTGGATTGGAGGTCCAATCGTTTAAGCATGATATGCCAATTTCGTATTTCCTCTCGAAATTAAAGAGTGGTCCACATCTATGACTCCTCATAGTTGAGGGGTTATGGGTCTGAGTCACGTCGGACCAGACCCTGCTGTGTCCCGGTCCTCTTATCAAGAGTTTACATTCTCCGCATGACAGTTTATATGCAGCTCTTCTGGCCTCAACACTTAGATGGAGGGGCATGAGTCCTATGAGCTCTCCCAGTAATGCCGTGGTAGTGGTACGCAGAGCTCCGGTTATACAAATCAGTGCTTATCTTTGCACTTTAACAAGTTGGCTTTGTGTGGTGAGGCGTTTGCCGGCTTGCCACCAGACCAGCGCACAATAGGTTAGCATTGGTTTTACAACCTTAGTGAAAATCCAGTATATAATTTTTGGTTTGAGCCCCCATGATGGCCCGAAGGTTCTGCTGCACATCCATAAGGAAACGGTGGCCCTTCTGCTTTGCATTTCGACATGTTTTGCCCAGAGCAGTTTTTCTTATCTAGGATGACTCCAAGATATTTAACCGACTCCGAGAGTGTAAGGGTGTGTCCCGCGAGTTCGGGTTCTTCAAACGAGATTTTCCTTTTATTTGTGAACGGCACGGTGACTGTTTTTGTCGGGTTTACCGACAGTCCTCTTGCCTTACACCATTCAGTGACCTCGTCATAATCTCCGACACTATTTTCGGATACTTGCCGATGGCCAAGATGACAATGTCGTCTGCGTAGCCTTATGCGTATACACCCGATTGGTTCAGGGCCCGTATGAGTTCGTCAACGACCAGGCACCACAGTACAGGTGAAAGAACACCACCCTGCGGACATCCTTTGTTGACTTTGACCTCAACGGTCCCCCCCTCGTGTGCAGACACGACAAGACGTTCGCTTAACATCCTGTCAATGCATCTAACGATAGTGGATTCGACCGAGTGCTGAATTGCTGCGTTATTTACGCTTTTGAAAGTAGTGTTATCGAAAGCACCCGCAATGTCCAAGAAAGTGCCAAGTGCCATTTCCTTTTCCTCAATCGCTTTCTCCACTCGGGAGACAAGAGAGTGAAGTGCTGTGTCTACCGAGCATCCCGATTGATATGCATGTTGTTGGGTGTGTAAGGGTTGTCTTACAAGTGCGCCATCTCAACTGAATCTATCTACCAGTCTCTCCAATATTTTTAGTAGGAAAGATGTCAGGCTGATAGGTCGGACTTTTGATGCAAGGTCCCAGTCCATCGGTCGAGCCCTTAGGCGTGGGGCCCGAGCAGTTGTCAGCCTTGCATTCTCAGAGCCAGGAAAATGAACCGCCGTTAGATGCCTTAGAGTCTCCTTAAAGGAAGTTGTGAGCTCACCCGAGGGGAGCCTCAGAGTCGTCAGCTTTGCGTTTCTGCTTTTAGAAATAACTTTATTTACCCTAAAAGCCTCTGGAAAACCTTCTATTTCTGAGCAGAAGTTCTTCCAGCTCTCCCGTTTGGACCTGCTTATGAGGTTTTTATACCTGCGTTGCGCGCTTTTGCACAGGTCCCAGTCAGACAGGTATCCTGTGCACAAAGCGGTTCTCAGTAGTTTACGTGTTTGCACTCTCATTGTTTGGATTTCGGGGTTCCACCAAGTCACCTTTTTCCCCAGTTTTTGTGTCTTCAGTTAGCAGTTCTCCTCATAAGAACATACCACCGCTTCTTGAACAAAGTTTGCAAAGGTTTCCGAATCACACACTTTGCGCGGTGTGGGTGCAAGGTCACTTAGCTTGTGCTCAGAGAGACTCTATATTTGTCCCAATCTGTCTTTTTTGGGTTGCGATACTTAACTGTGTTGTTAGTCTCAGCAGCCAGTTTAAAGACTATGTATCTGTGATCCGACAGTGACGGTTCGTTTGACACATGCCAATTGACAATCTTCTGAGAAAGATTGTTAGAAGCTAGTGTGACATCAATGGTTTCCTGCCTGCTCGCGGTAACAAAAGTTGGTGAGCACCCACGATTTAGGAGGTCCAAATCTGTCGTGTAGAGATATTCCAAAAGTTTTTCCCCCCTTAGGTTGACGTCCAAGCTTCCCACACAGTGTATTGAGAGTTGGTGTCGCAGCACATCAGGAGTTCGTACCTTTTGGCCTCGCAAAATTTTACCAAAATTTTACCATTCTCTGGAGGGAGAAGGCCCTGGCGAGTCATAAGGTAGGTAAACCAAACAGATCACTATTTGATTCGTTCCGTTTCTACCAGTCGGTTGCAGTAGAGCTACCAGATCCCTGCTGCAAAAGTTGTAGAGGGGTTTGGCCTGTAACTTATCGGAGATAAATATGCAGCCGCGAGGGTGAGTGCGAAGTGCAATAGTGAGTATTCCCTCCGCACCCTGAAAGCCCTTTCACGATTCCCTTGTTTATCCAAGGTTCTTGTATAAGGTATATGTGTGTATGCCCCATAGCCATTTGACGCCCTATAGGGAAAGACGCCGCCTTGGTATGGTGCAAGTTGATCTGAGCAAACACTATTTCCTTAGCCATTGCTAGGATTCTAGGATTTGCCGGTTTGTGGCTCTGGTCTCCATAAAGTCGGGTTCTCAGGCTGGTTAGCTCCAGCAGTTCCACCTTTCGCTACCACACCAGGTGTGTTAGCAGAAGTGGTCCCGTCTTCATTGCTTGTGGAGTAGCCTTGAAGAGGTTTTTCTACTGTAGAGCTCGTTTCAACTACTTCGGTTTCCATTTGTACCATTTCCAAGAGTACCAAGAGCACCTTTGGAGGACTCTGGGAAACGGCTGTGAAGTCTATGAAGACGCATTTACGACGCGTTGCGTCGAACGCTAATTTGATGTTCGAGGAATTACACACTCTTCTATGTCAAATTGAAGCTGCATTAAATTCAAGGCTTATCTCTGCCTTGTCCAGTGACCCTAATGACTTGACCTTTTTATCTCCAAGTCATTTTTTGATCGGTGATGTTTTGGCCGCGCTTCCAGAGCCAAGTTTGACTCATCTACCCGAAGGCAGATTGTCGAGATGGCAGCACGTTCAACAACTAAAACAACATTTTTGGGCAAGATGGTCTCAAGAATATTTAACTAATTTGCAACAACAATTCAAATGGAAGACGTCAAAAACTAGTCCATTGACCGTTGATCAGTTAGTACTGATTAAAGACGACAACCTACCTCCTAACATGTGGAAAACTGGACGCGTTCTAGAACTTTATCCGGGAAATGATGGGATTGTGCGTACGGCTACAATTTGGTGAACACCTGACATCAAATCCAAAAAACCTGTGACAAAACTTTGCGTATTGCCATTGGATCAGTGATAGTGAAAAGCGTTTTGGTTTTCATCGAGGTGCGATAGTGTTGTGTTTGTTTTCTGTTAAAAGCAGATGCTTTCAAGGTGGGCAGCATGTTAACGCTCTTAGCTTAATATTATTTTAATTTGTTTAAATAATTAATTTAATTAGAAATTTTAAATGTATATATTATACAATTGAATGTTTTACTATATTTATGGTTTTATTAGTAACATTTTCACATCTGGAGATAAATGTGAAATCTCGTGTGATATGTACCTAAATTTGGAATAATTCTAATAGGGTTTTTTAGTTGATGCTTTCAAATATTGGAAATTAGTAATGGTAATAAACCAATTTAGATGTTAAACCTTTTAGTTTTTTAAGAAATGTATTATTCTTTATCTTATTTTATTTTGACGCACATGTTTTATGACTTCATAAGTCTTTGAACACATATTTTAAAATAACTTTTAATTTGGTACTTTCGAATTAGGGTTTTTGGTGTAATTGTCCAAGGCATGAACCCAGTTGGGAGAGGCATAAACCTCCCCTTTAGCAATGTTATATATTTAGGATTTTTTGTTAATATTATTCAGTATTTTTCCGAAATCTATTCACAATACTCCTGTTCTAGGCAGTCAGCTAGATAGAGTTTGTTGTTGATCCATGATTACACTACTGTTTTCGGTGTTTTGTCTCTACTTATTTTCGGTTAGAGAATTTATAACAATCACGTTTCTTTAACCAACTACTTTTGAATAAATAATAAACTAAGTGATTACAAGCTGTGTTTGTTTATTAGCAATATCCAATTAAAGCTTAGGCCGAACCAGCTAAATAACACTGCTACATATTTAACTGAGCATCGGTCGTTGTCGCGAGGCTGTGTGGAAACCTATCAGCCACCACCGTGTGTAATTCTAATCAGCAAGATTGCAGCCACTTCTTGTATTATACCGATGAATGAACAAAACGTCCAGCAGGAGCGACCAAATGTTCAGGAATATTTTTGACGTGACGTCTACACTAAGTACACACACGTTTTGCACTAAGTACCCACGTCGCGGTGCATGTTAGGCCATATGTATCACTGGCAAATTATTGGATCCGTAACTTGGCGCTCGGGTGAGCTGCATGGTGATGAGTATGAATTTGTTCACGGAGAATAAAAGTAATGTAAGGGCGATTGGTTTCACCAGAAATTTCG
The DNA here is from genome assembly GCA_963556235.1 of Cryptophagus acutangulus. Classification (NCBI taxonomy): domain Eukaryota; kingdom Metazoa; phylum Arthropoda; class Insecta; order Coleoptera; family Cryptophagidae; genus Cryptophagus; species Cryptophagus acutangulus. The sequence goes on from OY744558.1 coordinate 10,887,333, forward strand.
CAAAAAATATTGACATTGTCGAGTTTCCATTGAATTCGTTTGAGCTTCAAAGGGTGAATTGAAATTTTTTTGAGCGGCTCGTCAGCTTCTTGCTTAGCAGATAATTCGTTTAAGTCTAAAGTAAACGGCATGCGAAGAGCTTTGATTCGACAAAATGAATCGGCAACGTTTTGAGCAACGGCAAGATAGATACCCCATACCAAAGTCGGATGCGTCGGTAACGATTCGAATTTCAGCATGCGAACGCAGATGAACTAGCAGCGTGACGTTAGAAAGATCTGACTCACATTTTTTGAATGGTCTCTTGGGTTTAGACAATTTCTCTTTTGCCTTTTTTAACG
>OY744558.1:10887873-11023246 GCA_963556235.1 Cryptophagus acutangulus
CTTTCCCGTTTTCCAGAATAAGGAGGTTGACTAAGCCAAGACGGGTCGTAAAACCGGTGGCGCATAATAAATTAGACCCACACCACTCACCACTGAGCACCGAGGAACTTGGCTTAGTTTTATCCCTACCCGAAAAATTTTGTAGCCGCTAAAAATTGACTCTTCGAGATTTAACGGTTACAATAATAAAAAAGAAATAGCCACTACACAAACTGTCAAGTGATCAGGCTTGCCTTTAAATTTGCCGCCACTTTTAATGTATACTCGGTATACATTAAAAGGTGTCGGGCTAAAGCGCAAAGCCCTCGCCCTGTTTCCGGTAAATCAAACATGCCACTTCCTTTTTTCGCATAAGTCAAACCTATAAGTTGTGTAAACTTTACTGCCTATTTTATAAATAATTTAAAAACAGAATGAACAGTACATTTAACGTTACAAAAAGTGACTTACATTCCACTCAACACCAATACTTAACATGGTTTTTTGAGCCGGATTACAACGGCAATAAATGTAAAAAGTTGATGTGCTTTCAACACGTGCAACCACTGCACAACCAAATTCATTTTGGTTGTCTATTGATAAACAGTTTCGACATCTATGCTTAATCCTCACCACGTTGTGCTGGCAAAAATTACAGCATTACATTGAATAAAGTCAATTCAGAATTGGAAGAAGAATTCCTACCACACGGAAGCCATTGTGCTGATTGAAACTGAATTGATAAGTTAACACATAGAAGGCCCATGTAACTAATAAAGGTCGTATAGTCAACCCGTTTCCGTTCTGAGCTCTGTGTTCCCAGCTGATTGCGCCTGAACCAAATCAATTGAAGGACATGTAAACATTTTACCAGTAGCGTAGAATATCTTCCAAGCAGCAGCGACACGCTAGTACAAAAATAAAAGATTATATTCATACGACGCTACTGAACGAAAACAAGAATAGAGACATACGTGCATGTAACTTCTTTGTCATTCATATTGATTGTACTCAAAAAATCTGTGAAGTCATGTCGCAGCGCTGGCAGACATACGTTCCTCTTATTGTTAGCATATACTGTAATGCGCTGGCACAGCGTAGCAATAAAAAAGTACGTCTAGCGCATTCGATACCAGGGACCACAACGCAAGCAAGTCGACTATACTTTTCTTTTATTTTAACTAGACTTTGTAGTTCGATTTGCGATCGATTTGTGCACTAAATATTGAATCATAAACCAGTTTAAACTGGAATTTGTTGCTTTTCGTTTTGTCACAATTTCTCAAGTAAATTTATTTACGGATTTTCTCGTGTTTAAACTGCGTTTGCTTAAATTGTGCATTCAATTGTAGATTGTGGGCGGTTTATGTTTGCAAAGTTTAGTGATAAATATTGAATTACGCATTTAATTTGCTTTAATAACGTAACACGCAGATATAACACAATGGATTTTGCACGAAAAAGAGGTGCAATTAAAGCCAAATTGACTAGATTGGAAGATTTTGTTTGCGAACTTATTGAAACGGTCAATGGGCCGGATCCCATTGAAAATACTGGTGTTTTGCAGTTGCGCAGGCGCCTTGCGGATATAATTCTATATTGACTCAATTTCAGAAACTTCAAAGTGAGATTGAATTGAGTAGTGAAAATCTAGATGCGGAGTATGCCATTACCAACGAGTTTGAAAATAAGTATTACAGAGTAATTTCCTCCGGAGAAGAGTTGTTACAAAAAATGACAAATATTAAAGAAACGCGAAATGAGTCTGACATTCTTGTGCATAACAACAAGGCAAGTTCACCATCTTCGAGTATAGTTCCGCGTCAACAGATCATTTGCGCGCCCCCATAAAGTTGCCTACTATCAACCTCCCTAGTTTTGGTATCAAACCAGATGGTTAAATTTTAGAGATTTCTTCTCAAGTTTAATTGATATTAACGATAAATTAACAGATGTGCATAAGCTACATTATCTCCGTGTCTCATTAGTTGGAAAGCCTCAGAATTTATTGAAGGTTTAACAATATCATCCGCCAATTATAAAATTGCTTGGAATGGGTTGAATGATAGATTCAACAATTCACGATCTTTAATTTATTATCATATGAAAGAATTGTTTAGTCTCGAAAATGTTTCCAAAGAATCTTCTAGCAAATTGCGAGGCTTGATCGACTTTCTAAATGAAATTTGCGATCATTAGATTCTCTTAAATCCAGACCAGTAACGAGAAGCCTTTCTTGTCTATTTATTGCAGTCAAAACTCGATAGTATTACAAATCGTGAAAGCGTATTACTTGATCCTATTTGGGTTTAGAATTAAACCCAAATAGGATCAAGTACGAAATCTTCTATAGACGAATTAATCGCATTCGTAGAAAAGAAAGCTGCATTTATGGAAACAGTGGAACAAAAATACCATAAACCTATTCAAATTTCGATAAGCACTCGAACTTTGCTTACTAATAAAGAAACTAATGAAGAAACCGAATGCGAAATTCATTTTAAAGTCAATACCACTCGTGATGTGAATGCTAGATTTATTGTAAAAATTTCTGTAAAAGAGTCACTGTCAAAATTAGGAGATTTTTATGTCAGAGCAAAAAGGTAGTTGATTTTTTTGGTAATCAATTTGCAATCAAGAAAGATTTGCATGAACGGTATTTGGCGCGTTCATGCGTGAATATATTGAAATGGGACATATGACTCCTACAAAAGGCGATACAAAAACATCCTTTTTCCTTCCTCATCATGGCATTCTAAGAGAGAAGAAGACAACTACCAAATTACGGGTTATATTTAACAGCTCAGCTGCAACCGGTATCGGTTACTCTCCCAATGACTTACAAATAATTGGACTAGTATTACAAGACAATTTCTTTTCTATTTTACTAGAATTTCAATGTTACCGTTTTGTATTTTCTGCCGACATACAAATGATGTACATACAAGTAATGATATGTCCTTGCCAACACCATCTTCAAAGAACTCTTTGGCGCAATACCCTTTCCAAGAAATCCAAATGTACGATCTTACTACTGTAACATACGGCACCGCATCTGATTCGTTTTTAGCAATTTGTAGTTTGCATCAGTTAGGTCTCAAATGTGCAGATTCACATCCTGAAGTGTCCAAGATTGTTTTAAACAACTTTTACGTTGATGACGTGCTGGCAGTTGGTAATTTTATCACTGAAGCGCAAACTCTTTGTGCTATGTTGTCTAATGAGTTAGATTCCGGTAGATTTCCTTTGAAAAAATGAACCCAGTGTGTTAAAAAATATAAACTTCTCTTACATACATCCGCATTTTTTTTAAATTTTGGTCCAAACAAATTTGCTAAAACACTTGGAATTGCATGGTATTTTAATACTGATAACATTGTTTGCTCAATTTCCAAATCTGATGTTAAAAAGGTAACTAAGAGAACTATACTTTCAGAAGCCTGCCAAATATGCGACCCTCTTGGTCTACTGGCTTTTACCACGGTGGTCGCCAAAATTTTATTGCAAAAATTGTAATGGCAGCAAATAGGTTGGGGCGAGAGTATTCCTCTTGATCTGCATTCGAAGTGGATGGAATTTTGTTCGGAACTTATCGAATTAAACAATTTAAAAATACCAAGACCTGTAATGTGCATTGAACCAAAAGCTATTGAGTTTCATGGCTTTTGCGACGCAAGCACTGAATCATACGGGAGTTGTATATATGTACGTTCTATTTCCAATGAAGGCGACATTTCTTGCACTTTTGTGTGCTAAGAGCCGTAAAGACTATAACTCTTCCGCGTTTGGAACTTTTGGGAAATTTAACATTGACCCGTTTAACACAAAACGTTGTGAAATCTTTAAATATTAATTTTGACCGCGTATATCTATGGACTGATTCCACAATAGTTCTGGGTTGAATCAAAACAGCCCCGAATGTATTAAAAACTTTCGTGTCATATCGCGTTGCGAAAATACAAAATTTGACAAGTCATTACACTTGGTGCCATATTCCAACAAAAGTTAATCCAGCGGACATACTCTCACGGGGAGTACCTCCTTCTCAGCTTATTGATAGCTCATTGTGGTGGACGGGTCCCGAGTTTTTGAAATTGCACAGGAATGAATGGCCTAATGTACCCCAAGCAGTCTGTGAACTACCAGAGTTCAAAGTAAATTTAAATTCTCTTGTATCGTCCAAGATCGAAATGTTCCCCTTCTCTTCGAAAATTACTCATGTATAAGTCGTCTCCAAAGGATTATTGCATTGGTTTTACGATTTAAATATAACTGTTTGAATCCTGCATGTAAAATCGCCGGTTCACTTCAAAGAAAGGAAATCGATGAGGCTCTGATATGTTTGACAAAAATTGCTCAAATTGAGTCATTTTCAAATGAATATTTGTTTTTAAAAATGGGCAAACCGTTGCTTTCGTATTAGCTCTATATTAAACTTATCATCATTTTTTGACCAAAATAGCTTAATGCGCGTAGGAAGCAGAATATCCAATTTTGATTTCAATTTTGAAAAAAGCATCCGTTTCTAATTGATGGTCATCACGCTTTAGCGCGATTTTTGCTTGAACATAAACGCTTATTGGATGACGGCCCTCAGCAATCTCTGTTTCGTTTAGGATAATCATTTTGGTTGACAAATGGTAGAAACAAATGGTACAGATTATGCAGGTCCGCTTCTGATCAAGGATAAAAAAGGTAGAGGATGCAAAACCTCTAAGTGTTACGTGTGCATATTTGTGTCTTTTGTTACTAAGGCAGTGCACATTGAACTTGTGTCTGACTTAACTAGTGATTGCTTCATTTTGGTTTTAAAACGATTTATGTCTCGCAGGAGTAAGCCTTTTTACTCTGACAATGGTATGATTCCAAACTCATTGAAATATATAAGTTTATTCAAAAAAGTCAAGAAAATTTAACTAATTTGGCTCTGGATTTAGGTATTCAGTGGCATTTTATACCTTCCCACATTTTGGTGGATTGTGTGAGTCGGGTGTTAAGAGCACAAAACATCATTTGAGAAGAGTGGCAGGAAACGCAATGTTAATAATAGGGATAAGGCTCGAAAATTATTTGTACTCACTTTTTATATAAATATTACTAAAATAACTGATGGAAAATTGTGGTTAATGCTGCCATATAAGAATCACAACACCGTCAATTTTTGAACAATTAACTTAAAGAGCAAATGGGCTACAGGGGCTTATCTTTAAGGGATGAAACTTCTACTAGCATTTTTATCAATGTATCCTTAATATGTATTCAATCAAGTATTCCTCCTGACAGGTATGAGGTACTTACGTTACAACTTATGCATTTTTACAGCTTTTTGACTTGTTAAAAGCATTCATAAAAGCAGACTTGTTAAAAGCATTATTCATCACTTGGAGTGTACGCGAAACATACGTTCAATATTTGGCAAAAATCGGTATGCAACTTTAGAAGATTATGTAGATGCACCGATTTTTTTGTTTTGGCATGTTTTTGGCTTGTAATGTGCAATTCATTGAGAATTTTTTTCCTTCGACATAATTTATGTGCAGGTAGCAAAAAAAGGACGCCAATTATGTTTTAATCGGATCAGTAGATTCTGAAATATACAGCGGGTTGCACAAAAATTTGCTAATCACGTTGTTAGTTAACTAATAATTAAATTGACACTAATGTTAAAATTCAAACTGGTTTCACAAACAAATCAAACGCATTTGTTAGCTAACATTAATGTTACATCGGTTTTTACTTTTTGTTATTAGGTTGCTATTCAAATTTGTCAGATTAGTGTCAAATTTTTAAACTATTGTTTAAAAATGAGTGATCAAAAAGGTAAAAGATCTAAAAATTTCACTGAACGAGAACGTGCGGAACTTTGCCGTTTGATTAAGCAGTAAGTACATACTAAATTATTCTTAAATTATATTGTATTTACTGGAAATATATTTAAAGCTCTATTAATTGATTAAATTATAGATATCCAATAATAGATTCAAAAATAACTAGCGGAAATGTGATTCGAATGAAGAAAAAGGCGTGGGCGATTCTTGTTGAAGAATTTAATTCTTCAACAGAAGCAGGAATTCGCACAGAAGAGCAACTCAAAATGTTATATAATAACATTAAACGGAATTTACGAAAAAACACTGCTGACGACCATGTAACAACAAAGTTATTCATTTTTAATTTGCTTAATACATATTTTATAGAAACAATTACATCTTGCGGCTTTGAAAAAGATAGCGTCAGAAGACAAGGTAAAACAAACAAATTTTCTAAATCCAATATACTCTTAGAAAGAGATATCTAATAGAGAATAACTAAATTTTTAGAATGAGATATCTAAAACTGGTGGAGGAACATACACGGTAAAGTTGAGAGAATCAGAGGCTCAACACATTGCTGAAATGTCGGAAAATTTAGTTCGTCCATTGGATAATTATTATGACGACTATTTTCACTTTGAAGGTATATTTTATATTAATAAAATTACACAAAATAGGCGTTGTACACAAAATTATATAAATTTGTGTAAATGGTCCAGTCTCAAATAGTAGTTAAAAATTTATATATCTAAGCTATGAAAATACATATTATTCTAAAAAATATATTTTGTTTTTAAAGATATAATGGGAAGTAATGCTGTTGTTCCTCTATCAAATAATCAACTTAACCCTGAACCTGACCCAGAACCTGAATTTGACCCACAACCTAAACCTCAAATCGAACTTGAACTTGACGCCGAACGCGTACCCAAACCTAAGCCCAACGCCAAACCAAAATCTGAGCCACAATGTAACGCTATTCCAAATGAAAAGAAGAAACGCAAAATAAAAAAGGATGTTAAAAAAACGAGTATTGCTCTTATTAAAAGAAAATACTTTTTAAATAAATTAAAAGCTTCTAATTTAGAAATAATTCTTAGAAAAAAGCAAATTCAATTAGTTAATAAGCAGTTAAATAATATTCAATAAATTTACTTTATTTGTTAGTTTATTGGTAATCTTTTATTAATAAGGTTAAAATCTTGATTGAACTAATGCTGTTCAAACACTAGTATTGTCATCAGCTACTACTGCCCCCCGTTGTTCATTAAACCTTAATGGTTCCGCTTCCAGAAGTAAATCTTCAAGTACAATATCTTTCAACTGAATAGCAATATTATGAAGTACAGCACATGCAATAATAACTATAACGCTGGTTTCAATTTTAGTTTTTAATTCTAAATGTAAACAAGGAAAACGCCTTTTCAAAACACCAAAACATCTTTCAATGGTGTTTCTGGTTGCAATATGAGCACGGTTATAAGCTTCCTCGTGTGCTCCTTGTGGATTTAAGTAAGGAGTTAACAAATATTTCTTGCACGGATATCCATTGTCGCCTAACAAATACATATTTTGAAAGTTACCATTTTCAAGTTCTGCATTTAGAGGACTATCATTAAATATGGTGCTATCATGAGCCGACCCAGGCCATCGAGCAATTATATTGCGTATTCTTAAATTGGCATCGCAAATAGCCTGTACATTAATCGAAAAATACCCTTTTCTGTTTCTAAATGCTTCAGCATTATGACCTCCTGGTGATTGTATACGAATATGCGTGCAATCAATTGCCCCCAACACTCCAGGAAATTGTTTAATTGAATAAAACTTAGAACGAATTGAAGGTAGTTCTTCTGGGGTCGGTATATTAATATAGTTAGGCTTAAGCTCTGCTATTTTTTTCGAAACTCTCTGAATTATTCTACAAACAGTTGATTTCGTTACATTACAATGGTCGCCAATTAACTGTTGAAATCCTCCAGTTGCATAAAATCGTAAAGCTATTAGCAATTGTATAATTGCTGTTATAGACTTATTTCTTCTAGTTTTCGGTTCCAGTTCCCGTCCAAACAAATTAAGCATTTCCATTACGCTTTGTTTCAAAAATCTATATCGTTCTTTAAACTCAATATCAGAATAAAATTCAAAAGGGTTTCGTCTATCCCTGATTATTCTTTGAATTGGAACTTGAATTTCATCTTCACTATCAGATGATAGTTCAGATAATCCAGAATCACTCATCTTTAGCAATATAATAATATATTGACACAAAACTAATAGACAGATAACACTAATTAACAAATTGTCACATTTTTAATCATAGCATTTTGTTCAGTTAACTTAACAAAGCTTTAACATCGATGTTTGCGTTTGAGAAACAGATTTTTGTCATGACAAACGTTTTAGCAATGATTAGTTTACAACTAACAAGTGTCATTTTAACAACAGTTTAATGAAACGCATTTCTGACCTTAACAACTAGTTATCTGACTAACTAATGATTAAATAATTAACAAATGTTTTGTGCAACCGGCTGTATCAGCCGGTTGGTTATAGTGGTTTAAAGAAACGACCAGACCGACAGACAGACGGAAATTAGTGAATATGATTTTCGTAATCTACGCATTCTAAAAAGTAAATTCGCTGGAAATGAGATTCCACAGTACTTCTCTCGTTGATGCGTTAAAATTTCTTGATCAAATTTTTAGAATTTTGAGGCACCGTTTGTGCTAAACATTTTACTTAAAAAAAAATTAATTTTAGCTAGGAACCAAATTTTAAACAAATCTAAGCAATAAAGTTGAAACGTGTGTATGCAGAGATAAAAAAGTGAAAAATGTGTTGTAGGTACTCTATTTTAACAAAACTATTTGAAGCAAGATTTAAAATTACCAATATAAAACAATGTTTAAAGTGAATCCTAGCACTGTTAATGTAAGGGGTGTGTTAAGGGTTAAAAATATGAACTAGGGATTTTAGCCTATTTTTAATTAAATTAGTTGAAATTATATTTAAATTTATTAATAGAAAACAAATTTGAAACACATCTGTCAAATAAACTGTTACGGTTGTATTAGGGGTTACAATTGTAAAATGTAGGTCCTAGCCCAATATCAATTAAATTACCTAAGTAATAATAAGTTAAAATTACTACTAGAATTCAAATTTTAAAGAAATCCGAGAATTTTGACTGTAACGGGTTTAATAAGGGTTGAAGTTGTAAAATAAGGGTTGTATACTATTTTTAATTTGATTATTCGTAAATATATTTACAATGTATAGTAGAAACTAAATATGAAGAAAATCCGAACTATATGACACAAACGGTATAATTGGGGGAGGGGGTGCATGGTAAGGGTCAAAAATTATTTTCATTCACTCTTTATGTAAATATTACTAATATAACTGATGTAAAATTCTGGATAATGCTGCCATATAAAAATCACAACACCGTCAACTTTGGAACAATTAACTTAAAGGGCAAATGAGCCCCAGGGGCTTATTTTTAAAGGATGTAAGTTTCACCAGCATTTTCTTCAATGTATCCTTAATATGTATTCAAAATTTGGATCAAATCAAGTATTCCTCCTGACAGGTATGAGGTATATGACAGGTATGGGCTAACTTATGCATTTTTATCTTTTTGACCCTTCAACCCTTAATAAAAAATCAACCCTTAAAAAAACTGCATATTTTTTAAAAGCATTTACCACTTGGGGGTGTACCCAAGACATTTAATAACAATATTTGATGAAAATCGGTCGGCAACCTTAGAAGATTAAGTGGATGCACCGATTTTGCTATTACTTCTCTTGTAGAAAAAGTATTGTATTCATGAAAAAAAAAAATTCTCCAAATTTCACTTATAGAATGCGTAGATTACGAAAATCATATTCACTAATTTCCGTCTGTCGGTCTGTCTGTCGGTCTGTTCGTTTCTTTAAACCGCTATATTTCGGAATCTACTGACCCGATTAAAGCAAAATTTGCGTCCTTTTTTTCTACCTGCCCATTGATTAAGTCAAAGCAAAAAAAGTTAGGAAATTCTCAAGGACCTGCGCATTATTGGCCAAAAACATGCCAAAAACAGCAAAATCGGTGCATCCACTTAATCTTCTAAAGGTGCAGACCGATTTTGATCAAACATTGAACATATGTTTTGTGTATACCCCAAGTGGTGAATGCTTTCAAAAAATCTAGAGTTTTTTTAAGGGTTGACATTTATTAACTGTTGAAGGGTCAAAAAGTTGTCAAAATGCATAATTCGTAACGTGAATACCTGCCAGGAGGAACATTTTATTTGAACCAAATTTGGCATACATATTAGAAATACATTGAATAAAATGCTGGTAAAAGTTTCATCCCCTAAAAATAAGCCCTTGTGGCCTGTTGGTCCTTTAAATTATTTGTTCAAAAATGGACGGTGTTTTGATCTGTATATGTCAGCATAACCCACCATTTTCCATCAGTAATTTTATATATATTTACATAATGAGTGATTAAAAATAATTTACGACTTTAACTACACACCCCCACCCCCAATATACAGTTTGAGTCATATGGATCGGAATATCTTCATATTATATTTCTACTATAATTTAAAGCAAATTTACGAATAATCTAATTAAAAATAATCTGCGACCCTTATTTTAGAACTTCAACCCTTAATATACCCTTTACAGTCAAAATGCTCGGATTTCTTCCAAATTTGGATTCCAGTAATAATTTTAACTTATCATTATTTAGTTAATTTAACTGAAATTAGGATAGGACCTACATATTACAATTGTAACCCTTAATGCACCCTTTACAGTTTGATTTGTCAGATTTTTGTTAAATTTGTTTTCTAATAATAAATTGAAATATAATTTTAACTAGTTTATTCAAAAATAGGCTAGAATCCTCAATTCATGTTTTTAACCCTTAACACTCCCCTTACACTGATAGTGCTAGGATTTACTTCAAACATTGATTTATATTGGTAATTTTAAATCTAGCTTCAAATAGTGTCATTAAATTAGAGTACCTACAACAAATTTTTCACTTTTTAATCTTTTCATACACACATTTCAACTTTATCGCTTAAATTTGTTTAAAATTTGGTTCCTAGTTAAACTTTAAAAAGCATTTTTAAATAACCCGATTTTTTTCAATAAAAGATGCCTCAAAATTCTAAAAATTTGAATAACAAATTTTAACATAGCAGCGAGAGAAGTACTGTGGAATCTCAGTTCCAGCGAATTTTTTACATGTTTTTGGCCTATAATGCGCAGGTCTTTGATAATTTAATTTTTTTTTCTTCGACATGATCCATGGGCAGGTAGAAAAATTAGATGCAAATTATGTTTTAATCGGGTCAGTAGATCCGGAAATACAGTGATTTATAAAAACGAACAGACCGACAGACGGAAATTAGTGGATATGATTTTCGTAATCTACGCATTCTATAAAGTAGAAAAATGCGAAATTTGGAAAAAAAATCATGAATACAATACTTCCTCTACGAGGGAATTAAAAAAGTGAAATTTAGAAAAAAATAAATTCATGAATACAATACTTCCTCTACGAAAGAAGTAATATTAATTAAAACTTAACGCAAAAATAAGCTTTGTAATTTTCACGATATATTTTTAATAAATGTAGCTTTTGATAAATTTATTTACATTTACTACATTTTTAAGGTTTTCATGTACTCGCCTATGGAATATTAATATTGTTTTTTCTACATTATTAATTGGTCGTATCTGAAGAATTCGAAAATGACAATAAAAAGTGCTTTGCAAACGCATTCACAATAGATTCAGAATTATCTAGTAGTCATAGTTCATAACTGAAGGTATATTAGATGTGTGTCTTTTAGCATTCACAAATGACCAGAATTTTTTAGGATCTGCTTTTAAAGATCTAGTAATGTTAGCAGTGTATAGTTTGTAGGCATTTGAAGTCAATAATTTCACTTCCGTTCTAAGCTTTTTGAACTCATTGACATTATGTTTACTACCATCCTTTTGAAGCTTTTTAAAAGCTTTAGATTTCAATTTAAGTTTGTGAATTATGACAGCATCAAACCATAGTGGAAAGGACCTTGTAAAATGCTTCTTTAGAGGTACGTGTTTTTCAAATAACGATGTTAAAATACTGTAGAGTCTGTCAACTGCTAAATTGAGATCCTCAATTAGAGTAAGGTCCGACCAGTCAGACTCTGCCAAATCAAGATATAGATTTTGAAAGTCCGCTTTTTTAAAATTAAAGTTTGATGAGGGATTGTGGGGAAAACTACGTTTAGGTTCTAAATCAGTATCTAATTGAACTAGCAAAGGTGGGTGATGAAGATCTTTAGATATTAATTGTTCAATGCATCTACTTATGACACAACTATTATTATAAAATACTAAGGGCCGGTTTATCAATGCACGGTTAAATATTTAACCATAAGTTAGCTCTTTCTCTATTTCTCTTTTAACATGAGATAAAATGAGGCAACATCGCGCTAACTTGTGGATAAATATTTAACTTTGCATTGATAAACAGGCCCAAAGTCAAGTAATCTAGAGTTAACATTCAGAACATTATTGAACTGAGTGAGATTGAGCAGATTGGCAAAATTATCTAGTGCGGTAATAACATTGCTTGATGTGGAGTCTGATGAAAGAGCATAGTTTGAAATATTAAAATCACCTAAAATTAACAAATTGCTTCCAGAAACACTATACAATGATGCCATAGATTCAAATAATCGTTCACATAGATTAACACTTACTTGAGGTGGCACATATACAACAATAACATACAGAGATTTATGACTAGAGTTTACTTTAATTGCTAAAATATCGATGGGTTGTAAATCACAGAAACTATCACAGATGGAGTGTAAATTTAGTAACGAGGCATTAAAGGTGCTTTTTACAGCAAGCAAGACGCCCCCTCCGCGAGATTTGCCAGTGTTTATAAAATCCCTATCAGCTCTAAATACTGCGTATAGGTTAGTTTCAACCATTTCTGCATTGTTTACCAAATCGGATAACCAGGTTTCCGTAAAAGCAATTATGTCATATGACAGGTGAGCAGTGTAAAGTGTGTTATATAGAGCAGCAATTTTTGAATTCAATCCTCTCACATTCTGGAAATAAGTTAAACTCAAAGAATCTACGCTAATATCGGAGTTTCGGTCGGGATAATGTACTGCTTGTGACTTTAATTGCTACGGTGCTCCAATAATAGTGGATTTAAACTTCTCTAAGGCTTTCGAGTAACAGTGACATTTAGCAAGATCCCAAGCGGCATGATCAGTTTTGTGATTTGTATTAGATCGTTTGTTGAGAGTGACGCAGTTAGTACAAGTTAGTGATTCAGAATTACATTTCTTAACTTTATGCTCACCTGAGCACCTCGGACAACATGCTATTCTTTTACAATTCATCGCTAAGTGGTGAAATCCACAACAGTTGAAACATCTTCTTAGATCGAAAGCATCAAAGATGTAAGTCAGTAGTCATAACCTATGCAGACCTTACCAGCGGATACAATTCTATTATATGACTGAACGTCGAGTTGAACAACGACTTCAAAGACATTATCATCACTGCGAATAGATTTAAAAGAAATTAGTCAACAGGTACTAAAGTCAGAAAATATTTCAGTATTTTGTGATTTCAAATACATTATAAATGTTTCATTATCCATTTTCTCGTTTATACCAGCGATTCTAATACGAGGGTCCAATGCAGTATTAACTTTGATGCTGTACTTCGTAGATAATTTTTCAGCGGTTTGCTTCTGAATCTCTAGTGTTTATTCTTTTGATTTGCAGCTAATAATTAGCCCACCTTTGCTAATCGTTCTGATGTTTGTGATTGGAAACTCGGTTGGCTTAATTCGCGGGCAACCAACAATACAACACACACGATGACCGCTAAATGCAGTAAATGCAATAAAAATATAAATAAATCGAGCTTTAAAGTGCAATGCAGTGCCAATTGCAACGAGTGGTTTCACTTGGAATGTGCGGGAGTAACTGAACTTGAGGCGAGAGTTATGATCAACGAGAAAAAGTCCTGGTCATGTGCAACTTGTACAAGTGAGGATCTCCGGAAATGCAGCCACATGTGCTGAAATCAAACAGTTGTTGTCTATTGTTACTGAGATCCAATGTGATATGAAAGACATAAAAAAATCTATAGATTTCATCAACGAGAATTACGAAGAAGAAATTTTAAAAAAAACAAAGCTATGTACGAAATGCTGTTAGAGGTTAAAAACGACAACGAGGTATCTAAAAGTGAAATTAATCGTCTTAATGTAATTGTCAACAAATTAGAAAACCCCAAGTTATCCAACAATATTGTAATCAATGGAATCATCAGTAATAATGATGACAAAAGGGAATGCAGTGATCATATACAAAAAATCTTCAGTACAATTGGAATTGGTATTTCTAAAGATAATATATTGAATACCCATTACATTCCTATCCAGAATGGGGGCTGCAAAGTAGTTATAACGTTAAGCTCGACTGAAGAAAAGCGTAAAATCCAGAAGGCTCGCTCCGACAAGGGTAAACTCACCAAAGCCATCTGCAACATTTCGCAGAGTGACGCTCCAATCTACATCGATGAAGACATGTCTAAGTACACTTACAATCTACTCAAGAAAGCAAAGGAACTGAAATCTGTTGGTTTCAAATTTGTCTGGCAAAAAGATGGTAAGATTCTCATAAGAAAAGAAGAAGGTGGCCAGATACAATCCGTACAAAATATAGAGTTTGTCAACAAGCTCTTGGCCAACTAGGTATCTGTATTTAACCTCAATCAGTTAGTAATTGTTCTCTGTTGCAGTATTTTCTTCTCAATGTCTTATCTAAAAATAGCTCATGTTAATATCAGATCTCTTGTACCAAGTCTAAACCAAATTAAGCACCTATTGTTTGACAACAACTTCGACATACTAGGCTTAACGGAAACCTGGCTTACACCAGAAGTAACAGATCACGATTGAGCGATGGCTGGGTACACTTTCCACAGAAGTGACAGAAATTGTAGAGGAGGAGGAATAGGAGTTTATGTAAGAGCTAGTTTAATTGTTAATAACTTATCTTCAATTTTTCCCCCTAGCACCACTATAGAACAAGCATTTAATCTTACACAAATAGTAAATCAACCTACTAGGATAACTGATCGAGCCTGTACTCAAATTGATTTTATTTAATTAAGTAACGCTAAATTATTGTCTGGAGATGTTTGTCACACTGATTTACACGACGTCACTGATCATCAGCTAACTAGCTGTAGTTTGAAAGTCACTGCTTCTAAACCTGAGCCAAAAATTGTAGACTTTAGAGATTTTAAGTACTTTGATTTAATGCTTTTTCAAGCTGATTTAGAGAACGTTTGCTGGCAGCATATATTTCAACTAAACTCAATAACCGATAAAATTAACTGGCTAACTAGCAATATTGTGACTATCTTTGACATGCATGCACCAATCCGTAGAATAAAAATTACTAAACCTAAAGCACCCTGGTTAACTGACTTAGTAAAAATTATGATGAAAGAGCGGGATAAGCTTTTGAGTAAATTTAAGAAATCTCGCAATGATACGGATTGGACTGCCTACAAAGCTATGCGTAATTATGTGACAAATGCAGTTAGGCAAGAAAAACAAGCTTACTTAGCATTTCTTGAAACAACCTCTACTAGCAAAAATCTATGGAAAGCTATTAGGGATCTCAATGTATATAACAATACCAACTCGGTTTTACCAAATCAACTAAAGAACCCTGATTTAATTAATAATTATTTTAAAAGCTCGGTAGATTCTATTGCCAGTTACGCAAATCCAGATACTATTCAACAATATCTCAACATGAGAAAGTGTTCAGACTCGGGAGATTTTGAGATAGTCGATGTTACTGAGACTAATGTTTTAGAAGCAATAGCTTCGCTGAAGTCCAATTCGGCTGGTGGTGACAAAATATCGCTGCAAATGTTAAAATTATGTTGTCCTGTAATTCTTCCATTTCTTACGCACATATTTAATACATGCCTTCTACTTAGTAGTTTTCCGGACAGTTGGAAAAACGCGCTGGTTATTCCAATCCCTAAAATTAAAATACCTACCTCGTTAGCAGATCTTAGACCGATCAGTCTACTGTCAACTTTGTCCAAAGTTTTCAAAAAGTTAGTCCATCAACAACTAACACTATTCATGAATGAATCTGAACTTTTGCCCCTGACTCAATCAGGGTTCAGGAAAGGTCATAGCCCTTCTACGACTCTTTTAAAAGTGACTGATGACATTTTCCGCGAATTAGATAATGACAACAGTGTAGCTTTAGTATTATTGGACTTCAGTGAAGCATTCGACACCATTGAACATGATCTGCTCTGTGCTATAATGCTGGGGTGCTGTAGATTTGGCAAAACAACTGTAAAACTGCTTAAAAGTTACTTAACGGGCAGATCTCAGCAGGTCGTGATCGATGGAGTAAAGTCGGGCAGTTTATGCATCAATAGAGGTGTACCCCAGGGTTCAATTCTGGAGCCAACATTGTTTATTATCTACACCATTGGCATGCATGCCACTAAAATAGTAAGTCAATGCAGTCTGCATCAATATGCAGACGATACTCAAGTTTACCACCCGTTTACAAAGAATGACTCAGGTGTTGCAGTAGCGAAAATCAATAGCACTTTAAACAAGATCCTGCATTTCTCAAACAATCATGGTTTTAAAATTAACCCTGTTAAATCATCACTTATAATTTTTGGGAAAGACGCAGTGTGGGCTAAAGAAAACATACTCATTCAGATTGGAACTGAGCCAATTGTGGCGTCGAACGCTGTAAAAATATAAGGCTTAAATGTGGATTTCGAGTTACGTTTTAGATCACATATTAATTTAATAATTCAAAAGTCGTATATGTCATTACGTAATTTATACAGAAGCAAATGGTTTATCTCTCGCAATCTAAGAACCAAACTCTGTAATTCTCTTGTACTATGTCACAGTAATTACGGTGATGTCATCTACGGTTCATGTATCGACCAGAGAGCCTCATCTCATTTGCAAAAAATTCAAAATGCATGCGTTTGCTTTATCTTTAATCTTCGACGCAGTGATCATGTTAGTAAGAAATTCAGCCAACTAAAATGGTTGAATACACATAACAGAAGAAAGCTTCACTTTTTGTGTCTGTTGAAGAAAATGTTGAACACTAATGCCCCAATTTATCTTAGAAATAAACTAGTATTTCTCTCCTCTAATCACAACATTAATACCCGTAATGCTGATGTGCTCAAGGTGCCTATCCATCGCAAATCACTGTATCAAAGATCCTTCACCTTCGTGTCAAGTAAGCTCTACAATAGTATTCCGTTAAGCCTACGTACTATGCCTGAACGTGCGTTCAAAAAATCATATAAATGTATGTTATTTCTATCGCAATATCATTAATATTTTTCTTTGTTTTGGCTTAATTTGGCTTACTTTAACTTTAACGTAATTTAACGTAATTTATTTTTTTACCTTAGCTCTATAGACTGTTAGCAACATCATCATTTTCATTGTCATTGTATTTATTAGTATCATTATTATTATATCTATCACAAGAATGACATTTATATTTATATTCAAGGGAATTTATATCTATGCTTTTATCTATTGTTTTTTATTTTTTTTTTGTTCTATTATATTCTGTTATATCATATTGATTTTCTTTTAAAATTTGTTAACTTTAATTTAGTTTAATTTACGGTACTTCTTCTAAAGCAATATTTTTGCAGTATGTGCTACTATTGTTTTACTTTTCTTTAACTCACTACTTTACTTTTCATTATTACTGTTACTTTATTTAGTATGTGAACAGCTCATTACATCGTTGTGTTATGTTATGTACAAATCTAGTTTCCTCTGTTGAGTAGAGCAGTCTGAGACTGAACTTCGCCGAGGCCAAAATAAAGACATTTTATTATTATTATTATTATTATTATTAATAGCTTGACGTAACTCACTTTTGGTAACATTTGAACCTTGGGAATCGTCAATTGGTTTGATGATAACAGAGTGGGACTTTACCATGGAAGCAAAGGTTTTTATTCTGGGCGCAGATGTTAAAATTTCCAAACCTAAAATTTCCGAAATTTCCGAAAGATCATGAACAACCCACAAGTTAGTTCCGGTGCATTCGATACCCACAAACTGAATCAGAGGACGATACATTTTGTCAACTGTCAGTTGAAGAATTAACAGAAGATGCCTCGGGGTAGACGTTTTACTTTAGATGAAAAAGTGTTGGCACTGTCTTTATTGAAACCGAAGGTCTATAGATTGTTAAAGAAGTCCGAAGGCTTATAGATTGTTAAAGAAAATGTTTGCACTACCATCGAGGCAAACATGGATGGATTTGCTGAACAATGTGCCATTTCCGCCAGGCATAAATGACTTTATTTTACTCAGCTTAAAAGCTTCTGTAGAGAAGATGGATCCTGCGGATAGATGCTGCACTCTAACATTTGACGAGATGATGCTATCCACCTCCCTTGGCTATATAAAATATAAAATTATTGGTTTTGAAGAAACAAGCGAAGGATGAAGTTTGCTGACCATGCCATGGTATTTACAGCAAGAGGAGTGAGCCGTAAATGGAAGCAACCGGTGGCATTTTTTTTTAACGAGCACGGAATGAGCGCAGCAGAATTATCGAAAAATATAAAACTAGCTATCGAAGCCTTACAAAAGTCCGGACTCAATGTGGTAGCAACCGTTTGCGATCAACATCAAACCAATGTTGGAGCTATTAAATCTTTAATTGCTCAGAGTAGAGCAGAATACTTAAGAGACAATGAAGAAATGAAGCATTATGGCTTTGAAATTAATGGAAAAGAAATTGTGCCGTTATTTAATGTGCCACATTTATTGAAAGGAGTACGGAATAACACGATAACAAAATCATGGGCGGATATAATCAAGCTATAAGACAATGACACGGCAGACTTTGATTTATATGCATGAATAATTTACTTTCGACACACAATGAAAGTTACGATTTAATAAATGTACGTCATTATGAAAATTGCAAATTAATGACACCGAATTATAATTTTGTGCAATTATTTGGTAAGTGCAATGATATTGTTTATTATCTAATGAAAGTGGAGTAAATAATGCAAAAGGCGAATGTCGCAAATACAATTTATTTTTAACAATTCGTGCAGAGAGGACGCAATAAGTACAATTTCAATAACAACAAAATAATGAAACAAAGCTTTAAATTATCGAATGAAAACAAGTCAATTATTAATAGGAACGATTACCAGGAATTCACGTGCAAATGTGTCGCTCCGGAGAGGTTGTCCCAATGACAATTTTCCAAAGCAGAGTAGTGCAGAGACCACGGAAAACCACCCAGGACGGTGTCCAAACAGGTGATGGAAGTAGAGGAACGCACCCAGCAATCGGCGAAGGCCAGGTGGTTGACGATGTAACCGGCTTCGAATCGAGAAGCGGTTGATGATGATGACGACCACAATCAACGCTTAGACAGTGGTACAGGTGACGGCCTTAGATGCACTGGATGTAACAATGACCAATCTCAACGAAGGGTTACGAATGATCGTAAACACTTGTTAGTGCCCAGAGGATTGTGACCACCGACAATGGAGCGACAACTTGGTGTTGGCTCAGTAAATGGCGACCAAAGGAGGCCAATAAAACACGTGTGTTGGAAAGCTACTAGGTACGGCGAAGCTCATGTTGTTGCTTCAACGAATGGAGTACAAAAAGAGGAAGCGGTAACTGGTGGCGATGGTATGTTACGTGCAGTTTTGCTACGCGCAGTTGCAGACAGTAGCAACCGATAGTGCATAACGCGTGAACCGGTCACTCGGACCATTAATAATTTAGGCAATTTTGTGCTTTGTATACAATTAAATTTAGTAAACAAAATCTAATAAAACACAACCTGAGTTGCATGCATAAACATAACCGCCCACCAAAAATACGTCATAAAACAAAGGAATGTATTTTTTTCACTATAAAATTATTGGTAAGGAAGAGGACATAGTTTAACTAACGGACGCTTTAATAGCCCACTGGCAGTTTGTACCAAAGCAACCCGACAAATTCCGTCTGTACCCGGGTACAGATCAACAATACGACCTAATTTCCACTGCATTGTCGGCACCAGTTCATTTTTGACAAGAACCATCAACCCGGGTTGAATTGGTTGTGATTCAGCAACCCATTTGTGGCGCTGTTGGGGTGTATGAAGGTATTCGTCATGTCATCGGCGCCAGAATTCTTGATGCAAGCATGTAAGCTTTTGCCACCGATGGAGACGATTCAGATTAACTGTGGTATAATCTGGAAGGGATAAAGATGTTAAAGGAGCCATCGTAAGAAAATGGCCGGGTGCCAAAACGGATAAGTCATTGGGATCAGTGCTTAACGGAGTAATCGGTCGCGAATTTAAAATGGCCTCAATCTGAGTTAGGATTGTTGTGAATTCCTCAAAGGTAAATGTATGGGAGTTACAAATCCGGTATAGGTGATGTTTCATCGACTTTATGCCCGCTTCCCAAATACCTCCAAAATGGGGGGCAGAGGGAGGATTGAATTCCCAACGTATGTGTTGTTGGGCAACGGCATCTTGTAGAAAACCACGAAGCTGCCGATTAGCGCCGACAAAATTTGAGCCACAGTCCTACCGTACAACGGAACACCTTCCACGACGATTAATAAAACGCTAAAACGCGGCTAAACTGGCTGAACTTGACAGATCTGAGACAAGCTTAAGGTGAATTGCTTTTGTGGCTAAGCATACAAATAGACATACATACGCTTTGGTGACAGGAGACTTGCGCAAGTGGCTCGACTTAACATTGAACGGACCTCCAAAATCAATCCCTACGTTGTCAAACGCTTTAAGTTGTTGAACTCGTGGTGCGGGTAGATTACCCATACGAGGTTAAAAAGTCTTAGGGTTATGTCGGAAACACAGATTGCACCGACTCAGTACATGCACAACTGCTCGTCACCCAAAACGATTGGACTAAAATGTTCTGAACAGTTTGAGCCCCTGCGTGCCCATACTTTGTGTGAGTATGTTCAATGAGGCCATACGTAAACGGGTGATTTCTCGGCAATAAAATGGGATGTTTCTGATTAAAGGAGAAAGATGAATGTTGCACACTGCCGCCCACCCTGATTAACCCTGCTTCGTCAATAAATGGTGCTAATTTTCGGAACGGCTTAGGAAGTTTTCCAAGATGTAATAGATTATGTATTTTGTTCTGAAATACCGAGTGTTGCACCAACTTCACAATGCATTCCATAGAATTCCACAGTTCGGAAGAAGTTAGATGACTAGACCGGCGAGCATCTGCATGCGATGCATTGTATCTGAAACACAAGATGTATCCCAGAATCCTTTGATGCTTTCAAAACGGCAGATTTAATAATGTAGATGTCAATTCATTGTCTAATGTAGCTGATAACGTTACAACAGCACGCTTGTGTTGCATTTTGTTCGGAGGTTAACATTAACCGAACGTTAACCGAACTCGAGGGCCATTCTTCCTTAGGATGCGCGAGCCAAGGTGGACCCGCCCACCATAAAGGATGATCAATTAGTTGACTTGGAAATACCCCTCTTGATGCACAATCGGTGGGATTGTCTTCGGACACTACATGGTGCCAACATGAAGGTGTTGTCCTGAATGTGGCTGACCCGATTACTTACAAAAGCCTTCCATCGATGGGGGGAAGATTTGATCCACGCTATCGCAACTGTTGAGTCTGACCAACACGCAAGTTGTTGTGGGGGCATGTGAACACATAACTCGCGCACGGTACTTATAAGATTGCTGAGTAGAAGAGCTGCACAAAGTTCCAAGCGCGGAATGGTGGCGCGTTTAAGAGATGCAACCTTAGATTTGGCGGCAACAAATCTAACAATTATGGATTTATCATTGCAGCATACGCGAAAGTAAACGACCGCCGCATATCTTTGTTCGAACGCATCGCAAAAGCCGTGGATTTCAAAAGAAGTGGCGGTAGGCAGTATGTGGCGAAGAATCGACAAATTAGTCAAAACGTGAAGTTCCGATTTGAATTGAAGCCATTTTTCCAAAAAATCGTCAGCTGGCAGCTCATCCGAATCTAGGCCTAAACTTCATAAAAGTTGCATAAAATATTTGACCTAAAAGGTTACGGGTGTGAGGATGCCCATTGGATCAAAGATTTGTGCTAAGTCGGACAAAAAGTTTCGCTTGGAGCAAGGTTTATCTTGAACATTGACGGAAAATGAAAACGAATCAGCCATATGATCCCATTGTAGGCCTAACACGTTTATAACGCCCGGACATTCTTTATCCAACGAAAGAGTGACTTGACAATGATCAGCAGAAAGGTCCGACAAAACTTCCGGGTAATTTGACGCCCATTTTCTCAATTCCATTCCGGCCATAGCTAATAACTTGACTAATTCTTGTTGAATTTGATTCGCATCCTTTAAGTTTGATGCACCAGTGAGAATGTCATCAACGTACGTATCTGACTTGATAATTTCGGCAGCGTGCGGAAATTTCCCATGCTCATCGTGAGCAAGTTGATGCAGCCTCTCTGAGCTAAAAATGGAGCTGATGCAACCCCATATGTAACGGTATTCAAGTAGAATTCCTGCAACGGTTCATCACACAATTGACGCCAATCCGTGGAATTTAAAGAAACACCATTCGAATCGGTAGCAGATGCATCAAAAACCACCCGGAGAGCTTTTCGAGAGTTGAAAACTCCATGATGGGGAATGTAATATCCGATGGTGCTGCGTAGGTTATCAGATACACGCTGCATGTGTCCTGTGTCAATATAGTCTTGCATAAAGTTGATGTAGGAGGTCCTTAAAGAAGGATCCTGACGAAGACGCCGTTCTAGCATATAAAATCGTCGACATGCAATTTCGTACGAGTTCACGAAAGTAGGTTCTGTGTGAACAAAAGGCAACGACACTTCGTAACGCCCCGAATCAAGACGACGGTAGGTTTGTAAGAAGGCTTGCTCTCCGCGTTCCTCTTCGGGAGATAAAATTGCGTATGAAAAAGACACTTGTTCTAATTCCCAAAATCGTTTGAGAATCACATCGATCGAAGGCTGTTCCATTGCACATGAGACGAGAGTAGCGCTTGACGAATTAATCTGATTGACAGTACCCATTACTACCCACCCAAACACTGTTTCAAGTGCCGATGGACTACCGAATTTACCGGAACGTCTTCCGGCTAATAAAATATGTGGAAACAGCTCTGCGCCGATAAGTAAGTCAATAGGACTCGGAGTAGCAAACGATGGATCAGCCAACGATAAATGTTGGATATCCGACAAATGGTGGGCACTGATTGGTGAGGTGGGTAAAGTACCACAAATACTGGACAATACGATTGCATCCAAATCAAAGTTATACTCTCCGTTGGTAGAGCAAATCTGACATACAACCGTACCCCGAGTTCCTTTACTAGACCATCGGCCTAAGCCTCGTAATGGAATAGACAGCGGTTTGCGTGACGCTTTAATAAGTTGACAGCACCGTTCTGAAATAAAATTTGCTTGACTACCGGAATCTAGCAACATTCGCACAGAATGAAAACAACCATGAATGTCAGCAATGTCAACAAGGGCAGTTGCCAAAAGTGTGGTTGAGTGGCCAGGTAAATGAGTGGACTTACTGGTTACCGGCGCGGCATCGGGAACGTCGGTATCATTATTCGCACGAGGAATAGTACGAGGCGGATGATCGCCGAAATGTAGCAAAGTATGATGCGCTTGCTTGCATTGTTTGCATCTGTGCGTAGAAGCGCACTGCGACGTTAAATGTTTTCCGAAACAATTTATGCATAATTGTTTTTCTTTGACAAATTTGAAACGAGCATTTACGGATTTCTCGCCGAATTCAGGACATGCATAAAGAAAATGTGATTGATTGCACAGACTACACGACATTTGAGAATTCGTTCGTACTGCGAATGCTGAAATTGAACGCGCATGTACATAGGCTTTACCTTTAACTTCTTTACCTTAGGCTTCTCGTTTAACTTTAGATGGAATTTCGAACTGATGTGCTTTAGTAGACTGTACATTAGGTATAGTGTCTAATGCTTTGCATTTATTTGTAAGAAATACGTTAATTTCCTCATAGGTAGGAGGTACCGTGGGATCGACAAGTTGTAATTCAAAACGCGCCCGGGTGTCCACGTCGAGTTTGCGGAGTAGCGAATGTGCCAAAACAAAATCAGCAAAATCATGCGGTATTATCTGGTAGCCTAACTTTTCTAGCATACAGACGTTTTCATGGTACAAATTAAAAACGGATTGTAGTGATCGTTTTGCACCGCATTCATAATTCAATATTTCCTCCCAATAGCTAGTGGCTAGTTGCCGTTTATTATCGTAGTGATTGACAAGACGTTTATACGCGGCATCATAATTCTCAACGGTCAGAGAAAATCCGCGAATTAATTGCAATGCTTTTCCCGATAATGACGAATGGAGGTACTGAAACTTATCGATCGTTTGTAACGCGGCGTTTGTGTGAATTAATGAATTGTACAAATCTATAAAAGTGCCACTCTTTCGAAGTGCCACTAAAACGCGGTGGATCTATTTTTGGTAAACGAACATTAGGCGTGGTTCCCGATCTGCCATCTTGACTGCTTTTTGAAAGAATGCTGGACTCGGTAGAAATGTTGGGAGGAAATGATTCTAAATACGACATATGAATGCTATCGAAAACATCCATAAAATCTTTCCGAATCGTCTGATCGTCGGTTACGTCAGCGCCAGAAGTAGATATTAATGAAATAATTTCAGCATGCCATTTGTTAATATCTTGTTCAATTGAATCGAGTTTGGAAAATCGCAGTTTGAACCGTGACTTTGCCAGCGCGTCAGTAGTTGCGATTGCTGCTAAATCTTGAATGTATTTCAAATCCGCGAACGCGGAATCCCGTAAGCCACGAGCTTGCTTAAGTTTCGCGACTGCCATTGTACAACGAATACCAAAATAAAACAAAAATTAACGCGAATGCTAGCGCCGTCATTGCGAATAGAAATCAGACCGCCAAGTGTCCCTGGATTAACGTCTACATGCAGTACCGCGTGAAACTCAGTTGTGTTTCAAGAGATATAAAATTGTACATGCTACAAACTCTGTTTTGCACGAAAGTTATCCGGCTCGAAGGACCAAAATTTCTGTTTATCATCTAATGAAAATGGAGTAAATAATCCACAAGCAGATGTCGCAAATACAATTTATTTTTAACAATTCGTGCAGAGAAGACGCAACAAGTACAATTTCAATAACAACAAAATAATGAAACAAAGCTTTAAATTATCGAACGATTAATAGGAACGATTACCAGGAATTCACGTGCAAATGTGTCGGTCCGGTGAGTTTGTCCCAATGACAATTTTCCAAAGCAGAGTGGTACAGAGACCACGGAAAACCACCCAGGACGGTTTCGAAACAGGTGATGGTAGTAGAGCAACGCACCCAGCAATCGGCGAAGGCCAGGTGGTTGACGATGTAACCGGCTTCGAATCGAGAAGCGGTTGATGATGATGACAACCACAATCAACGCTTAGACAGTGGTACAGGTGACGGCCTTGGATGCACTGGATGCAACGATGACCAATCTCAACGAAGGGTTACGAATGATCGTAAACACTTGTTAGTGCCCAGTGGATGGTGACCACCGACAATGGAGCGGCAACTTGGTGTTGGCTCAGTAAATGGCGACCAAATGAGGCCAATAAAACACGTGTGTTGGAAAGCTACCAGGTACGGCGAAGCTCATGTTGTTGCTTCAACAAATGGATTACAAAAAGAGGAAGCAGCAACTTGTCGCGATGGTATGTTACGTGCAGTTTTGCTACGCGCGTCGCAGACAGTAGCAACCGATAGCGCATTACGCGTGAACCGGTCACTCGGACCATTAATAATTTAGACAATTTTGTGCTTTGTATACAATTAAATTTAGAAAACAAAATCCAATAAAACACAACCTGAGTTGCATGCATAAACAGATATTTTACAGTCTTTTTTACCAAATAATTGTACAAAAAATTGAATTAAATTTAACGCCACACTCTTATTAAATATAAAGTTAAAACATGATTTTAACTGGAATCAGTGTGAGGATCATAATTTATTTGACATTTTTATTGAAAAATTTATAAACATGTACATATTTATGTGAATAAAATCCATCAATAGAATATTGACGGGACTAGACTCCAGAAATATGAATGGTAAGATTAAGATATTGGCAGTGAAAAAATATAAAGAGAACAAAATTAAAAATTCAGCAATTTATAAAAAGAAACAAATTGTTACTTAATTGTATGTAACTTATAACTTATTATGTAACTGTATAACTTATTTATTAATTATTTGCTTTGTATTTATACTTGCAATAACGTAAATTGTTATTGTATTCTGTTAACTCCATATCACTTGGCATTGAAATTTTATAGTGAAGTATCATGTATTATTTATACAATATTTTAATTATTTTTTATATTACGTATTATTTATACAATATTCAAAATTGCAAAAAATGGAAAATGTGAATTTCAATACATTTAAATATTGTAAATATTATGTTATAATATTTAATTTATAATTATATTAATTATAATTATATTATAACATATTATATATTTTATTTTAAATATATGTTGTACATGTATTATTGTTATATTATATGTATTATTGTACATTTAAATTTGACATTGTTCATATAAATGGATTATATAATAATATAATATACTAGTTTTATACACTAGTTTAATTTAAAATATATATGTGTACATAAATACTCTTATATACTAATATTATATATTTTATATACTGCAACTTTGTTTTTATTATTTATGTGCATATCTGTGAGTTCTGTAATAAATCTGTAAGACTTAAACACTTAGCTAAAATGTATAATTAGTTAGAATTCACTCTAAATCACTAAATTATAGCTAAAGATAGTGATTAGAGTGTATTGAACTAATTACACATTTTAGCTAAGTGTTTAAGTCTTACAGATTTTTCATAGATATGCCCAGATTCAACCCAGTGACATAAATTCATAATTTTGAAATTCCCGCCTAGAAACCCGTCAGTAATTCAAGTTAGAAATCTGTAATGCATCAGCGCCATCCGTCGATTGCGGTTTCAATTAAAAACTGTCATTGTGATTTGTTAGAGATATACGCTGTCCGTTTATGATAGGCTATTACGTCACTGCTTAGCAGTTATGACGTAGTTAATACCAACCGCTAAAATAAAAATTAAAACAACAGAATCCGATTAATTTTAGGCATAAATCCGTTAGTAATTAATAATATTAATATTGCTATAAAAATTAGGCGATAATATGAGGTATTAACTGAGAAAATGGGCGAGAAAGATTTTATTTTTAGTGACATTTAGTTTATTACCAACGTTTTGTTGGTCACGCATAAAGTATAGTTCACATTCCCCAGGACAAAAGTGCCTTTCTAGTGAAGTGAAAAACATGGTTGTAAATTTGCTCGGCGAATTTTGGTGGCAAATGCACTTAAAATAAGTTTAACGAGTGTTAATAGAGTGGCTGCTGGCAGAAACAAAGACCTGCCAATTGCAGGGCCCTCAAAACGAATTCATAAATAACCGCTGGTGACTCGGAACCGCAGGTTAATCGGAATAGACCTTTAGATTGCGTCATATACAATTGATGACGTAATAGCCTATCATAAACGGACAGACTATAGTCGGCTATAGTCTGTCCGTTTATGATAGGCTATTACGTCATCAATTGTATATGACGCAATCTAAAGGTCTATTCCGATTAACCTGCGGTTCCGAGTCACCAGCGGTTTTTTATGAGTTCGTTTTGAGGGCCCTGCAATTGGCAGGTCTTTGTTTTTGCCAGCAGCCACTCTATTAACACTCGTTAAACTTATTTTAAGTGCATTTGCCACCAAAATTCGCCGAGCAAATTTACAACCATGTTTTTCACTTCACTAGAAAGGCACTTTTGTCCTGGCGAATGTGAACTATACTTTATGCGTGACCAACAAAACGTTGGTAATAAACTAAATGTCACTAAAAATAAAATCTTTCTCGCTCATTTTCTCAGTTAATACCTCATATTATCGCCTAATTTTTATCGCAATATTAATATTATTAATTACTAACGGATTTATGCCTAAAATTAATTGGATTCTGTCGTTTTAATTTTTATTTTAGCGGTTGGTATTAACTACGTCATTAACTACGTAACCAACGCTAAATTCCAAAAACTTATTATTTTTTGAAATACGTCAACAACATACTTTTATGTTTTTGTCGAATATATCTGTTTATATTATATTTTTTTACATCAAAAAAATATATATGAATAATGATAAAATCCCCAATCGGACAAAAAGTGAAAAATATTTTTAGTTCTTGTAATTAATTATTTAAATTAATTGTTAAAAGCACTCTACAGTGGCGCCTTCTTTAATTTCAAGTATAAGGCGGCACGCTCTTAAGATAGCAAAATCTGGTGGCTAGGCCTAGGCTGTCAGTCCCATAGATAAAACCTGTTTTTTTTTTTTGGTTTTGTAACGCCCCTTTAAACTCAAATATCTCACCAATGTAAAGTCACTTTAAAGTCACTTTAAAGTGACTTTACACCAATCATATATATAATAGACATATATCGCGCAATTGCTATGTTTTCAATGGTAGGAGAATGAAACCGGATTTGAGTGAGATACAATGACTAGGTTGTCGCATCTTAGCTTGAGACTGCGCAATCCGCATAGATTTTACCGCGCGAAATACAAAATAATAGCTAACTTTGTTTGTTCAATGTTTAAGGCAGACGTCTACCTAGCCAAATCAGGGCTGGGACTACGCTCACGCACTACGCCGCATTTACTTGACCTTAGATTTATTTGAATGAATGAAAGATATCGTCGGATTTTGCAAAGATTTGTACACAGACATCGAATGGTGAATAACCCCTCGGTTAAATAGGTACTTACTGGTGTAATCTGACGGTTTTTTTTTTTGTTTGTTTACACACAAAACAACGATAACAAATTGAAAGTGGCATTTTCAATTATTGTCTAAAGTCAAAGTCTTAAAATAATTATATGCACAATGAACACAGAACAAACAATGCTTTTAAACACAAAAACACAAAAACTCGAGTAGAAATTGGAAAACGAAGCAAAGGTAAACAACGGTAGAATGCAATATACAATGGCGTATTCACTATTCATGTTAGTAGCATGATTCAATAAAAATGACACTCGCGCGATGACACTTTGTGCTTGCCGGAAGCACATCAATGCGCTTGTCCGTTCCATGTTGAGACAGAACTATTAGCTCTCCTTTGTATGTTTGCCTCATTTCAAAGGTCGCATGTGCGATATATGTCTATTATATATATGACACCAATGTAGGGTCACTGTATTAGGGGGTAACGCCATTAGTAACTTTTAGGGAGAACCTCTCTCTCTATTTCATAAAACTATATTTAAAACTTAGTAACCTGAGAAATGACAATTGAAAAATCTTGATTAATAAAAACTTATAGGGTACTTATCTTTACTTAGGGTACTTTATTACAATAAAACCATTTAAACATACCATTAAAAATCAATCTCCTTTTATTGAATTCAAAGAAATTTTATATTTTAATCATCAATTCAATTAATTTAAAAATTAAATATATCTTCAAAAATGACTTTTGTTTGTCAAATGAATTCGCCAACTCTATTAATATAACAAAGTAACTAAAAATGTATGTGTCTCTCTCGTACGCATTCATTTTAAATACAGCTATCTCTCTTGCACAATTCATAAAATAAATAGAGAGATTTCACTGATGGCGTTACCCCTTAATACAGTGACCCTACACCAATGCATCAAATAGCGCCACCTTTCGTTTATTTTAATTCTTTTCTTTCTTATTTTAAGAATGAACAAGAACACAGATAAGTATACAGATAGGCCGTTGTTCAAGTTTATTTGTTTCGTTACCTATTCAGTTCCCCTCACCCGCATTTATTGTAAATTGCATACATCTAGGAGTAAAACGTGGTAAAACATTTACTTAAAGAAAGAAAACTGTAGTTGTGAAAGAAAACTGTAATCACTCTATAATTTAACGGATGGATTTAGAAATTGTGTCAGGTCTTGTGCCAGGTGGTCTGGCAACTGTTTTTCTTATTTGAAATGCAACAAAACTATAATTGCTATAATTAAATTCTATAACAAGGGCGTGCTTAAAATGTGAATTATGGTTGATTGGGTGTGGTTTGGGATATATGACGATGAATTTCATATTAATTTTGTATTATTTTGCAACGCCATCTACCATACGATACGCATTCCATTCTCAGTAATTCTACTGGAACTGCGATCCACGTGGTGGGCATTGAAACTAAAAAAGCCATCTCTTGTCGAGCGTTGTCAATGCGAAATATATTGTCGTATACCATGGCACATCTGAAAAACCATATTTGTGACAAGAACTAAAATTTTATTTCTAATTTTCCGTGGTGTAAATGTGTGGCTGAAAATTATGAATGATTCGCTTCGGTAGCATTTCATCTTTGGAAAAAGGTTATGTTATGTTATGAACAGTTCGCATGTGAGCGTTTAAACTTGTATGTTATAGTTTTAACAATATTCTTAAAAGGTTTTGTAAAATTGTGTGGTTCTTAATATTAAGTTACAATGTCAAAAAACATTCGAAATAATCATGACAAAACGTTTAAAATAGTACCAGGTACCTACCTTGTAGTAGTGTAATTTCTGTATCGAGTTAACTTGTTTATTGTTTATATTTTTAGATAATAACGATGTTGATGATCAGGCTGAAAGTGGGGTTAATACGACGTCTATTCCAATTCATGTACAAAGGGCCGAAAGAGACTTGGATTTGACAATGTTTCTTCAAGTTGTAAACAATCAACGCTTGATTAGTAGCGACAGTGACGACTCTGATGATACCCCGAACATTTCGGATATTAATATTGACACATTAGTAAAAGGTAGGTTTAATACTGATTCTGGGTTTGATATTTATTATTTGGTAATGCAATTTTGCACCGTTTTTTTAATGAGAGCAATTTTAATTGGTTGACTACACTTGCAAAATATTGATTTTCGTGTCGATTGGTATACATGGTGTGTACTTATGTATACACGACGCTATAACTTTATTAAAAACACCTTTATTAAAGGTGTCGGCGGTTCGTTATGTAGGTATAAACGGGGACCAATCCGTGCTTATTGAAGGCAGCGTTAGGATTGCAACCACTGTTTTATACCAGTTTTAGCATTAACTTTTAAGGCTCTTTAAACACGTTTAAAAATAGCAAACTGCACAAGCTAGAATGCGCACTGGCACTTTAATATCGTCACGAAGAGACTTACTTATTATTCCTCAAGCAAACAGTTCATTTGCTGGCTCCCTCATTCTTCTATTAGTATAATAAACAATTGTTACTAGTATAATAATGTTGTGTATATCTGGTTGCCAAACTACAACTTGTAATAAGCTCCATCTCCATGTATTGACCGACGCGTAAAACGTTATATATATACCTATATATGACTATTGCTATTTAAAATTCATTGTCCTGTATAATAAACGTAGAAAATGTCGCAAGATTCATTAGAATTGATGGATGTACTCCACCTGAATGGGCACAAGTTGCAAAAGATGCAGTCGCAAATTTAATTCCTAAAATTCGCTGGAAATGAGATTCCACAGTACTTCTCTCGTTGCTATGTTAAAATTTCTGATCACATTCACATTTTTAGAATTTTGAGGCATCTTTTGTGGAAAAAAATGTATCGGGTTATTTAAAAATGCTTTGAAACAAATCCGAGCATTTTGACTGTAAAGGGTAGATTAAGGGTTGAAGTTGTAAAATAAGGGTCGCATATTATTTTTAATTAGATTATTTGTAAATCTGTTTTAAATGTATAGTAGAAATATAATATGAAGAAACTCCGATCCATATGACTCAATTGTATATTTGGGGAGTGGGAGTGTGTGGTTAGGGTCGTAAATTATTTTTAATCACTCATTATGTAAATAAATATAAAATTACTGATGGAAAATGGTGGGTTATGCTGACATATAAGAATCAAAACACCGTCAATTTTTGAATAATTAATTTAAAGGACCAAAAGGCCACAAGGGCTTATTTTTAGGGGATGAAATTTTCACTAGCATTATCTTCAATGTATTCCTAATTTGTATGCCAAATTTGGTTCAAGTAAAATATTCCTACTGGCAGGTATTCACGTTACAAATTATGCATTTTTACAACTTTTTGACCCTTCAACCTTTAATCAAAATTCAACCCTGTAAAAAACTCCAGATTTTTTGAAAGCATTTACCACTTGGGCTATACACGATATACATATTCAATATTTGGTCAAAATCGGCCGGCAACTTTAGAAGATTAAGTGGATCCACCGATTTTGCCATTTACTTCAAACATTGTTTTATATTGGTCATTTTAAATCTTGTTTCAAATAGTTTCATTAAAATAGAGTACCTGCAACACATTTTACCCTTTTCATACTCACGTTTCAACTTTATCGTTTAGATTTGTTTCAAATTTGGTTCCTAGTTAAAATTTATAAAACATTTTTAACTAACCCGAAAAAATTTCACAAAACGACTCAAAATTCTAAAAATTTGAATAAGAAATTTTAAGATATCAACGAGAGAAGTACTGTGGAATCTCATTTCCAGTGAATTTTATATATATTTACATAATAAGTGATTAAAAAAAATAATTCACGACCCTTACCACACAACTCCACAACCCAAATATATAGTTTAAGTCATATGGATCGGATTTTCTTCATATTCAATTTCTACTATACATTTCAAACATATTTACGACAATTTTACTCATGTATATATTATGACATCTGAGTCAATGTTTTCCTCGGTTTTTGTCGATGTATGAGCGGATAAAATAAAACAAAATTTTTAGTGGATATTTAGTGGATATTGTAATGTGATACCTCGTTATTTCCATGACTATATGCACATAAAACTTAAAAATTAAAGTAGTCTGACAATACTTGTCAAATTTTATTAATTAACATAAACTACAAAATGAGTCGATTGATTTCGATTTTTTCATTCGCAAAATTGTCTTGTTAAATTGCACTTGAACTTGTTTTTTATATCGGATATTTTTTGATTTTATTACTCAAACGAGGTTTCCTTTTGACAATTCGTCAAATTTCCAGGCAACCTCGTTTTCGTATAAACTAAAAAAATATCCGATAAAAAACAAGTTCTTGTGCAATTGCATACGAATAATATAATTAAAAATAGTATGCGACCCTTATTTTACAATTTCAACCCTTAATATATCATTTAGAGTCAATTTTTTGGAAGAAATTACGATTTTGGATAAAATTGAATGTGAAACTCTATATTCGCGATAAAAAATGCTGTTTTAATGCCTTGATACACAAGTAACTATTTTAAAACTGTTATATCTCGTCACTGTTATTTTTTTCGTAATAGGTTAAATTTTTTGAACCTATTCTTAGCTTGCTTTATCCTTAAAAATATATAAAAAATATGCAGTTTAGGCATAAAATATTAATTTAAAATAAAAAAAAAACTCTTAGAACATAATAAAATTATTAAATACTTGTTTGACAAAACTAATCAACATTTTTTTTGCTAAAGTTTATTTGTCGCACTTAATGGATTTTGGTTAAAATGGCGTTTTAACAGATCTTAAAATGGTGTTTGAAAAGGTTCAGTATCTGTTCGGTTATAGCTACTGTACATACTTGTATAAAAATTGTTTGTATACATTATTGTAAATAAATCGAATAAAAATAACAATAATAATATGATATAATAATTAATATTAATAATAGAATTGTAGCAGCAACTAATGATAACGGACACACTTTACGAAAAGTTAGACGATACATTTAGTTGTGAAAAATGTATTCATGTTGAAGGACACCATTTTGAACATTTACTGCATTAAATGTATTTAATGTTTTCTTTTACTAAAAGTTGGAACTTTTTGGTTCTGTTTAAAATCGTACGTGTTCAACTGATTTATTATACGCTGTCCGTTTATGATAGGCTATTACGTCACTGCTTAGCAGTTATGACGTAGTTAATACCAACCGCTAAAATAAAAATTAAAACGACAGAATCCAATTAATTTTAGGCATAAATCCGTTAGTAATTAATAATATTAATATTGCTATAAAAATTAGGCGATAATATGAGGTATTAACTGAGAAAATTGGCAAGAAAGATTTTATTTTTAGTGACATTTAGTTTATTACCAACGTTTTGTTGGTCACGCATAAAGTATAGTTCACATTCGCCAGGACAAAAGTGCCTTTCTAGTGAAGTGAAAAACATGGTTGTAAATTTGCTGGGCGAATTTTGGTGGCAAATGCACTTAAAATAAGTTTAACGAGTGTTAATAGAGTGGCTGCTGGCAAAAACAAAGACCTGCCAATTGCAGGGCCCTCAAAACGAACTCATAAAAAACCGCTGGTGACTCGGAACCGCAGGTTAATCGGAATAGACCTTTAGATTGCGTCATATACAATTGATGACGTAATAGCCTATCATAAACGGACAGACTATATACGAAAACGCATCAAAAGGTTGAAAAAATAAATAAATATGTTTAAATAAATTCGGACTATTATACAAACATTGTTTTTTTTATTGATTTAAATAAATAATAATATAAAATAATTACAATTTATTTACAATAATGTAAATAAATACAAGTATGTTCAAAAATACTTGCATGCTTTTTTATCTACTCTTAACTCATAATATACACTTTGCGCATGTGTTTTTTAAGGGTCCTCCACCGGCTGTCTCAAAGTTGTCTGCAACCAGCATTGCATTATAGAGAAAAGAGCGCGAATGATTGGCGAGAGCTTAGGAGAGAGTGAGAAAAATATATAATAAACACGCGTATTTATAATTAGTGTATTTCGGTTATGCGTTGATGCTTTTTGATGAAAATCATGTCAAAATAGTCAGCGAAAAATTCTCTAGGGTACGAAGCTGACTAAATTTGAATAATTTTAATTAACCATTGTTAATTGTGTTAATTTATTTTTGATTGTCCAATATGTCTTTGATTATCCACTATTAAAAAAAAGCTTTGGAAAACAGATTAATCTTTTCAAAATATTTTGACATGATTTTCATCAAAAACCATCAACGCATAACCGAAATATACTAATTTTAAGTACGCGTGTTTATTATATATTTTTCTCACTCTTTCCTAAGCTCTCGCCAATCATTCGCGCTCTTTTCTCTATGATGCAATGCTGGTTGCAGACAACTTCGAGACAGCCGTTGGAGGACCCTCGTACATTATGTCACCTATGTCACATTACTAATCAAAAACGTCATCATTACTAATCGGAAATGTCATATCGATTTTGATTTCACCTTTGTGTTGTTGAAATTGTAATGGTTTGCAACCAGAAATACTTACATTGTCAATTATTAATATATTCTTGATTAATAGACATTGATTATAAATTATAATCTTAATTTAAATGAATTAAATTGAGCTATATTGTTTTTTGATATCTATTCATTTTCCACTTTCTTTCAACTCTTTGAAACTTTATTGTTAAGAGTAGATAAAATAATAATGTTAATATAAATGAATAAAATTGAGCATATATTGCTTATCTCTTAATTTTCCACTTTCTTTCTACACTTAAAAGCTTTGTTGTTAAAAGTAGACAAAGTATAGTACTCTACTCGTTAGTAATAAGCCATTATTCTCTCGAATGATTTATTCCTCTCGCTATCGCTCGGGTCGTAAACTTCATTCTCAAGAATAATGACTATCATTACTAACTCGTTGAATAATATACTATTATACAACACTAAGGTCAAAAGTACGTTTTCGTTTGCTTGTGCTTAAAAAAACACCCTATCCACCATTATTTTTGTTAGGTTATACGCATAGCATAATTAAAAATTTCAAAAATTAATAATATTAAAATTGAAATTAGATATACGAATTGTCAATCTGACAATGTACAAAATTGTCTCTAATTGTATAAGTCGTGAACACTTTCACGGCTAATATTACTATAAACGTTGTGGTATTTTTTAAAATATTCAAAAATGCTTTTTTTCGTAGTCGTAGTCTTTGAACCCGTTTTTGATTATATTGTTATTAATAAATATTCAATCTAATTAATTGACGAAATAATATTAAATTTTAATTCAAATTCACTTAAGTTACCTTTGCTTAAACATAAAAATGATCATAACATAAGAACTGTTAGCAATACCGATCTGAATTGAATTGTATAGCTTATTTATCAATGTTTTATTTATAACTGTACTAAATTTCATAGTTTTATTCTGCTTATTTTAAAAGATATCTCCAAATGTCCATTTTACATACACAACTTTAAGAGTGTATATCTCTGTTAGGAAAGCTCAAAGATCCTAACATTGTTAAGGTCTTTAAGCTAACAAGTTTTTGGCTCCATATTTAAATTTCTACACGTGGTATATAAGTTTTCAGAACAATCTGACCCACGTTGTATATTTCGTATACATAGCTTGTTTTTTTCTCTCAAACATTAGAGCTTCTTCCAAAGATGCAAGAATATGCTTACTGTCGGTATCCGGCAAGCTTAGCAAAATTCTAGTGATTAGAAGGAGTTGCTCTTAAGATATTTTATGTAAAATGTCAAGCAATTTTTACTTCTCTCGTAGAAGTAGTAATTGGAATAACAACTCTAATTTAAATATCAAATTGTTTATTTTTAAGATGCAGAACCCTACTCTACAACCGATTATTACAACTTTAAATTAGTTTCAAATAATAGAAAATGGCTAGCTGATATTTTACAGGAAAATTCAGACAGCGTTCCTGAAGATGCACAGTATAAGAATATCATTAAAATTCATGCATTCCAGAAAAAACTAAAAAGCGATACTCATGTATGTATTATTTACATATATTTTTTTTTTGTAATATAAGGGGGTCATAATGAATCATTTTATTTCATTTGTTTCGAATTTTTTATGCGAAGTGAAACACGGTTGTTTTGATCCTTTATAGTCTGTCTTTCTGCGTTCAAGATTGTGATGTCAGTCTACACCCCTCCAGAGTTGATGCAAAGTTGAGTTTGGTTACATTAAAAATAAAAAAAAATAATTTCAAATTGATTCTATTGAATTTTTTTCTTACGTGTAAAAATCGTAGTCACACTGGAGGTTTTTATTTTAATGATTATGTTAAGGCTCCTTTAGTCGGGTGTTTGCAACCAGTAATGCACCAAAAAAACTTAATGTGAAATAAATTTATATTAGCGTTTGTCGATCTTTTGTTATCAAAACATGTTAAAACTAATAAAGATATACTTAGGGTGCACTAGTGCAACCTATTGAAAGTCCTCATTATAGTTTATTGCGTGCAGGAGCTAGGACTTTCCATTTCGCTAAAAATTTATCAGTTTTGCTTCTATTTCACTTTTATTTTTTATCCGATTTTGATGTGTAATACATCAATGGGTTTAGAAAACATGTGCCTTTAAGAAAATAGAAAGAAACAGTCCTTTAATAGCTATTTGTGTATTAAGAGCGCAAAGTGATACTTTGTCGCGCGAGCTAGAATGTTGTCGTGCGACGCGATAGCGGAGCACGACAATCTGGCGAGAGCGACAAAAACACTTTGCGCTCGAAATACACACAAGATTTTTCCTACAATCGATTTTGAATTAAATTTTTGTTGCAAAAATGTAAAATTAATATTTTGACAACAAATAAAAATGTGATTATATCATCGGTAACCAAGAAACGCTCATTTCTAAAAACAAAAACTATTGTTTTACTGCATTGTTTTGATTTAGCGAGCGGGAAAATCAGCAAAAAGATCTAGAGCGGGAAAGTGACAACTCCTCGGAAAACGCCAACTTTTCGTTGTCAAATGGAAGCACATGCGATTGTAGGAAAAGTAATGTATATTTATATGCGATTGTAGGAAAAGTAATGTATATTTAATAATAAATAGTTGAAGTTTAATAGATAAACTTTATTATGTTTCAACCATTTCTTATTAATTATATATTATGTTAAAGGACTTTTTCTTTCTATTTTCTTAAAGGCACATGTTTTCTAAACCCATTGATGTATCACACATCAAAACCGGATAAAAAATAAAAGTGAAATAGCAGCAAAACTGATAAATATTTAGCGAAATGAAAAGTCCTACCTCCTGCACGCAATAAACTACAATGAAGATTTTCAATAGGTTGCACTAGTGCACACTAAGTATATCTTTGTTATTTTTAACTTGTTTTGATAACAAAAGATCGACAAACGCTAATATAAATTTATTTCACATTAAATTTTTTGGTGCATTACTGGTTGCAAACATCCGACTAAGGGAGCCTTAACGACAATTTTGTCAAGTTTCAAGTTTTCATTGCATACAAAAATATATCTGATAAAAAGGACCTTTTTGCGCCTTCATACGGCATGACTAGATTTCTACATCTTAAAATCCGCCAGAAAAGGGTTTTTGCCGGCCTCGGCCTGCAAAGTGTTTCCATAGTTACATATTTTTTCCATTTTTAGTTTTTCCTGCAAAGTGTTTCCAAAGTGTTTCCATAGTTAGTTATTTTTCCAATATCGGCCTGAAGATTTTTGTGGCAATAAATTGTTTATAACATTTTCTGCAGCTTTTAAAATATGTTTTGGTGTATCCATATTTTGAAAGTTTGCAATTACTGTATATGACATTGACATTTGTTAGTGTCAAAAGAAAACAAAAGATGGCTGTATTTATTTTTTTGCATTGTCAATTTATTATTTAGCATTTTTTTGAAGAACTATGTACAGTGCGTCTAATAAAAAACGTTATCAGAGTGAGCTTTGAATTTTAAAAGTCACGTCGAAGCTTGCACCAGACGTGTAAGTGTCAGTTTTTGCAATTTTGAATTCAAGATTTCCCTGAAAGTTTGAATAACATGGTTTTTACTAACGAACATAAAGCTTTTATGATAGAGAGTTACTTCAGAAATGGAACAAATGAAAATGGCACATGGAAATATTCTGCTAGGTTGTGTTTTCAAGAATTTGTTGCGCGATTTCCAAATCTGAACATCACACAAAGCAGTCTATTCATGGCATTGAAGCGAACTTTAGCCAATTTTAGAACAGAAGGCAGCATTCTCAGAAAAAAAGGTTCTGGTAGAAAGCTTAAGCGCACCGAAGGAGTTGTTGATAATGTGCGACAGCGATTAGAAGAGACTCCAACAAAGTCTCTAAGACATCTTTCACAGGAAGTGAATCTTTCTGTTGAAACTTGCCGCACTATCATACGTAAGAACTTGAACATGCGCTCTTATAAACTTCAATGTTATCAAGAGCTGTTGCCAACAGACTTTGAAAAACGACTACAATATTGTCGATGGTTTTTGGAACATCTCCATAACGATGATGACTTGCTTAACCTGACTTATTTTTCTGATGAAGCGTGATTCCATTTATCGGGCTACGTTAACTCCCAAAATATGCGCATGTGGAGTGCAGAAAATCATCCAATAAAGATTGGGGTTTGGTGTGCTGTATCTCGGAGTAGGATAATTGGGCCAATATTTTTTAATGAAACAATTAATGCAGAAAGATACCAAAATTTGATATTAGAACCATTTTTAAATCAGCTTGATGATGAAGAATTGAATGAAGGCCACTTTCAACAGGATGGAGCACCCGCGCATACAGCAAATACAACTCTTCATTATCTTGCTGAATATTATCAGGATCGAATAATCTCTAAAAATTTATGGCCTCCAAGATCTCCTGATCTTACACCGTTAGATTATTTTTTATTTGGACATTTAAAAAATAAAATCTATGCTACTCCAATCAATAATTTAGAAGAACTGCAAAGAAGAATCACTGATGAGTGTAATCAGATAACGCCCCGCATCTTAGAAAATGTTTTTGAAAACATGAAAAAACGAGTGGCATTGTGTTTGCAAGAAGAAGGGCGTCACTTTCAACAATTTTTGTAATTGATTATTATGTTTTGACTCAATAAAATTTTAATTTCTTATGCGCGGCTCACTGTTATTGATATGAGATTGATCGAATATGTATGGTGCAAGCTACGACGTGACTTTTAAATTTCAAAGCTCACTCTGATAACGTTTTTTATTAGACGCACTGTATTTATAAGAGTATTCGACACAAAAAATATTGTACGCAACATGTCCGGAAAGATTCCTTGCAGGACACGCCGACTTTCAGGCCTCCGCCTGCGGCGTCGGCCTGAAACTCGTCTGCTTGTCCTGCAAGGCACTACTTTCCGGACTTGTTACGTAAATAACTATTGTTGTAATTACACTCAATAATTTACTAATTTTCTTGAATTTTAAATTTAAAACGGTTTAGTTTGTTTTCAATTTTTTTTACTGTCACAACTGTCAATATCACAATTACAGAATGCGACATTTGCACAAATTATGGGTTCTAGGTGATACAATATGGCCCCTTTTGTAGTTTTTTTCGAATTATATTGTTTGTGTTTTTACCTAATAGCTGCTTTCCAGATGCAATTCGGCATGCGATTGGTCTATTTCATAATATTTTTTAAACAAACCAATCATATGCCGATTTACAAGCCCCAGGGCTTCACACGCTTTCATCTGGAAAGCAGCTAATATATCGACTAATTTTATTTTTCAGAATTTTGAGAATTTTATGTATTATGGAGCAGGTTTAATAAGCCACATGGATTGTTATCCAGAAATAGAAAAAACGCTCCCAGTTAAATTTAACATAAAAAAACATTTTCGGGATTCTACCTCCAAGTCGCCTTTATATCATTCAGATATACTTGACGATATTTCAGTAAGAAGCAATTTTAGCATGGTTCAAGAATAATTTATTAAATTTCTTTCTAGGACGAGCGAGGTTTGGATTTAAGTTTACAAAATGGTATAGGATTTCAGCATTTGCACGAAGATGATTCAAATGTTAATTCGGACTTCAGTTCTGGTATACAACTAACATCAATCTTGAATCATACCACCAAAAGAAAAACAAAAAAATTTAAAGATGAGGAATCGAGAAAAAAGTGGGAGGACAGTATGTCTCTTAAACGTCGTAAAATGTATACAAATATTGTTAAAAAAGAAATTGGCAAACAGCATAGGTCGAAAACAAATAAACATAAAGAAATGTTGATACAATGCAAACGTGTTGCTCAACAATGTGTTAAATATGGACGCCAGAAAGCAGTAAGATTTTTTTTTTGTTAATCCATTTCGACTTTCCTTTTACTCGTTTACTTAGTAAGATCTAAAGAAATCATTGCTAAAAATGCAACGCGTTTCTGAGTAAATCGGCTTACTTGCGTTTTTTGGTCCTGACAGTTGGTGCAAGAGGTGACAAGAATAGTATATTAAAGTATAAGGCCAATTTTATTGCTCGAATTCAAGTTTAAAATGCAAAGGGGGGCGTTTTAAAGAACGACTGCATTAATTTGACTTATGAAACACGTTCATCTATTTTTCATCTTTCACGTTCATCTTTATCTATTTTACGTCTTAAATGAAGCTATAACAGCACCAAAAATAGTGCCAAAATAGAAAAAGGAGTGCTTTAACAGCCATGGGATTATTTATTTTTGTAATGATGGTAGTGAGTATGCAACTATTGCACCTGTCAAAAAACTAAAGGTGTTTTCGGAAACTTATAATAGTCGATTTCGGTTTTGGCCTCGCGGAGGCGAGCGAGGAGATTTGCTGACGTAGACAGATGTGATTACCTGTTTTGCTAGGCAATGTATTAAAACGAACGATATCGAAGAAATCGAAAAATTTATAACTTCAAAGTTAAATGTCAGAAGAAGAAGACAGAAAGTAGTATAGTGCAACGTGTCAACATTAGTTTGAATACAAATTTGTGAATCTAAAAATAATTGTACAGAAAAATATGTGGATATATATAATTATATCATGTCATTTACATTTATATATATTATATATGTCATTTCGTCTGCTATTCTGCTGGCAAAACCACAAATATTGCACAGGTAACACATTTTGCTGACATCAACCTTTTCCGCCATGTTTTCCCCGTGCGAACATAAAACATAACCTTACATTTGGTTTTTATTCGCGAGCTCGATCGAAATCCTCCGATGAGATCGAGGTACATCAATCCCATCTGTTGTGACAAAAAAGAACGATTCAGATGTTCCTCAGTTTGCTCGAAGGACATATAAAGAACGATCTAGACGCAAATGAGCAAAACGCTGACAAAACCGAACGCGCTCAATAATCTGTTGCTTGGCTCATCAATGTCACCAACTAACATAAAATTCTCTAGGTTTTAAAATTGTAATTTTTGCCTTAAAAAGAGTAAGAAAGGCGTAAAAATTATTGCACTTGCAATAAAACTGGTCTTATGAAGCATGTTCTTTAATGTACTACTATCTATTTTATGCTCTTATTTTAATGGTTGGAAATAAGATTCCGCAGTACTTCTCTCGTTGTTGTTTTCAAATTTTAGATTTTTGAAGCATCTTTTGTGGAAAACATTTTATCGGGTTATTTCAAATTATTTTTTAAATTTTATCTAGGAACCAAATTTGAAACAAATTTAAGCGGTAAGGTTGAAACGTGTGTATGAAGAGCTGAAAAAGTGAAAAATGTGTTGTAGGTACCCTACTGTAATCAAACTATTTGAAGCAAAATTTCAAATTAGCAAGATAAATCAATTTTTGAAGTAAATCTTGGCACTAATAGTGTAATGGGGCTAAAAACATGAATTAAGGATTCTAGGACATTTTTTATTAAACTACTTTAAATTATATTTAAATTTATTAATAAAAAACAAGTTTGAAAGAAATCTGACAAATCAAACTGTCAGAGGGGCATTAGGGGATACAATTGTGAAATGTGGGTGCTAGCCTAGTTTTAATTTGATTAACTAAATAATGATAAGTTAACTAAGTTTAAATTACTACTGGAATCTAAATTTAAAAGAAATTGGAGCATTTGACCTGGGGGTTTGTGGTAAGGGTCGTAAATTATTTTCAATCACTCATTATGTAAATATATAAAATAACTGATGGAAAATAGTGGGTTATGCTGACATAAGAGAATCATAAGACCGTCCATTTTTGAACAATTAATTTAAAGGATAAACAGGCCACATGGGCTTATTTTAAAGGGAT
The DNA here is from genome assembly GCA_963556235.1 of Cryptophagus acutangulus. Classification (NCBI taxonomy): domain Eukaryota; kingdom Metazoa; phylum Arthropoda; class Insecta; order Coleoptera; family Cryptophagidae; genus Cryptophagus; species Cryptophagus acutangulus. Next base: position 10,930,959 of record OY744558.1, read on the forward strand.
GAAACTTTTACCAGCATTTTCTTCAATGTATTCCAAATTTGGTTCAAATCAAATATTTCTCCTGGCAGGTATTCACGTTACAAATTATGCATTTTTACAACTTTTTGACCATTCAACCCTTAATAAAATTTCAACCTTTCAAAAAACTCTAGATTTTTTAAAAGTATTCACCATTGGGGGTATACGAAGCATATGTTCAATATTTGGTTAAAATCGATCTGCAACCTTATCGATCTGCAAGTCGATGCACCGATTTTGCCATTTTTGGCATGTTTTTCGCTTATAATGCGCAGGTCTTTTTAGAATTTTATAATTTTACTTTTCTCGTAGAGGAAGTATTGTATTCATGATTTTTTTTTCTAATTTCACATTTTTCTGCTTTATAGAATACGTAGATTATGAAAATCATATTCACTAACTTCCGTCTGTCGGTCTGTTCGTTTCTTTAAACCACTATATTTCAGAATCTACTGGCCCGATTAAAGCATAATTCGCGTCCTATTTTTCTACCTGCCCACTGATTATGTCAAAGAAAGTTATTAAATTTCCAAAGACCTGCTCATTATGGGCCAAAAACATGCCAATACTAACAAAATCGGTGCATTCACTTAACCTTCTAAAGGTGCTGACCGATTTTGACCAAATAGTGAACATATGTGTCTTGTACCACCAAGTAGTGAATGCTTTCAAAAATCTTGAGTTTTTTAAAGGATTGAATTTTTATTAAGGGTTGAATGGTCAAAAAGTTGTAAAACTGCATAAGTTGTAACGTGAATATCTGTCAGAAGGAATACTTGATTTGAACTAAATTTTGAATACATATTAAGAATACATTGAAGAATATACAGGTGAAAGTTTCATTCCTTAAAAAAAGCCCCTGGGGCTCATTTGCTTTTTAAGTGAATTGTTCCAAAATTGACGGTGTTGTGATTCTTATATGGCAGCATTACCCAGAATTTTACAGTTATCTTAGTTATCTTAGTCATCATCAGTTATCTTAGTAATATTTACATGAAGAGTGATTAAAAATAATTTTCAACCCTTACCACACACCCCCACCTCTCAATTATACCGTTGGGTCATATATTTCGGATTTTCTTCATATTTGGTTTCTACTATAATTTACGAATAATCAAATCAAAAATAGTATGCGACTCCTATTTTACAACTTCAACCCTTAATATACCCTTTACAGTAAAAATACTCGGATTTCTTTCAAATTTGAATTCCAGGAGTAATTTTAACTTATTGAACATACCATTACTTAGTTAATATAATTGGAATTGGCTGTGACTTACATTTTACAATTGTAACCCCTAATACACCCCTCACAGTTTGATTTGTTAGATTTCTTTCAAAATTGTTTCTAATAATAAATTTAAATATAATTTCAACTTAACAACGTTTAATCAGAGATAGGCTAGAATCCTCATTTCATGTTTTTAACCCTTAGCACACCCCTCACACTAATAGTGCTGGAATTTACTTCAAACATTGTTTTATAATGGTAATTTTAAATCTTGCTTTATATAGTTTCATTAAAGTAGATTACCTACAACACATTTTTCACTTTTTTAGCTCTTCATACACATGTTTCAACTTTATCGTTTAGATTTGTTTGAAATTTGGTTCCTATAGTTAAAATTTAAAAAACATTTTTAAATAACCTGATAAAAAATGCCTCAAAATAAAAAAAAAATTGAATAAGAAATTTTAGTATATTAACGAGAGAAGTACTGTGGAATCTCATTTCCTGCGAAGGGTGGGTCTTGTGATACTTCATTTTAAGGGTATTTTCATTCTCTATTCAACGCTGTTTTTTTTTTGGGAAAATCCGATAAGTAGTTACAGAGTTATGAGCGATATTATTAAAATTTTATTTTTGCATTTGGTTTGATAATTACTTGAAATTTATTGCTGAATTAATTTAATAGTTGCTAAATTGCTCTCCTTGCACATCCTGACAATTAAATAATATGTCCTGAAATTCAGTTCTCACATTTCAAAAAGTTTTTGGTGTGATATTAGCACAAATGCGTCTAATTCTATTTGATAAGTCATCCAATTGTTCCGATTCTGTAACGTAAACCTTTGACTTCAAGTATCCTTTGACAAAAAGTCTACTGGAAGAAAAAAAATTAAGCAATTTGTATTTATGCAGTAGCCGGCCGCAATTTGCTTAAATCAGAACGAGTGTTTAATAACCGATATCTTAATAACCCCCTGTGCCAAATCAAAATAATTTTAATCATACATTTTTAGTTACAATCCGCTCGGACAGTGAAGGAACAACAATGGCGTATGAAACGGCTGTCTCGAGAAAACATAGCATACTGGAAGCGTTCCCGACGATTTGATCGCGAAGTAAAAAAGCGCTTAGAAAAAGAAGCGGAAGAACAACGCAAAATCGATCACGAATTAGTGGAAGCAAAACGTCAACAACGAAAATTAAATTTTCTTATAACACAAACAGAATTGTACGCTCATTTTATGTCAAAAAAATTGGGCCAAGCATCTCCCGAAGAACAATTGCGTATTCTGAGTCAGTTGGACGAGGATAATAAATCAAAAATGGCTATAGACGATTACGACGGTGAAATGATGAAAGAAGTTGCTAAGCGAAATGCACAAGATGCATTTCAAAGTGAAAAAGCGCGTACGAAACATTTTGATACACAAGCAAATTCTTCAATGGATTGTGATATTGAACCTGTAATTGAAGATGAACAACCACAACCGAATATTTTTAGAGGAAATTTGAAGGGATATCAACTTAGGGGAATGAATTGGCTTGCTAATTTATATTCACAAGGTATTAGTGGCATTTTGGCGGATGAGATGGGGCTTGGCAAAACCGTGCAAAGTATTGCATTTTTATGCCACATTGCTGAAAAATATTGTGAGTCAAATTTATTTTATTTTTTATAGTCAATCGTTAATCGATCAAACGAAGTTACCTAAAGTTCTACCGTAAATACATGACGATAATGGATATCAACATTTAATATCTACCATTTTTTTTTAAAAATGTATATATACAGGGTGTCCCAAAACTTCGTGTACATAGAATGACCACAGCTATTTGGGATCAAAATAAGTCGATTGGACCAAATTTACCTATATACTAAAGTGCTTTATTTAACCGTGCGAAGACTTTCAAAAAGTTTTTTTTTTTAATATTTTGAAAACGGTATGTCTAATTCAGATAATATTTGGTACGTCGATTGATTAATAGTAATAGAAAACATTAATGTGCATTAAACTTTTGCCAAAATTTAAAAAGGGTAAAACTATCCATACCCTTGAACAAAATCTAGCGTAAGTTTTTTTGAGGTCGCCATATCGTCACAATTTTTTTGTATAGGAGTGGGACATTTATTATCTACATTCTTTGTACCTTGTGAAAAAACGGCATATTTCACAGTTTCTGCGGAAAAAAAATTATCTTATTTATTTATTCTATTTTAGCACAGTAGGCGAAAATATCTGCAACAAGACACATCAAATGTTAACATTGTCAAGCTGTAAACGGAGCACAGTTTAAACATCTAATTTGTTGAGTAATAATTTTTATACCAAATGTTTTTGGTACAAGCCCTATTAAGTTTTTTTATGAAATAAAATTTATGGTCGCTAAGGGGTTGGAAGAAAGGTATTTGAATTCCCTAATCAACAGAACTGAATAAATTTTATTTCATAAAAGAACATAACAGGGCTTGTACCAAAACCATTTGGTATAAAAATTATTACACTCAACGAATTTCTTCTTCTTCTTCACAAAACTTTTCCCCACTGGGATGGTGCACTCAACGAATTTGATGTTCAAACTGTGCTCCGTTTACAGCTTGACAATGTTAACATTTGATGTGTCTTGTTGCAGATATTTTCGCCTACTGTGCTAAAATAGAATAAATAAATAAGATAATTTTTTTTCCGCAGAAACTGTGAAATATGCCGTTAACACATTTGATGTGTCTTGTTGCAGATATTTTCGCTTACTGTGCTAAAATAAAATAAAAAAATAAAATCATTTTTTTTTCTTACAAAATAGATAGAATTTTTTTTTTTTTTGCAGAAACTGTGAAATGTACCGTTTTTTTCAGAAGATACAAAGAATTGTGACGATATGTCGACTTCAAAAAAACTTACGCTAGATTTTGTTCACGGGTAGGGGTACTTTTCACCCTTTTTGAATTTTGGCAAAAGTTTAATGTACATTAATGTTTTCTATTTGTATTAATCAATCGATTTACCAAATATTATCTGGATTAGACATACCGTTTTCAAAATATTAAAAAAAAACAATTTTTTTTAAAGAACTTTGAAGTCTTCGCACGGTTAAATGAAGCACTTTGGTATATAAGTGAATTTGGTCCAATCGACTTCCCAAATAGCTGTGGTCATTCTATGTACACTGAGTTTTGGGACACCTTGTATATTAAATCTTTATTGTCACCAGAACAATCGGCTATACTTTCGTCTTTCTGCCTGAAATTTATGTTTTCTTAAGTTTTAAAGAAAGTCAGCTTTTTCTATATTTAGGGTGATTTTAAAGTCATTTTTGTTTTGACGTTTATTTTGGATTGTTTATCTGTGTAGTTTTTCTTAGAGTTTTATTTAATTTATTTTTCTAATATTTTAGGTGTCTGGGGACCATTTCTAATAATATCCCCTGCTTCGACATTACATAATTGGCAACAGGAAATTGCAAAGTTTGTTCCTGATTTTAAAGTCGTTCCATACTGGGGAAATCCGAACGTGAGTTTCATCGTAAAACTTTTTGTAGTAACAATACAGTTTTCATTAATATTTTAGGAAAGAAAAATATTACGTCAATTTTGGGATCAAAAAGATATTTATACAAAAGATGCCAGTTTCCACATTGTAGTGACAAGTTATCAAATCGTTATAACGGACATAAAGTATTTTAATAGAATTAAATGGCAATATATGATATTAGACGAAGCACAAGCGATTAAAAGTACGAGCAGTATGCGATGGAAAACTTTATTAGGATTCAGCTGTAGAAATCGATTATTACTTAGCGGTACTCCAATTCAAAATAGTATGGCTGAATTATGGGCACTTTTACATTTTATTATGCCGACTCTTTTCGATTCACACGAGGAATTTAACGAGTGGTTTTCGAAAGACATTGAAAGTCATGCAGAGAATAAAACTGGAATAGATGAAAGTAAGTTGTTTTATCCTTTTATTATATTTTATTTTTTGGAGAAAATTAGTATATTTTGCAAGAAGAAGGGAAGGTACGGTTTCTTTCGTGAGTGGAACAAGTTTACGAACGAAATTTGTTCCACTTTCACCCATTTCACTTCGAGTAGTAAATACTATTTTTTCTACGGAAATATGTATGCTGATTTTTTATGCTTGGTGGTGTGCAAGTATCACTAATTTTACATAAGGTTATTAGATTAGATCTAATCTAATAACTTTTTCATCGGCGAAATATTGTATCAAAATTAAGTCAGAACGGTAGAAGGAATTTGATCGAAAGTATGAGTACTTAGAAACGTACCTGCTGCAAATTCTTATAGGAGGTAGTAGGCATTTTGTCTACCGATTTTCTGTCACGATTATGCAGACAGTTCGCTAAACCCCCTCCTAACAGCCAATTTACAAATTGCACCGACGAAGATTTTGGGCTCTCACCTCTATAACACGATCTAGCTTTCGGCACTATGTAATATGTATATTACATAGTGTATATTACAAACGGAGGTGAAAGTATTTTATTTCTGTCGAGAGATAAGATAGTTGACCGAGGCGCGACGCACCAAGGTCAACTACATCTCAAGACAGTAATGAAACTTTCCACCGAGGTTTGTATACTATTTTATTTACAATCTTACATAAAACTGAAAATAAATGATAATAAATTTAAATTTCTGAAGTTTTGAACCGTCAAACCAACATTAAAACATAATTCCGATCAATATCAATGTGGTAATTTTGTTTTATTGTGTTGGTGCTATGGAAATTCAAGGTTGAAAAGTGTTCTCTAGGAAAGTCTAAGAAAAGAGGAAAGTAAAAGTCAACAATGTATCATTTTCAAACTTTCAAAAATACAGAAATTGCGTCATTACATATATGATTGTAAATAAACATATTTTTCTACAACTGCTTCATAAAGTATACTTTTCGCAAGTGACAAGTGGTTTCCATTGAAATATTAGAAAAAATCAGAAATTGAAAAAATATTTTAAAAAATCAGAAACTTCAAGCAGAAAGTGTCCTTGACTCGCATGCATGGTTGTTGGTCTTGGCTGTGCCTCGGCCAGCTAACACCATGCGCGCGCGGCAAAATACTTTTTCAGCTCTAGACACCAAATAACTATTACATAAATGTTTAAGAAAAACGCATTATTAAGAAAAACGCTTGGACAGGTTAATTTAATGTTTGAAATACGTTCGTTTGATGTGAAAAATAAAATTATGACTTCATTCGTTTTTGCGCAATCATGAGATCATCTATTTTTTTAAATAGCAAGGCAATCATTTGGTTCTTGTTTATGATAGACATTCTCATTAGTTACACGGTGATATAAAATTTTTGGTATCTTACATAACAATTGATCAAATAACACATTCACCTCAAAAAATGTATTTCTATGAAAACCACATAAACATAACCAAAATCCACCAGTGCGACATTGGTAGGGGACCTTTTGAATCTTTGCCTTAAATTTAATTTGTAAACATATTTTTTTAATCTCTTTTGTTCGTTTTTTCGCAGAAATAAAATTTAAATTTTTGTATGTAAATTTTTTTGGTATTATTTGATCAAGAAATTTTTTTATATAAGATATCAAAATTTTTATATCACCGTGTAACTAATGAGAAGATCTATCATAAGCAAAAACCAAAATAATGCCTTACCATTTAAAAAAGTTGATGATGTCATGATTGCGTAAAAACTAATAACGTTATAAAAAAAATTTCACATCAAACAAAGGTGTTTCAAACACCACACTAACCTGTCCAAACGTTTTTCTTAATAACCTTTAATAATAGAATTAGATTTTTGTTCCATATGACCACACTGTATACTAATTTCACAGGCTTATTTTTCTTTAATATTGGTCGGTTAATCAAGTTCAAGTTGGATATTGGAACTACCTTAATTTCGTCGACTAGCATTATTTTTTGTTTTTTTGTTTTTAGAGCATTTGTCAAGACTTCACATGATTTTGAAGCCATTTATGTTAAGAAGAATAAAGAAAGACGTGGAAAATGAATTGTCTGATAAAATTGAAGTGATGGTTTATTGTCCACTTACAACAAGACAGAATTTATTATATTTAGCATTAAAGCAGAAAATAAAAATAGAAGATTTGTTGCATTATACAGTTGGGGGTGGTGATGCGCATACGGTGGACAAAAATTTTACATCAAATTTAATGAATTTGGTTATGCAGTTTCGAAAGGTAGGTGTTTTTTAGAATATAGTTCAGCAACTCAAGATAAAAGAGACGATAATTCTTTGGCCAATTCTTTGACTAGTAATATTGCAAGGTCACATTGTTTTTATTTATTATTTGATCTTATTATTTTAATTCTTTATTAATTGTGAATTATTAATGATTTAAAAATAAATGTAAGGTTGTTTAAATTAGATTTTTGTTTTGCAACTCTCCTAACTTAATTAAGGGGTTGAAACCGCTACATATATAGCCGCTCTGGTCGCTAGCAAATCTACATAGTTTTGCTTATCTAAATTCACTGCAAATTTCGCGTCATCTGATAAAGAATAGATGGACCAAGGTCTGACTTATTTGCCACGTACTTTAGCCGAAAACATTAGGAAAGATCGAGAGGTGTGGAAAATTCTCAAAAACTGGTAAAGCAGTTTGCGGCTTTGTTATAACCCCTAGAAAATTTCCAAAGCTACTGAAATTTAGAGAAAACCAATACTTATATTTTGACGAAAGATTTGTTCGAATAGCTATTAATTAAGTAAAATATGAATAAAAAAACCTCGATTAAATATTAACCATTCGCTTGCTAATTAGCAGAAAAAGATAAAAGAAAAAACTATCTGTCCATTTATTGCTACATCTATTCTCTCTCTAAATCTACCATTAGATATTTTCTAAGATAATTAATAGTGTCTGAAACTGTTTTTCCGCGTTAAATTCCCTGAGCTGCTAAACAACGTTTCACGCATAAATTTGCAAATTTATACGTGAAATCTTGGTCCATCTATTCTTTATCAGATGTCGCGAAATTTTCAGTGAAATTAGATAAGCAAAACTATGTGATTCGCTAGCGACCAGAACGGCTATATATGTAGCGGTTTTGTCCCCTTAAATGGATTGACCTTTGGATCTTTTTAATCGGACAATTAATAATTATTACTTCTCTCGTAGAGGAAGTAATAACTTGAAAGTTTTAAGTTAACGTACTTATATGTTTATTTGATTTTGTAACTTTACAATGACAATAAATAAGGATTGTACAAATTTAAGTCTATTGGCGTTTAGATTTTTGTAGTCTGTGTAAATGACATTTACCTATTTTGTGTATGTTGAATGATGATTTCAATTTTTATTTTTAAATAATAGGTTAGTTCTAATTTTTCTTCTTCTTAGGTTTGCAATCATCCAGAGTTGTTTGAACGACGAGATGCCAAGTCTCCTTTAGTACTCACACCATTCAGCTATAATATTCCCAATTTAGTTTACGATTTTAACATTCGACATGAATTACTTTTGAAAATACAAAAGTATTTTAATTTTAGTCCATCGTACATTGCACAAGCGTTGAAGAACTATGCAGATAATACAATTTTTAGTTTTTGTATTAATTTAAACATTTCCTTTGCTGAAATGTTTGACATTTTGAAAGGGGACATTTTAAGCAGGTATAATCTCAGTTTTGGTTTAACTATTGGCCTGCCCAAAAATACGTCAACGCGATAGGTCACTGGTATAGTCAACTTGCTTGCGTTCTGGTCCCTGTTATCGAATGCGCTAGACGTACTTTTTTATTGCTACACTGTGCCAGCGCATTACAGTATATGCTAACAATAACAGGAACGTATGTCTGCCAGCGCTGCGACATGACTTCCCAGATTTTATGAATACAATCAGTATGAATGACAAAGAAGTTACATGCACGTATGTCTTTCGTCTTGTTGTCGTTCAGTGCCGTTGTATGAATATAATCTTTTATTTTTGTATTGGCGTGTCGCTGCTGCTTGGAAGATATTCTACGCTACTGGTAAAATTTTTACTTGGCCTTCAATTGATTTGGTGCAGGCGCAATCAGCTGGGAACCCAGGGCTCAGAACGAAAACGGTTTGACTATAGGTAACAATTGAATAAATTTACAAGCACGAGCAGACACTCAAGCTAAAATCTCTCGGAGCCCCTACCATTTCTCTTACATATTTAGCGAACAAATGTGTTAAATGGAGATATCGATGGATGCATACAGTGTGGTCATAAAGTATGGAACAAAAATCATAATTCTATTATTAAACGTTAAGAAAAACGTTGGGACAGGTTAATGTGATGTTTGAAATACTTTTGTTTGCTGTGAATTTTTTTTATAACGTTATTAGTTTTTGCGTAATCATGACATCATCAACTTTTTTAAATGGTAAGCCATTATTTTGGTTTTTGTTTATGATAGATCTTCTCATTAGTTACACGGTGATATAAAATTTTTGGTATCTTACATAAAAATTTTCTTGATCAAATAACACCAAAAAAATTTTTCTCAAAAAATTGAAATTTTATTTCTGTGAAAAAACGAATAATAGAGATTAAAAAAATATGTTTACAAATTAAATTTAAGGCAAAGGTTCAAAATGTCCCCTACCAATGTCGCACTGGTGTATTTTGGTTATGTTTATGTGGTTTTCATAGAAATACAATTTTTGAGGTAAATATGTTATTTGATCAATTGTTATGTTAGATACCAAAAAAATTATATCACCGTGTAACTAATGAGAAGGTCTATCATAAACAAGAACCAAAACAATGCTTTGCCATTTAAAAAAATGGATGATGTCATGATTGCGCAAAAGCTAATGACGTCATAATTTTATTTTTGACATCAAACGAACATATTTCAAACATCAAATTAACCTGTCCAATAGAATTAGGATTTTTGTTCCATACTTTATGACCACACTGTATATTGTTTACTACATTTACTATCGATGTAACACATTTGTTGCCCAAATATGTAAGAGAAAATTTGGTAGAAGGAGTTCCGAGCTTCGGCAGATTTTAGCTTGAGTATCTGTCTTTGCTAGTATATTTATCCATTGATTTCTACCAATAACCTTTCTTGTTGACGTAACCTTGGAATGGCTTATTATGAGCGTTTAATAATTTTTATTAATCTCTTTAGGTGGAAACATTATTTCCAAACAGAAAGATCAGATCGCTTAATTTACTTTAAATACAACTGGAATCCGGAACAACTATTAAAACCAGCCATATATATGAAAGGTCTATTTAGGCTATCAATCTCACATATAGAAAGTAGCACCATAATCCCTGAAATGGTTTTCACACGATACAATACTGGAAGTCGAATTATTTACACACATGCACATCATAAATATCATTCGATGCAGGAAACAGTGGAACATAGAAGTATGCGGTTGAAGAATGTTATTAATAATGACGACGAAGCTATCATTGATGTTGTCAATGAGGAATCTAATGGGAACCAATATGTATGTATACCGGGTGTTTGATAAAAACCGCCGCACGCTATATTTTTGTTATTAATGGACTAATTTAGTTGAATAAAAAAATGTTTGCAATGATTGTTTCTGAACTACAAAATGGATTTATTTTTCATTTTTTTTGCAATTGATTTCATGGTAAACGGATGGACAACTTTTTATTTAAGATAGAAAAGTAATTTTTTTATTTTATTTCATGTTGAAAAATATTTTTCTGGATTCAAAAATGTATCACAACTTGCTTTTTTTCTAGAACTAATCAGAAAAAAATAAATTCAAAGAACTTTTTTCTTAAGTTTTTCTCAGATCAATATTGCTTTGCAATATTATTCTGATTGCAAAAAAAAATTGACAAAAATCAAATTACAATTTACGTAAATGTCACTGTCATCGTATTTTTCACTGATTGTGTATGAATTTGTATCAATATGAATATATGAATACAACCGTACAGCTGCACCAGAATTTTTACGGCACTCAAGATACTCTTGCATCATATCAGTCATGTGTTGGTAATTCATATTGGTACAAATTCATACACAATCAGTAAAAAATACGATGACAGTGACATTTACGTAAATTGTAATTTGATTTTTGTCAATTTTTTTTTGCAATCAGAATAATATTGCAAAGCAATATTGATCTGAGAAAAACTTAAGAAAAAAGTTCTTTGAATTTATATTTTTCTGATTAGTTCTAGAAAAAAGCAAGTTGTGATACATTTTTGAATCCAGAAAAATATTTTTCAACATAAAATAAAATAAAAAAATTACTTTTCTATCTTAAATAAAAAGTTGTCCATCCGTTTACCATGAAATCAATTGCAAAAAAAATGAAAAATAAATCCATTTTGTAGTTCAGAAACAATCATTGCATACATTTTTTTATTCAACTAAATTAGTCCATTAATAACAAAAATATAGCGTGCGGCGGTTTTTATCAAACACCCGGTATGTTAAAATTAAAAAATCTTCAAATTTATTTTTAAAATGTATTTCAGCGAAATTTTATACGAAGATGCACCAAGCACCAACTATTTACATTACAGAAGACGGATTTGCCATTGTTTCTAATTCATAATACAAATAAAGTAAGTGTTTTTTTTTTTATTTTAATAGTACAATAATTTAGTAGTAAAGTTAATAAGAAAAACGTTTGGACAGGTTACTGTGGTGTTTGAAATACCTTTGTTTGATCTGAATTTTTTTTTATAACGTTATTAGTTTTTTGTTACGCGATCATGACATCATCAACTTTTTTAAATGGTAAGGCATTATTTTGGTTTTTGATTATGATAGATATTCTCATTAGTTACACGGTGATATAAAAATGTTGGTATCTTACATAAAAATTTTCTTGATCAAAAAATACCAAATCGAATAATAGAGATTAAAAAAATATGTTTACAAAATAAATTTAAGGCAAAGGTTCAAAATGTCCCCTACCAATCTCGCACTGGTGGATTTTGGTTATGTTTATGTGATTTTCATAGAAATAATTTTTTGAGGTAAATGTGTTATTTGATCAATAATTGTTATGTAAGATACCAAAAATTTTATATCACCGTGTAACTAATGAGAAGGTCTATCATAAATAAGAACCAAAATAATGCCTTGCTATTTAAAAAAATGGATGATGTTATGATTGCGCAAAAACCAATGACGTCATAATTTTATTTTCCACATCAAACCAACGTATATATTTTTTTGCGCAATATATTTTTTTGCGTTTTCCAAATCTGAGTATCCGGGGCATGATGTTTGTGAAGTCTTAAATCAATCAATTAATTATAAATATTTTATATTTCATTTTGAAAATACCGTAAGCAATGCTTTTATATGGAGTGCTTTATCGAATAAACGCTTGCCCTGAAAACGCACAATTAGTGAAATCTTTAACTCGTTTTTACACGAAAATCCTATCTGTTCTATCCTATTGTATCAAAAAATACCTTTCACTATCGGATCTCTTTTCTATCTGGCCACGCCGAAGACAAACTTGTTGAAATTTTCGCCAGTTCATAATATACTATTAAATACTCTAATAATTTTTTCAATAGGTACTTTATCGAAAATATAAAGAATAATTAATTATTGTATCTTTTCAAATTAGAAAACTTCAAAATCAAATTCAAAAACCATCGGAATCGACCAATAACATTGTCATATTTGCTAACAAAAATGAAAACAGGGTAACAAAAAGTTTGACAGGCAAGTTGACAAACCTACTCCGGACGAGGATAAAACAGGTACCGCAGAATACTCCGTGTACCACTTCACTATCCGAGACTCGTAAACAAACTGTTCCCGAAAATACTACCAAGACAAAAAATAGTATTTAGAACCTGTTTACTGCATTTTGCAACAAAAAAATCTTTCATAATTAGTTGTATTTGTTTAAAAGAATTTTTTCAAATTGAGGTGCATTGAATTGTTTAGTGAAATGCTCTTGGCAAATATACCACTCGTACTTAAACATTTATCTCTGAATTTTATTCAAACATTTTTACTCAATAATTATTTTCGGGCATTTTAATTCGTGTAAATTCTATATTTTTTATCAGTTAAAATGCTCTAATTTCTCTCTTTAAAGTGCCCGGAAAACACGTTGGTAAAATGTATCGATAAAATTTAAGCACTTGTGATATAACAATCGATTATTACCAAATTACGTAATCTGCATGCCTAAAAAATAAGAAATAAAAAAAAAGTTATTTAAGTATTAAAGTCAGTAAGTGCATACGACCGGTACGCCCGATACCGGTAGGGCACTTACTGGCCGCAATGCTTATTACGTTTTTTGCACGATCGAGCACATAAGAAAATTACTATTTGATTAATAAATTACAAATGTAATAAATTAATTTTTATCAAGTAGCATATGGTTTTTTTTACTACTTATTAAGCTTACGTTGATAGTATACGAAGTTCAATAAAACAGGGTTATACCTTGCTATCTTTTAATAAGTTAATTAATAATTTCCAATTAGTTTCATAATTAGCTGATCAGAAATGAGAGACAGTGATGATTCTGATATTGAAAGTGCGTGGAACATAGGATGTTCGGTAATTATTCCTGAAAAATCTAAAGAACGCAATTAATTGAATCGATTAAAAAAACAAAAAATTGAATCGCGTAAGCAATCTTATCGCGCAGTATTTTGTAAAAGTAACCTACTTTGATTATTATAAAATCAGTAAGCATGTCAAATTACACGATCGTGCAAAATAGTTATTTAAGTATTAAGGTCAGTAAGTGCATACTACCGGTGGAGGGTGTGTTTGGAGATCGAGACGTAGTCGAGATCTCCAATACGCCCGATACCGGTAGGGCACTTACTGACCGCAATGCTTATTAGGTTTTTTGCACGATCGAGGACATAAGAAAATTACTATTTGATTAATAAATTACAAATGTAATAAATTAATTTTTATCAAGTAGCATATGGTTTGGTTACTACTGTCATTTAATAAGTGAATTAATAATTTCCAATTAGTTTCTTAATTAACTGATCAGAAATAGGAGACAGTGATGATTCGGATGTTGAAAGTGCGTGGAACATAGGATGTTCGGCAATTATTCCTGAAAAATCTAAAGAACGCAATTAATTGAATCGATTAAAAAAAAACAAAAAATTGAATTGCGTTTACTGACCGCATCCCGTGCGGTAAGCAAACTTACCGCACGGTATTTTGTAAAAGTAACCTACTATGATTATTATAAAATCAGTAAGCATGTCAAATTACACGATCGTGCAAAAAAGTATATACTACATATATTACAATTAGTTCATGGGAACATGATTAGGAAACAAACAACCCCCCATCCCCTACAGCAAAACTTCGTTATAAAATATTAATTATTGTTTTTGTCTTTCAGATTTCTACAACTACAGTAAACTTATATTGTTACTCACGAAGAGCCGCCTGGCACTCAACTCAGTTCTTTGACAACTATAGCTATAGATCGTTGAATAATTATTGGTCACAATCAACAGGCTTTGATGGAAATTATAAATCATCTAAAACATTCTATCCTCAAGAGTTCAATGCTATTGATATTGTTCGACCTATAAGTGGATGGTCCAATATTGCTATTCCAGATAAAGAAACATTAGTTACCGATTCCGGTAAACTGTCCGTCCTAGACGGGTTATTACGGCGACTTAAAGAAGGCGGCCATCGAGTGTTGATTTATTCACAGATGACAAAAATGATTGATTTATTAGAGGTTTGTTATATTTTATTAAATATCAATTCAATTCATTTATTAGTTTCATTGCCTTTCGGCTTAGTAATGATCCCTTTTACATAAATACATTTATCACATAACATTACAAGAAATCAACAAACAAATATACTAAATATCTATTTATACTACAAATCTTAAAAGTTGAGTGTCTTTCCAAACAAAAATTATTTTCAACACCTCTATATCATGTAAGACGTTTATGCATGATTTTTGAAAGCACTATTGATGTCGCCAGATATTGGAATTCTTGACCCAAATAAATGAAATGATCTAGCAACGAAATATCGATTTTGTCATGGAAACATTTTTTAAATATAAAATGTTTCCATGTTTTTATGAAATGAAAAATTATATATAATACAAGTGGCTGCTATCTTGCCGGAAATTTTTATCTGGCAGATAGATAACGAGTATCTGTTGCAACGACAATTGCCACGAGCGCTTCAGCGCGAGTGGCGATTGTCTAGAGGCAACAGCTACGAGGTAATCTGACTGATAAAAATTACCAAAAGATTGCTGCCACGAGTTGTATTCGACAAGACAATCCAATGAATAATTTGAAATGACCATTTCCTACACCTATGAATCTTTGAATCTAAGATGCAAGGAAACATGTATCTTAGCGATATGACACCGGTAAACGTTCATCTTTTGTTTTTTTGTATGTCCCAATCCTGTAAAGTTGTAAATCTGAGATGCAAGCAAACATGTAGAGCGCGTACAGTATAACAAAAAGCTTGACCTTTAATAACCCTGCGCGTACGACAATACAGGATGGGTAGAAGTAGGCAGTCAGAACGTGTGCGCAGCATGTGGGGAGAAACTGAGGTAACAAGGCCAAGCTTTTTGTTAAGTTGTACAAACTCTACCTCAGCGATAAGACCCTGGTAAACTTTTGTTTAACGAAGATTGTCGGTATTAATTTACTGGTATTTTAAGTTAGAATAGTCCAACTTACAAAATTCCACATTTCCAAGCTTGCGATTGTGCGTGTTTGTAAAAAAAAAGCTTGAATTTTTGTTTAAAAATAAAAATATTTTTTATTTTACCTACTATTTTCTTTTGATCCTTATAGGAATATATGTGGCATAGACATCACAAATACATGCGTTTGGACGGATCATCCAAAATTTCAGAACGAAGAGATATGGTTGCGGATTTTCAAGCTAGAGCTGATATATTTGTATTTTTGTTGTCAACCAGAGCAGGTGGCCTTGGAATCAATTTAACTGCAGCCGATACGGTGAGTTTGAAATTATATTACCTGAAACTAATTAAGTGGTATGGTCCATTTGTGATTCTAATAATGATTCATTACGTACTGTACTGATTCGGGAGGATTTTTACCTAGATTTTTACATATAAACTATCACTTTTAAATAAGACACCTGAATAGCTTTTTTGTTTTATAAGTAATTAATATAATTTTTGATCATTTGAGCAATTAGGATTTATGTAAAATGAAGGACTAAAAAATGTTAAAAAAATCAAAATGTAGTCAACAAGGAAATTAACAAAAACCACGTCTAAAAAGAAGTTTTATATTAGCGATTAAAATAGAGGAAAACGCTCTAAAATACTTCCTCTACGAGAGAAGTAATTGTTGTGTTGTAATCACAAATAATCCCAAATACAAAGTTCATTGGTTGAAAAATGTTTAATTGAAATGAATGATAAATTATGAAACTAAAGATAAAAATATGCAGTTTGCATCATTTTGAAATTCTGAAGTTTTGACTATGAAATAATAATGAATTAAATCACTGCTGCTTCATTTAAATTGTTTTTCAATGAGAGACCATTGAACGCCGTGACGCGCGATTTTCGTATAAGTTATCTAAGCTTATTTTGCTATATCCCTTACACGGTATTAGCTATAGTGAAATGAAGAGTATATACTGACGACAATATAACTCATGGACAACTAGAACCTGTTTAGGGCACCTAAAACGCATAGCTCAGACCCTATCATTTTGGGCATAATAAACAATATCGTAACTGATTTTATACCCGTGAATACATATCATCCACTCGATTATCTTTTGTTTTTTTATTTATATCCAATAAAAGTATAAAATCATATTACTATCTCATATTACTAAAAATATTATTATTACTATCTCATATTTATAAAATCATATTACTATTAAGTTTACTTTGTTACTGTTTTATAGTTCGAAATCATTATATTGTCTTGCTAAATACCACTCGTGGGCTAAATATAATTCGACGATAATTGACTCGTTAAAATCAAGGCTGGAGATGCGTCGAATATATTTGCCCACTAGTGATATTGCTAGCGACAATATAATTCATGGCCAACTAGAACCTGTTTAGGACACCCAAATTGCATAGCTTAGAAATTATCATATCGAGAGATATTAAACGAAAGAGGTTGCTTCCTAAACCTAAGCCAATAGATATGCGAAAAACATTGTCGTTCATCCACGTTCCCATTTTTTTACAAGGTAACGTGTTTAACCACATACTAGATACATAACATTTAGATGCTAAGTATCTAGCTTTTTCTATATTGGTTTCAAATGGTCACAAATTCTAGTAATGTTGATGACATCCCAATTTTTTTGAACCGACGGTTGTACTGGTATTTTGTTAGACTTCATTATATTCCATACTCTTAGTGAATCATGATATCTACTAATCCAATCCAAGCTATTTTCTTTAGAGGGGAACATAAAAGAATTAGCAAGGCTGGAAGCGGCATTCACTTAAGATAAAAAAGCTGGCAAATAAATATCTTTCACTTTTTGAATTCCAAGTCCTTCGTCTTTAATTGGTAAGGAAGCAATTATCAATTGTTTGTCATTTAAATGAACATTAACTGTTTCTCCCAAAGTTACAAAATTTTCTTTGTCTAAAAGTTCTATTATATTATATTTATATTTTTTCAAAATTTTCTGATTCGCAGAACTCCTTTGTAGATGTTCTAAAATTTCATGAACAATTTTGACACATCTGTAAAACGGTTTAAGAGCGAGCAGCAATTCAAAACTTGCAAGAACTGCTAGTTGCGCTTCGTTCGTATATCGGGTAAAGTCACTAAAGTCAAGTCGACTTCGTTCTGACCTGTTGTATCGAATACGCTACACGTACTTTTTTATTGTTACGCTGTGCCAGCGCATTACAGTATATGCTAACAATAACAGGAACGTACGTCTGCCAGCGCTGTTACATGACTTCCCAGATTTTATGAATACAATCAATGTGAATGACAAAGAAGTTACATGCACGTATGACTTTCGTCTTGTTGTCGTTCAGAGCCGTCGTATGAATATAATCTTTTATTTTTGTATTGGCGTGTCGCTGCTGCTTGGAAGATATTCTACGCTACTGGTAAAAAATTTACATGGCCTTCAATTGATTTGGTGCAGGCGGAATCAGCTGAGAGTAGGTTTCACTATAGATATATAAAGTACCGCGATTCATTAGGCCCACGTATTACGAAAAATGAAGTCAAAATGGCGTCAATCAGCTGACTGTTGTGTTATTTATTTGAGTTGAGGTTATGTTTAATATTATGTTTGAGTGTGTTTGAGGTTATGTTTCTTGTAAAACGTCACGTGTTTTTATATTTGTGAAATAATAATTAACTTTATAAAGTGCCAGGGCGCTGTGAACAAAATTGTTCCAATCGATCGGGAAAAACTTTTCGACTATTTCGATTTATACAACATGAAAATCGCCGCAAAAATTCAGAAAAAATTAAGCTACCATAATATCCAATCGCTTATCTTGTAACACTTTTACCGAGGAATTTTTGAATTATAAAACCAGTTGTGCCAAATGCAAATGGTTATAACAGTATTTTAAAAATTAAAGACTTGTTTGTAAAATGAAGAATTCATTTTTCATTCAAAAACAAAACAACCATTTTAAATGCTTCAAATAAAAGAACCAGAAGTGTAGCAATGCGTGTATCCCTCAAAAATATTAAATAAAAAAGTTAAAAAGTACATTTTTTACTGTGGCCTTTAATAGTTAGATATGATTAATATCCTATTAATATATCCTATAGAATACTTTTTATATAAGCAACATGTATAACAACATTACACAAATTGCAAAACATTGCACAACAAAATTAATTTACGTTATTTATGCGGGTTAAAAATTAGTTGAATATTTGAATATGGCGTGACATAAAATCAGTGGACAAATTGCGTACTATCTCATATATGAGTTTCTGGTAGGTGTGCTTCTGGCAGGTGTGCTTGATACAATATTGCGGTGAAGAATATTATAGATATGAAATAAACCATGTAGTAAAAATTTGCACTCAAAGACCTATTTTTGCAAAATTATTCATTTTACTGAAAATGATCTTGCGGATCTGAATGTAGAAGGCTTCAATTTATCCGCGTTTTCAAAATCCCATAAAAAAATTGACACATTTTTTTTATATAAAAAAAATGTTAAATTTTATGTTGGCATTTCATTTACAAGCTTATTTTTGATCATTTTTAAATTATTTTTGGACCAATAGAAAGGGAATTTTACCAAGATTTAGATGCTGCAAAGTTATTCAAAAAATTGTTGTAAAAAATTATCACCGAAATTATTTAAACAAAACGTGCCCAAAAACTGCACTACAAACTTCAGCAGTGAGGGATAATATAAACTAGTCTAGATAGATGCATACTTCCAGTGAATGAATTACATATATTGCTCAAGTTATATAAAAACTACGAGTTTTTTTGTACGGCGTTCTGTTGAGATCCGCCCCATTTTTTGAGTGTATGTGGAAAGCGCGACAAGCGACGCTGTTTGAACAGTAGGTAGTAACTTTTCACTACCGTACATTTCAAAAATTAAAAATATTCTTTTGCACCCCAGTGAAATTTTTGTATATTGTTATACAAATGGATACTAACTGGATACTAATCTTGTTATTATTTTTTTGCAATGTTTAAATTTGAGTTAATAATGAACGATTTGGAAAATTTCGAAATTGTATAAATAGTTCTTTATTTTTTAAAAATGCAGAAAATCGGGTACCAGACTATAAATTTACGCCGGATACTGGGTTACCCGGGGTGGATAATACTAAATACTCAATAATCAAATATTATAAATATCAAGATTAAAAATTGTTTATTCCAGAACCGGCCCTATTTCATAAAACTCGAATATATAATAAACTTAATATATAATCGAGTTTTATGAAATAGGGCCCCGGTCGAGTATAACATAACTATCCGGATATCCGACAAAATCCGGACGGGTACCAAATACATACCCAGTACTCATATTGAGAAAAATAAAATTACTTGGCCTTCTTACCTTATTAAGTCAATTGTCGTTTGGATTTTTGCAATTGTATTAATTCTTTAAAAATAATCAATTTTCATTGTTTTCGATTGTTTAACAAATTTTGAGCATCGGTCCTTATTAACAAAACTGAAATTTTGAAACGCCTGTTAAACTGGCAAAACAGACCCAGCAGAATAAATATTGTCAAAAAATAATCTTCCGAATACAACTCGAGAGTTCAATAAATTAGAAAATAATTTGACAGATAATTGCTCAAACTTGTTGCCATGTGCAATTCAATGAATGTGAACGAAATAGTACGATAGTACGATTCTTCCGAGGAAGCAGACGATCCATTTATTTTACTTATCGATTTTTGATGACGGTATGAAATAATTTTCGTTCAGTTTTTGAAAAAATTAATAAGGTTTATTATATTTATAGATGTTGAAATAAGATAATGTATTAATAATATTTATTTAATGTTACCTATTAACTATTGCATTTGTGATATGTGTATATTATTTTTACCTTTAGATTTTAAATAACAGAATTGAATTTGCCTATACAAATAATAACATCCTACACTGTCGAATATTTGACATTTACACTTATTTAACATACTCTAGTCTCCGTTAAAAAAGTGTAATAACTTTTGCACTAAAGTGTAATACCTTGCGCAACAAGATATTATAATACCCTGCCAGAGTGCAATACCTTGCCCACTGACGTCACTTTCGACAAAAAAAACACGCCAAAGTGTAAATTTAGTGCAAAAGTATAGCAACGAGAACAATCCTAATTATTTGTCAACTGTCATCGAGGTTGTCATCTAAACTGCATATTAAGGGACTTTTACCTTCATTCCGCGGTTTGAAATCAGTATATTTAAGTATTTAATATTGAATATAAATAAAAAAATCTATATTAAGTTGTTCTACGTGATCTTTAAAATAATTTGATAATGTACTACATGTATATTAAATCTTTATTGTCACAAGAACAATCGGCTATGGACTTTCGTCTTTCAATTTACATTTATCAACCACTCATTTGTGATTTACTTTTTATGGGGCTATGTTAAGTCATTGGCTTATGTCAACAAACCAACAACTCTTGAGGCATTAGAAGCCCAATATTCAAGCGACCATTGACGCCATACGGCCAGATTTTTTGGAAAAAGTAGTAAAAAATTGGACAAATCGAATAGACCATGTAACTCGTAGCCGCGGCGGGCATATGCCGGAAATCATATTTAAAAAATAAATGCCATGAAATTTTTTACCAGATTATAACAATAACAATAATAAATTCATTCATATTTCATTTATAATTATTATTTCAGGTTATCTTTTATGATAGTGATTGGAACCCTACAGTAGATCAACAGGCAATGGATCGGGCACATAGATTGGGCCAAACAAAACAGGTTACAGTTTATCGTCTAATTTGCAAGGGATCTATTGAAGAACGGATTCTCCAAAGGGCCCGAGAAAAAAGCGAAGTATTACTTTTATATATAATACCAGTATAAATGGTTGATATCATTAAATTATATTTTTTAGATTCAAAAATTGGTAATAAGTGGAGGCAATTTTAAACCGGATACATTGAAACCCAAAGAAGTGGTGTCTTTGTTGCTTGATGATGATGAATTGGTTAATAAATGTAAGTAGATGATTTATTATCAGTAAATTAAAACTCAAGTTCTTGAGGTTTTTTCTGAAACAATTTTTTAGTCCTAAATAATGAATTTGTACGTTATTTTATGTTCTCAGATGCCGAGTTTGCGCAATTGCCGCAATAAATGTGCAAATCGCTATCTGGGCAAGGGCAAATGTTCAAATGCCGATGAAAGCCGGTATTTCGGCAACAAATCATGTAATGATCAGTTTGCAAGTAGTGTAAATGTATTATGCTCTAATTTAGATTTTTTTAGGTTTTTTAGGCAATTTCGTATTCGCTGCACATTTAAAACAATGCTTAGATATTTTGTAAATATTCCAAGTGTATATAACGTAGGTAAATTAAAGAATTTAATGTAAATATTTCTAATATTTGGCTCTTATGGTGCTATGGGCTAACAGGCTGTGTGCCGATCAGTAATCCGTGAGTCGTGTGTTCAATTCCCACTAAGACCTTGTGTGATTTTTTCAATCGGTTGGCTTATTTGGCTGACCAACTGCGTAGTAATACTCGCAGCGGGGATACTAAATAGCCGAGGATCGTGGTTCGGATTCCACGTTAGAACGTAGGTTCATTAGTAGAAAGACGAAAGTCAATAGCTATTTTCGCGAGCTATAAACATTGTAATTTTTATTTCCAATATTTGCTCATTTTTACGGCATTTCCTAATTTGTAATAATTTTATTAATTTCTTATTTGCTCTATCGCTCTTCGCTCGTCTTTAAAGTTACCTACTTACTTGAGCGATATGAAATAGAAAACAATAAATAAAAAAGTGCTTGGAGCTCAGAAGTCAAGATTTGTCAAGAGGCGTATTAATTAATACTTTTGTATATTGTTTTTAAAACTAGAAATATTTATCTAAATAATACCAAATTAAGCGGTGGATCTTCTGCTATTTTAAAACATAATTTAGAAAGTACGAATTATCAAAATCATTGAATGGAAACTGGGTTAAAATCTTGATACCAGAAAATGCTTTCTTTTAAATTTGCTTATTACAACATGGGGCTTTGTTAAGGCACGCACTGTTTTTATTAGCAAAGCGCTTGCCCCTATTGTTGTGACACTTTTTCTTACAGTCGCATTTGACAAATCCTTGCTTTAATTTATGCTGAAATAATGGCTTTGAATCACGTCTTGAACATTTGCCCTGGCTCAGATCCCAACATGCTCATTTATTGCAGCAATTGTGCGAATTCGACATCTGGGGCTAACATACAGTGTGTTTTACTTTGACTGGCACCATCCATTTATTTGTTTTATTTGTTAAGATGTTGTTGTCTTGTTTTATTAAAGAAGATATTGTTTTTAAATTTTCATTTAAAAAGGTGAACTGGAAGAAGCGTCAATCTTTGTATTAGATTAGACTAAATTATTTATTAATGTATGAAATATATAAATATTTTTTTCCACTACTAGTAATATAGCGTCGCATTTTGATACTTGCTATCAAACTGAAGTTGAATTTCTCTACCTGTGCGGTGACAGCAGGTTGTGAAATTTCTTTATATACTACTGGTTAATAATGAATAAGTTCGAGTTTTTAATAATGTGGTGGCAGTATTTAAAACGAAACTTTTATACTTCAATTTAGTATGATGTAGGTAATCTATCTAATGACATTTTTATATTTGAATTTCGCGCTATCATAATGACAGTTATCAATATCAAGTCTACTGGTTTCACGTATATTGAAATGTCAACTAGAATTGAATTCCAACATTTATTGAATTTTTGGGCCTAAAGTGTCGGAAATATAGTATATAAAATATGGTTGTGAAGACTTCTAGCCCTCGAAGCTTCGCATCTCGGGATATAAATGTGCTCGCGCTAGAAATTTGTCTTCACAACCTTGTTGTATTATACAGGGTGATTCAGAACAGGTGGAGGACCCGTAAACTGAAGATCCCGGACAACATTCTAAGACCAACAGTGTTAGAAAAAAATGTCAGGGTATGATAGTGCTCAAGTTATGGACCATTGAAGTTGACCAATCACAACGCAGAATTTCAAATTGACCATTTTTTTTAAATCTAGGTTGTTGCGAACAAACTTTTTCAACTTATTTGGTCCACTATATTCTAAATGATTCTGATAAATGTCAGTTTGACACTTTTTAATTACACTGATTTTGTTGCAATTCATCACGTAAAATGTATTCAAATGAAGAGTATTTCGAAATGTTATTGATGTACGGCAAATGTGGACAAAATGCAATTGTGGCGGCAAGAAGATACGCTTTGCGTTTCCCCAACTTGACCATCCTTCGGCTGACGTGTTTTTGCGTTTAGTAAACCGAACAAAAACTACGGAAAATTTGAATGGTATTATGCAAGGTGGAACACCACGAGCAGCGCGTGATGCTGCAACCGGGGAGGATGTTTTTGGAAGCTTTTGATCTTGATGATACCCGTCGCATTCGATCTGTTGCAAAGGAATTACAAAAATCGTACAGCACCGTACAAAGAGTTTTGCATGATAACAGACTGCATGCTTACCATTACACTCGCACTCAAAATTTGCTGCAAAAAGACTATGGTGCAAATATCAATTTATGTTACAAAATCGTGAAAAAAAATTTCAGAAACCTTAACCCATCAAAACCAGTAAACAAACCAAGATTGACCAAAAGTTTAAATATTTAATAGTAATAATTGATGTCAAAATTTTGCATATTCAATGACATAAACTGTTGAAATGAATAAAATGTTTTAAACTCCCCTGCATATCTACAGAGGAGTTTTATCTACAGACGTTTGAGGCCATACCCACTAAACCATCATCTCTCCGATTCGCGTGCCAAAATAAATTGATCACAACGAACAAAGCAAAATTACAACAGCTGCTCAAAATGTCCTCCACCAACTTCAATGCAAAGTTGAGCACGTCTGATTAGGCTTTCTTTTGATCGTTTTATCATATCAGGTGTGATAGTGGCTAAGGCTTCATGAATTCTGTTTCTCAACTCTTCTCTGCTGTCAAGAGATTTAGAATAAATGTAATCTTTCATATGCCCCCACAAAAAAAATCTAAAGGTGTTAGATCAGGCGATCTTGCTGGCCAATTTATCGTTCCTCCACGCCCTATCCATTTGTACGGATATTCTCTATTCAAAATTTCCTGAACCCTTCTGGAGTAATGTGCTGGAGCGCCGTCGTGTTGGTACCAATGCTCCCGCCAAGTTGCCAGTGGCACATTTTCCAATAACTCGGGCAAACTTTCTTCAAAAAAATGTTGATAAATTTCCCCATTAAGCCGTGGAGGTAACTCAAAAGGTCCAATCTACATTAAAGATTTTATTCTCAGTATAAAAATTTGAAGCAAAACTATGCGTAAGAAAAACTTGCCACTAAATCGCCCAAGATTCCAGCCCATAAATTTATTCCAAATCTATGCTGAAAAGATTTAGTTGCAATAGCATGCGGATTTTCTGTTGCCCAAACATGATAATTGCGCGAATTGAACGTTCCATTGCGAGAAAATAATGATTCGTCCGTAAATAAAATACTATTTATAAAAGTTGGATTGGCAGCGTGCTGTTCTAACAACCACTCACAGAAATTGATCCTTGCACCATAGTCTTCTTTCATCAAATTTTGAGTGCGGGTGTAATGGTAAGCATGCATTCTGTTATCATGTAAAATTCTTTGTACGGTGCTGTACGATTTTTGTAATTCCTTTGCAACAGATCGAATGCTACGGGTGTCATCAAGTTCAAAAGCGTCTAAAACATCCTCCTCGGTTGCAGCATCACGCGCTTCTCGTGGTGCACCACCTTGCTTAATACCCTTTAAATTTCCCGTAGTTCTTGTTCGGTTTATCAAACGCAAAAACACGTTGGGCGACGGATGGTCAAGTTAGGGAAAACGCAATGCGTATCTTCTTGCCGCCTCATTTGCATTTCGTCTACATTCGCCGTACATCAATAACATTTCACAATACTCTTCATTTGAATACATTTTACGTGATAAATTGCAACAAATTCAATGTAATTAAAAAGTGCCAAACTGACATTTATCAGAATCATTTAGAATCTAGTGGACCAAATAAGTAGAAAAAGTTTGTTCGCAACAACCTAGATTTAAAAAAAATGGTCAATTTGAAATTCTGCGTTGTGATTGGTCAACTTCAATGGTCCATAACTTGAGCACTATCATACCCTGACTTTTTTTTCTAACACTGTTGGTCTTAGAATGTTGTCCGGAATCTCCAGTTTACGGGTCCTCCACCTGTTCTGAATCACCCTGTATACTATTTCATGAAGAATTAATATAATACATATAACACTGAACAATGTGTTGTGAGTGAACACCAGTTACATTTTTTACATCAAAATTGTATTTGAAAGTGGCGGGAATGATGTTTTAAGAAAAACTCGTTTACAGTATAAAATGCTTTAGATTGGAGAACATTTGTTATATCAGATTTAAATTGCTGGGGCGTCAGCGCCTCACAGACTTACGAAAAGTATTATACAGTTTAATCCCTAAAAATTTTGCTTTATTCATATTTTTTTGCAAACGATAGAAATTATTTAGCTATTAGGCATGGTTTATTTTTGGTATCGTGATTATGTGTAGGTACTTGCGATTGAAATAGGGCATTTGAGTTTTCATGCACATATGACGAACATTGTTTAATCATAACATTGTTTAACATTGTCAATATGCCCAATTTTATGAATGCCTTTTTCATCTCTGCCAGTCATCTCTGCATCCAATGCCTGCTATTATTCAAACTGCTCTGCGATGTAGCTGAAATGTAATGCTTGTTATTTTTGTCGATTTCTTTAGCACTTCAAATCCTGAAGTGCTGACACCAGCCAATGTATTAATTTTTAATTTGACTTACTACTTAGATGCGTTGGCAGAATCATTGGCAATTCTGAGCGGTTTGACTTGGGCTGTTGTGGGCGGTGGATCATTAGCGTTGTTATCGAGTTTGTCTTCTTGGCTTCAAGGTGCTTTCTTTCTTCTGGATTTGATCATGGATGAACGTTCAATAAAATACTCTACTCGATTTAACTTTGATATTTATTCAAAATACAATATAATAATGATTTCGGAAATGACAAAAATTCATTTAGCCTATTTTGAACAACTCTCGTATAACTTCCTTCTAGGCGAAGTTGGTGGCAATTTAGAGTGTAATTAATTTTTGTATGTTTTTGACTGACTACGACTTGACCAATTACATTGTGAAACTGACTTTTTTGATTGCTTTTATTCTAGTTGCAGTCTCTTTTATTATTATTTTTTTTACGGGTGTTGCCGGCGCGTGAGGTAACCGGAGCAAGTGAACCCTATGAAATGAAAAGATGCAAGCGCTGAGGCCATGTAGGCCCATTGCGCTTGACAACTCCTCAGCGAGTCTCCATTGTGCTTAGGCCAGCCACATCCAAGAAGGATAGTAGTTTGCCCAGCGGCAAGGTCCTCACAGTAGAAGGTGACAGAACTGTGTCACCTAGTATGTCTCTCCTTATTTCGGCAAACGCCCGACATTCGGAGATTAGGTGGAATGGAGTTTCCTCCTCTTCTTCACAGCATCTGCAGGTGGCGTCTCCAATAAGACCCATGGTGTGCAGATGTTTGTTTAGGGTGCAGTGTCCCGTTAGAAGTCCAACTGCGTTTCGTAGCTGCTGTTTGTTCAGTGCCAGTAGTGCCTGTGATCTGTTATTCGAGGGCCCATCTATGAAGAGTTTGCTCTGCCGCAGACCATCTAGGTTTTTCCAGTGTTGGCTGAATTTTGTTTCAAAGCATCGCCCTATTTCGGTTTTAACCGTGTTTGGGGTAATGCCACATGCTGGTTCGGGTCCAATCAGCTCTGATTTGGAACCTTTGTCAGCTAGCAGGCTGGCATTGGACATGCCTGGAATGTCAACCTGCTTAGGAATCCACAGAATGCGAACCCGGTTTTGCTCACACAGTCTCCCCAGGGCTTTTATGCAGTCCTGGAGGAGCACCGAGTGGCTTTGGTACGAAGTGGTTCCGATTGGTTCTGGGCCCGTATGAGTTCGTCAACGACCAGGCACCACAGTACAGGTGAAAGAACACCACCCTGCGGACATCCATTGTTGACTTTGACCTCAACGGTCCCCCCTTCGAGTGCAGACACGACAAGACGTTCGCTTAACATCCTGTCAATCCATCTAACGATGGTGGGTTCGACCGAGTGCTGAATTATTGCGTTATTTATGCTTTCGAAAGTAGTGTTATCGAAACCACCCGCAATATCTAAGAAAGTGCCAAGTGCCATTTCCTTTTGCTCAATCGCTTCTCCACCCGGGAGACAAGACAGTGAAGTGCTGTGTCTACCGAGCGTCCCGATTGATATGCATGTTGTTGGGTGTGTAAGGGTTGTCTTACAAGTGCCCCATCTCTAATGAACCTATCTACCAGTCTCTCCAATGTTTTTAGTAGGAAAGATGTCAGGCTGATAGGTCGGAAATCCTTTGCTTGGTCGTAACTGGTACGGCCTGCTTTGGGAATGAAGATTACTCTTGCCGTTCTCCAGACCACCGGTATGTAGCCCAGAGCCAGACAGGAGCGGAAGAGGTGGTACAGTGGTGCCTGCAGGCAGTTTGCCCTCTCCTGTAATAAGGCCGGAAAGATCCTGTCTATACCGGCGCTTTTGTACCTTTCAAAGGATTTTATTGCCCAATTGATTCTGTCGTAGGTGACAACTTTTGATGCAAGGTCCCAGTCCATCGGTCGAGCCCTTAGGCGTGGGGCCCGAGCAGTTGTCAGCCTTGCATTCTCAGAGCCAGGAAAATGAACCGCCGTTAGATGCCTTAGAGTCTCCTCAGGGGAAGTTGTGAGCTCACCTGAGGGGAGCCTCAGAGTCGTCAGCCTTGCGTTTCTGCTTTTAGATATAACCTTATTTACCCTAAGAGCCTCTGGAAAACCTTCTATTTCTGAGCAGAAGTTCATCCAGCTCTCCCGTTTGGACCTGCGTATGAGGTTTTTATACCTGCGTTGCGCGCTTTTGCACAGGTCCCAGTCAGACAGGAATCCTGTGCGCAAGGCGGTTCTCAGTAGTTTACGTGTTTGCACTCGCATTGTTTGGATTTCGGGGTTCCACCAAGTCACCCTTTTCCCCAGTTTTTGTGTCTTCAGTTGGCAGTTCTCCTCATAAGAAGATGCCACCGCCTCCTGAACAAAGTTTGCAAAGGTTTCCGAGTCACACACTTTACGCGGTGTGGGTGGAAGGTCACTTAGCTTTGTGCTCAGAGAGACTCTATATTTGTCCCAATCTGTCTTTTTTGGGTTGCGATACTTAACTGTGTTGTTAGTCTCAGCAGCCAGTTTAAAGACTATGTATCTGTGATCCGACAGTGACGGTTCGTTTGATATATGCCAATTGACAATCTTCTGAGAAAGATTGTTAGAAGTTAGTGTGACATCAATGGTTTCCTGTCTGCTTGCGGTAACAAAAGTTGGTGAGCTACCACGATTTAGAAGGTCCAGATCTGTCGTGTAGAGATATTCCAAAAGTTTTTCCCCCCTTGGGTTGACGTCCGAGCTTCCCCACACAGTGTGGTGAGAGTTGGCGTCGCAGCCCATCAGGAGTTTGTACCTTTTGGCCTCGCAAAATTTTACCAGGTCCTCAAATTCTCTAGAATTCTCTAGCCCTGGCGAGTCATAAGGTAGGTAAACTGAACAGATCACTATTTGATCCGTTTCGTTTCTACCAGTCGGTAGCAGTAGAGCTACCAGATCCCTGCTGCAGAAGTTGTAGAGGGGTTTGGCCTGTAACTTATCGGAGATAAATATGCAGGCGCGAGGGTGAGTGTGCGAGGTGCAATAGTGAGTATTCCCTCTGCACCCTGAAAGCCCTTTCACGATTTCCTTGTTTGTCCAAGGTTCTTGTATGAGGTATATGTGTGTATGCCCCATAGCCATTTGACGCCCTATAAGGAAGGACGCCGCCTTGCTATGGTTCAAGTTGATCTGAGCAAACACTATTTCCTTAGCCATTGCGAGAATTCTAGGGTTTGCCGGTTTGTGGCTCTGGTCCCCCTAAAGTCGGGTTCTCAGGCTGGTTAGCTCCAGCAGTTTCGCCTTCCGCTACCACACCAGGTGTGTTAGCAGAAGTGGTCCCGCCTTTATTGCTTGTGGAGTTGCCTTGAAGAGGTTTCTCCACAGTAGAGCTCGTTTCAAAAACTTCGGTTTCCATGGGTACCATTTCCACAGAAGGGTTGACTTTGGTTCTACTTGAAGGACCTTGAGGAGGAGCCTTCTTCTTGGGCTGGGGTCTGTGAAGTTTGAGCTTCATTACCCCAGAGTACACCGAGAAGCTGAGGGCTTCCAAGTGCTTGGCCGATGCCGGATCGATACCAAGGACTAAACGGATCTTGGAATCCTCGTCCTTCCTATCGTGCACCTTCCACAACAAAGTATTGAGGCCCTGATGGTTGCGCCCAATACGTTTAAGAATATCAGCCGTGGTCTTAGAGGTTTCTTCCCCCACGGCGATAAATTTTTCCAGTTTTGGGATTGCTCCCCCCTTCTTCAAGCGAAGGTTAGAGCCCTCCCAGAAGCTGATTGTTGGGAAAACCTCTTCCAGCCATTCAGCAGTGCGGGTGTCTTCGCAGGAGACGTTGATCATCCCCAACTCCGACAACCGAAACCCACCAAATCGCGGGAACAAGCTACCCTCGATGTAGGCTGCCTCCTTTGAGACCGCCGAGGAAACAAACAAACTTTGTTCCCTCGTTATCGTTACTTCGGGGTAATCTGAAGGAGCGATTGCGTATCTCAGTACAGCAGCCTGAGCGTAACTAAAAGCGTTGGCGGAGGGCCTCGGCTTTTTAGCAGTTTGAGTGACGCTGGGAGGAGTGTCCCACACGCTGCGGTCCCGCTTGTAGCCCGCAGACGTGGAGGCCACTACTTCCTGCATCACCGAAGAGCTGGCTTGAGCTGCGAGGCGCAGCCTCCGCCTTCTCTTCTTTTGTGCTCCTGAGAGCTGGCCTGCTTTTTTGGCAGGTGTTGCCGAGTCACCAGACAGTTGTGCCTCTGGTGCGGAGTTTCCCTTAACGGGGCCCTCGGTTACGGAGTCCCCACTACCGGATGGCTGAATTGCGTCGTTTTTACCGACGCGTTTCGGTGACGAAGTAAGTTCCTTGCCAGGACTAACCTGGTAGTTCCTTACGTCGTCCGATTTTGTTTTGTTTAGATTGAAATGGTCCATATTGTTCCCACGAGTATTCAGGAAATAAAGGGTCCGCCAGCACAGTGCCTGCATGTGCTGGTAAGGCTATGTACAATGGGGGTCGCCCGGTACCCAAGGTTTGCCGCTAAATACTGGTCTCCCACCAGTCACGCATCCCGTCGCCGCGCACGACTGCTTGGGATTGGGATTTATTATAGAGGTTGTTTCCTCGCGACTTTCGGTTCCGATCCCGTCCGGGTCGTTGCAGCCCACAAGGTTTACGGAAGCTCGGGTTTGCTGAGCCCGCACTGCGATAGTGCAAGCCATCGCAGTCCCTGAGGGGAGTCTCTTTTATAGTCTTTCTCCTACTGCTATTATTTTTTGGTAGGATCTTCTAAAACAATATAATTGGCTAATTTTTTGTTGAGTCTCCACTTAAATTCCTTCTATAAACCCTATTGGTTAATATCACTCTAGTTGGGGTAGACTTGACCTCATTTTGCAGGTGACTATTTTTTCTACGATCTGTAATTATTTCTGGGAATTTGCAGCTGTATAAACAAATGTGAGCTCAACTCATGAAAAATCTTATTAAGAATAATTTCAAATTTATTTAATATTTAATTCAATTTTCAAATCATACATCATACTTAAATCTGCTTAGTTTCATAGTTTCCTGAACGAGTTTCCAGGTTAGTTTCGAATCGAAATGTACACTATGAAATTTTACGGATTTCACAGGATTTCACACTCTGTTTACATTAGCATCTTCACAGTGTCTTAAACTAAAAAGTACTCTATTAGTTTTTGAACCATTTAACAGACGGTTTGCACTAAACCAGCTTTCAGCTTCTCTCAGTGCTTCAATATTTAGTTTACAGGCAGCTTTTAAGTTTTGACCACTAGTTCTTATAGTCGTGTCATCTGCAAATAGAATGCAATGGGCATGTGAATTAATTTTACTCAGGTTATTTATATTAATGATTTTGCCCCTCTGGGGCAAGGCGAGTGGCTTTTGCCTTTTCGCCCGTACATTATAAACATTAAACTACTCCTCCGTTATGAGAAAATATCTCACAATGCTCTTACTCTTCACCAGGATTCGAACCCGGGACCATCAGATTGCGCAGCATTACCGAGTGAAGTACTGCCACCAACAGCTTTCTTTTCGGGCTTGAAGGCCCTCCAAGATTTGGCATCATCCTGCTTAGGTTTCCTAGTATCCTGCTTGCCTTTTATGTTTGTATACCTGTTTGTAACAACATACCTTGTCGGTTATGTTGTTCTTATGTATTCTCCCATATTTAAGTTATGTCCGATCGTTACTCCCAGGTATTTAGCACTCCTTTTGCTCTCAATGTTCTTGCCTCTTATTGTTATTTCTTTTCGTTTCTTCTTTTTGTTTCTGCCCCTTATTATCAGTACTTCCCGTTTTCCGGTGCTAACTGCAGTTGTTTTCTTTTCAGTTGTTCACTTTGTGCATAGTAGCCTCGGCTTTGAATAACACATGCTCTTTTGTTGGCCCTGTGATAACAACTGAAAGATCATCTGCAAACCCTATGATAGTTACTCCCTCTGGGACTTCTAGCTTCAGCACCTCATCATAGTAGACGTTCCAGAGTTTTGGTCCAAGTATCGATCCCTGTGGCTCCCTGTGACTGCCATTTTTTGGCCTACATGCACCTCCAGGTCCCTCTCGCTAAGGTAACTCTGTAATACCCGCACCAGGTACGGAGATATTTAATTTACTTTCCCCCAAAGATCTTCCTCTGCTTCTTCTGCTAGCGTATTTCATCACTTCTCTTTGGCCTTGATTATGGCTATTTTGAGTTCTTTCCTCAGGTTTTTGTAGCAGCTTTGCCGTCGGGTTGCTGTTGCTCCCTCTACATCTACTGCTGTGTCTCTTTCTCTTGTCATTTTCCTTATAGCCGCCAAGCATTTTCGTCGGGTTTCTTCTATTTCCTTGTTCCACCAGTAGGTTTCTCTTCCATTCCACTTTGCCATTTTTTTGCTTTTTAGCCTGGCCCTGCAGGCGTTCTCTAGCATTCTATGGTACCCTTTCCCCCTGGAGTCTCTTTTTCGCTTCACCTGTTCTGCTATTCTAAGAGCCATGTTTTTCAGCCTCTCTTTAGTGTGCGTGTATTGTTTATTTGGTTGGGTCCTGGGGGGGTTTGGGTTATTATGGGTTATACAGAAAAAGATGTTGTGTCGCTTAGGTTTTCGTCTTCTGTGACTCTCCAGTTCTTAATATTTTGCAGCTTTTTGTGTGTCTTTACAAAGTGTGATGTCTATCCACGATGCTCTACTTCTTGCCTTTTGTCCTCCTTTTTGACATAAGGGACACCACTTTCCTTTCGAGCATTCTTTTGCTGCGTGCCCTTCCTCTCCGCATTTATGGCAGTGCCCTGATCTGTCCGTGCCTGTACAGTCTTCCGGGTTGTACTCATATCGCTAGCATTTCCAACACCTTTGGATTTGCAGCCTTCTGCTAATCTCGCAGTTGGCTATACCAATTCTAATCTTTTTTGCTTTCAGAAGGATTTCAGCATTTTTCTTATTGGTATTTACTGTGATGGCTTGCGTGTCCCTAGCTCTTGGTCTCATCTTTATGATTTTTTCTGTTATTGTTTATTCGCTCACACGAGTTTTGGTCTTTTGTTCTAGCACATCAAAGCCCTCCGTCATAGCTACAAGTTCTGGGAAGCGGTCTCTATATAGCTTTTGTATGCGGTTTTCCATGCCTTTCTCTGGCGCGTTCACCAGTACCACCTTGGCCACCTCGTCCTTGGTGTTTATTGGGTTGCCTACCTTGACTTCCGTTGTGTTGTATGCTTCCTCTTTCCATGTTTTAGCGGCTGCATCTATCCATTTTTTAAAGGTGTCAATCCCTTCTGTGCTGTCTAGTTCCTGTCGATCTTTCTCCTTTTCGGCTAATCTTTTTTTCCTTTTCTATGACACCTATTTCCAATTCTTCTATTACTTCTCTCGTAGAGAGAAGTATTGTATTCATGAAAAAAAAATTCCAAATTTCCCTTTTTTCGACCTTATAAAATGCGTAGATTACGAAAATCATAGTCACTAATTTCCGTCTGTCGGTCGGTCTGTTCGTTTCTTTAAACCACTATATTTCGGAATCTACTGACCCGATTTAAACATAATTTGCGTCTTTTTTTTCTACCCGCTCATAGATGATATAGAAGTAAAAACGTTAAACAAATTCTCAAAGACTTGCGCGTTATATTGGTGGATCCTCTTAATCTTCTAAAGTCGTGGGCCGATTTTGACCAAATATTGAACATATGTATCGTGTATAGCCCAAGTGGTAAATGCTTTCAAAAAATCTGGAGATTTTTACAGGGTTGAATTTTTATTAAGGGTTGAAGGATCAAAAAGTTGTAAAAATGTATAAGTTGTAACGTGAATATTTGCCAGGAGGAATATTTGATTTGAACCAAATTTGGAATACATATTAGGAATACATTGAAGAAATTATTGGTGGAAGTTTCATCCCTTAACAATAACCCCTTGTAGCCAGTTTGCCCTTTAATTTAATTTTTAAAAAATTGACTGTGTTTTGGCTCTTATGTCAGCATAATCCACCATTTTCCATGAGCAATTTTATATATATTTACATAATGAGTGATTACAAATAATTTAAGACCCTTACCACCCACTCCCACCCCTCGTAATATACCGTTTGTCTCATATAGATCGATTATTTTCATAATATTTAATTTCCACTATAGATTTAAAACAGATTTATAAATAATCTAATTAAAAATAATATGCAACCCTTATTTTACAACTTCAACCCTTAATATACCCTTTACAGTAAAAATGCTCGGATTTCTTTCAAAGCATTTTTAAATAACCCGATACATTTTTTTCCACAAAAGATGTCTCAAAATTCTAAAAATTTAAAACAGAAATTTTAACATAGCAACGAGAGAAGTACTGTGGAATCTCATTTCCAGCGAATTTTTTTTTTGAGGCAGTGTTTTCTTTCCTCGAGGTCCTCTTGTTTAGTTCTGATAACATTTCTAGTTCTATAGTTTTTTTGCTTCCGTGTTTGTTTGTACTTCCACATCGTACTTAGGTATTTCCGGCTCGTGCCACTTTTTCTATCCACTCTTTGGTGGTGTTCTTTTCTATCCAGTTTTTGGTGGTGTTTCTTCTTAAGGCATTGCATCTCACATTTAGTGTTTTGACATATTTTTTGATGTCTACTTGTGTATTTGGGTACTCCTTTATCTTTTGCGTTAGCATTTTCGTGTGTGTTAGTATAGTTTTCAATGTCTCTGTTAGCATAGAAGCCGTTTCATCTT
This sequence comes from Cryptophagus acutangulus, assembly GCA_963556235.1. NCBI lineage: Eukaryota > Metazoa > Arthropoda > Insecta > Coleoptera > Cryptophagidae > Cryptophagus > Cryptophagus acutangulus. Next base: position 10,966,368 of record OY744558.1, read on the forward strand.
CCTTTTTTTTGTCACAGAGCCTTGATATTCTGTGTAGGAACTTTCTAGCACCTCGGTTTTTCGTTTTTTGAGATTTAGCGAGTCGCATCTCTAAAGTACACTATTGACATTCAGTCTACTGTGTACTCCTGTACTTAGCTTCTGTCTTTCGGTTGTAGGTGGCTTACTACTGCTTGTTTGCTGTGTTATTCTTGGATTTAGCCACGTTAGTGGGTTTACTTTTTGTTTCTTGCCCGCTATCAAATTTTTGCTCCCCCAGAATCCGTGGAGCTGTCCAAGTTCATGGAGGAGGATTGCCCGGCAACGCCGGTACCTCCCTGGGGTATACTATTCTTATTATTTAACATTGCAGTTTGTTTTTAGTTTAGAACGGTTTCCTTCCGCTGCGTTTTATACTTTCCGCCTAGTGTAGAAACTGCCGCTCCTCTGGAGTCAGACCCTGACCAGCAAGCCGCTCGATACGAGACAAACGCTTGCTGGATTTATTTGTCGGTTTTGGTCCGCGACGGGTATTTGATTTTCCCGCTACCACCCAAGCAGACAATTATCTGCTTTCAAAACAGTCTAGCGGTTTTTTTTTACAAATTTAAATATTGCATCAGAGGTGTTATTGCCTTTTCTGAAACCATATTGTTGTGGCGAAAAAAGGAGATTTGATTTAAAGTACTGATTAATTTGCATAAACAGAGGCTTTTCAAAGATTTTTGAAATTACAGGCGACAATGAGATTGGTCTGTAGTTTGTCAGATTTTCTTGCACACCTTTATTCGAACTGGAATTACAATTGCTGTCGTGAGACTATCTGGAAAAGTGCTTGTTCTGAAGCATTAATTTATTAGGTTAGTGATAGGTATTACAGTTTAGCATTAGTAAATCATTAGCGTTTTATTTAATTAAAGTTGTATTATGACTATATCTTTTGTCTTGTTATTTTTTTAGGACTTGATAATATCTCTAACTTGTTAATATAACTTACTTCTGTAAAGCCAAATCTTGACCATTTGTGTAACAATTAGCGCAAGCTAAATTGATTGGATCTATATTCTGTATGTGTATATGTATATATTAGAAATATGGCTTGCTATTTGTACAATTTATTAAATTCATTTGAACTTACGTGGCTAGTACTATTATTTGAATTATTGATATTTCGTTTCGAGTGTATAAGATTTCACATGGTTCTACTGGGTTACTAGATTGGTTGAAAAGTCTATCGTTGACTGCAATTTTGGTTTGTTTAATTGGTTTTGTCAGTGTAGAGACTTTTTTTATTTTTTTTAAATGTTTGTGGACTGATATTCACAGGTGATATAATAATTCCTATTATATCACCTGTGAATATCTTGAAGCATTTTATTACCGAGTTTATGTGGGGAGTTCATATTTATTGCATATTTATTTTTACATTTATATTAATTATTATTACTTCTCTCGCAGAGGAAGTATTCATATTTTTCCAAATTCCATTTTTTTCTACCTTATAGAATGCGTAGATTACGAAAATCATATTCACTAATTTCCGTCTGTCGGTCGGTCTGTTCGTTTCTTTAAATCACTATATTTCGGAATCTACTGACCCGATTTAAACATAATTTGCGTCTTTTTTTTCTACCTGCCCATAGATGATGTCGAAGAAAAATATAAATATGTTTATAAAATTCTCAAAGACCTGCGTGTTATAGGCCAAAAACATGCTAAAAATGGCAAAATCGGTGGATCCACTTAATCTTCTAAAGTTGCGGGCCGATTTTGACCAAATATTGAACATATGTATCGTGTATATCCCAAGTGGTCAATGCTTTCAATTAATCTGGATTTTTTACAAGGTGGAATTTTTATTAAGGGTTGAAGGGTCAAAAAGTTATAAAAATTGCATAATTTGTAACGTATTTTTTATTTGCACCAAATTTGGCATACATATTAGGAATACATTGAAGAAAATGCTGAAAGTTTTATCCTCTAAAAATAAGCCCTTGTGGCCTGTTGGTCCTTTAAATTAATTGTCCAAAAATTGACGGTGTTTTGATTCTTATATGTCAGCATAACCCACCATTTTCCATTAGTAATTTTATATATATTTACATAATGAGTGATTAAAAATAGTTTACGACCCTAACTACACACCACCACCCCCACCCCCCAAATATACAGTTTGAGTCATATGGATCAGATTTTCTTTATATTAGATTTCTACTGTACATTTAAAACAAATATACGAATAATGTAAAAAAAAAATATGCGACCCTTATGTTACAACTTCAACCATTAATATACCCTTTACAGTCAAAATGCTCGGATTTCTTTCAAATTTGTATTCCAGTAGTAATTTTAACTTATTTAACTTATCATTATTTAGTTAATTAAATTGAAATTAGGCTAAAACCCACATATCAGAATTGTAACCCTTACTGCACCCCGTACAGTTTGATTTATCAGATTTCTTTCAAATTTGTTTTCTAACAATAAATTGAAATATAATTTTAACTAGTTCATCCAAAAATAGGCTAGAATCCTCAATTCATGTTTTTAACCCTTAACACACTCCTTATACTAATAGTGCTAGGATTTACCGAGTTATATTGGTAATTTTAAATCTTGCTTCAAATAGTTTTATTAAAATACCAACAACACATTTTTCTTTTTTTAATGTCTTCATACACACGTTTCAACTTTATCGCTTAGATTTGTTTCAAATTTGGTTCCTAGTTAAAATTTAAAAAGCATTTTTAAATAACCCGATACGTTTTTTTCCACAAAAGATGCCTCAAAATTCAAAAAAAATTGAATAAGAAATTTTAACATAGCAACGAGAGAAGTACTGTGGAATCTCATTTTTAGCGAATTTTTTTTAGGTAACTGCAGTTTATTTATGAGAATTTAACAAAGATTTACAGATTTAGACGTTATGCTTCTGGTGTAAGTACGGTTATCGCCACTTTCGTCATCATTTTTCAATATTGTTACAAAAATTTCTTGATCACTATGAGCAGACAAATTTGGACGTCACATTTTCTTTGAAAATGAAATTAGTAAAGCTAGTAATAGCATAATATTGGGCTCATCTTTGTTAAAGTTTACATTAAAATTGCCACCTATTATTATTATTATTATTATAATTTGGTTATTACTACAGTCTCAGCTATTGAGATCACCACATAGGGCAGCCGCCAATTCGCATTGCATTTCTTGTGATAGAGAATTTATGTTTTTGAGTGCTTTAGTTTTAATGTTGTTTTTTGTTGAAATCAACGCACCACCACGGGTTTTTTGAGATCTAGCAAACATCGAAATCATTTTATAATTTTCTATTGGCGTTGTACTGGTTCAGCCAGTGTTCACTAATAACTAATATATCATATCGGTAAGTACTTGATAGAAATACTTGAAGCTTAATATTTTCTTTTTTATGCTTTGGATGTTAATATATGAAAAATTTCTGTTTTTGGGATTCATCAATCCTTTTCAGACTCTCTATTCCATGCTTCCTAATTTGTTTTTAAGTGTATCTTAAGTCTTATATTGGCACACAACACAACTTACATATTTTGCTGTCTCGTTGGTACATTCAGATGTTTTATGATATTTCAAACACTTACCACATATGCTTTTTGAATCTTCGCAATCGTGTGATTTGTGTTCATACTTATTATTACCATAAGGCCATTATTATCGCCATGATTGTGGCCATAAGTTTAATAAAGGCGCTTGTTTAGAACTTGACGGGATTGCTGGTCCCCTTCTAAAATAATATTGAATCTGTTATTTAATGACTTACTTTTCTGTATGACTTGAAAATCCAGATTTAACAGCTCAAAATAATTTTGCATTAAAATCTTATTTATGTCGGAATATTTCTTTTTTCGCTATCATGAACTCTACAACCTACAACCTTACTTCGATGTTTTAAAGACTAAGGTTTTGCACTTTCAAATTTGTTATCAAGATTTCAGTTAAGATCATTAGAGTTCGCCTTTCTTCGGTATTTCGGCTAATAACCAATCCACCTTCTTAACTTTTTCATTCGACTTGTATGCCGATTCTTAGCTTCGACGGGCTTATGATGTTTTTCAGTTCATCTCTCGGTTTATCTGATATTTGATTTTTTAATTTTCAGCCCTTAATAAAATTCAACCTTTTTTTAAAAAAAATGATTTTTTTATTAAGCGTTCATCTACTCGAGGAGACCATAAAGAGTGTACAAAATTTGGTGAGGATCGGTTCAAATTAAGGGGTTTCTTTAAATATCGATTTTGGCTTCTATGGTGCATGTTTTTTAAGGTATTGTAATTTTTTGCGGAATAAAAATAGTCTCAAGGCAACAAGAACAGGATCCAAATTTAGTTTTAATCGGTTTAGTAGTTTTCGAAATAAAAGCATTTTAAAAAGTCGACGAACCGACGGAAATGAGTGAATATGATTTTTATGATCTACATTCCGAACTACCCAGTACTTTTGAAATCTGACTATGTCAAATTCATCACTAATTCAATACTTCTTTACAATAGAAGTATGTTTTTTATTTCCAAATAACGTTTTAAACAATACGAAAGAATAATAAGAAAAATCGTTGCAAATTCGTAATAATAATAATATAATTTATCAAGGATAATTAGTCAGTAATATATCAATAATTAGTCAGTAAAAGACTCTGTAATATGCAATTATTAGCACTTTGTTTGCAAATTCAAGTGTTGGAATTAAAATCAAGCACTTTCGAAACAACGGAAAATATTTAAATTTAAACAAATATCAATGATTTCATCTCAGATTTCATTTAATTTAAAGCCTTAAATTGTTGTTGTTGTTTTTCTTAAAGCCTTTAATGGTTGTTGGCATTAAGGCCTTAAATTGTTGTTGAATCCTATAATGTTTTAAGATGTTTCAATTGCTTTTCTTTTGGACACATGGCTAAGAATTTTTCTAATGCTTTCGATAAGATTGACCATCGTATTCTCTTAGCAAGCTACGGGCATATGGTTGTTGTGGTTTCTTTTTAAGCTGGATTAAATCATATTTACTAAATCGCATCCAAAGAGTTAAAATCAAAGGTTTTGAGTCTGTTGATATATTAGTAACTTCAGGTGTGCCTCAGGGTTCCTATTTAGGGCCCTTACTATTTAATTTATTTATTAATGATGTAGTTGACCAGTTCCGGTATTCGGAAGTATTGTTATTTGCGGATGATATGTAGATCTTTTGTTCAACCAGTGTTACAAATTCCGCTGAACTTATGCACGATGATTTAGATCGATTTTACAAATGTTGTACCTCAAATAATATGCTATTAAATGTTAATAAATGCAAACATATTAGATTTTTCAAGTCACTTTCTATTGCTTACTACATTTCATATTAATAACGTCCCATTAGTATGCGAGTCAACAGTTAAAGAGCTGGGTATTATATTCCCTACATATTGGGTGATATTAATAAAATTAAGGAATTGCTTATAAGCAAACCCTTATAAGTAAAAGGTATTGCCACAAGTAAAACCTTATTTTCAAATTAATAATGATTTGCTTTTGCTTGTAAGTTTTTGCTTATGATATTTGATATAAATAGAAAATATGTCAAAAAAAATGCGCGATTGTAGGATAACACCATAAAACCTGCGTTTTTAATTCTTTTTGTAAATTGTTTGATATTTCTACAATAAAATATTAAAAATATGTTTATTTAGATCGTGTGATTGATTTCGGTAACACCTAAAAATGTCTAGCTCTGATGAAAGTTCTGCAAGTGGCAATGAGGTAAACACAGAAAGTGACTTGGTGTTTATTTCAAGTTTTGTTAAAGTTAATCCAATTATTTTAAACAAAAGCCAAGTGCCGTCAGTAAAAATGAATAAAAAGAACGCAATCGAAAAACTAAAAATTGAGCTCCAAAAGAAATTTGGAAAACTAATGGATACTAAAAGTATCATGAAAAAAGTGAACAACTTGAAAACATGTGTGAAGAAGAAAACTGACAGTGAAGCAACTGGTAACAGAAAAATTAAATTAAGTGCAGCTGAAAAAAACATCTACGAAGCAATGAAAGGAATCAATGGTGACAATCCAGTTTTTGAGAAAGTACCTGGACACTTAGATGTCGGAGTAGCACATTCATCCAGTGCATCAACACTTTCTCAAAGAAGAGAGAGAATTTCAAGAGATCATCAGGAATTAGAACCATATCCTCCTCAAATTCCAGCTATTAAAAAAAATAAAAACCGTGCGTTGAGTGAGTATGAAACAGATGAGACGAGAAGCTTGTCAAATTCAGAATTACAGAGACTTGTTCTTCTTCAACAACATCACGTTCTAAAATTGAAGAAGCAAAAACTTGAGAAAGAGTTGGAAAAGCTAAATTCAAGTAGTGGTTCTCGCAGCGAAAATATAGTCCGTATAGATGATAAAGATTATTATGATTTAAACTGTAATTAGTCTATGCTTGTCAGTCCATTTATTACAATAATATAATACAGTATGTCTGACAATTGTCGTCTTTTATTTTGTCCTTTAAATCAAATTGAATTATCATATTACAATTTTAATTTCATTAAATTAACATATATTATATAATTCAAAATTCTAAAAAATAATGAGAATGTGCAAGTCAATTTTTAATCATATATGCAAAACGTATTATTTTTGTTATAATTGATAATGTATTACTTCTGCTAGTTGTTGTCGTTTATTCTGTCCTTCAATGCGAATTTCATTTTCACAATTAAAATTATTTTCTAAGTTATCGATACCTTCTTCCTGAAATTCCTCATCTAAAAGTACTGAATCATCTTTCAAATACTTAGCAATATTATGCAATATGAAACACGAAACAATTATTGTAGGAACAAAATCAAGAGATACTCTTACAGTACCCTGAAGTATTGGAAATCGTTGTTTCAGTTGACCAAAGCACCTTTCAATCACTATCCTTTCCCGCTTAAGTAGGTTATTGAAAGCTATTTCTTGTGGTGTAATAGGGTTTTGATAAGGGGTCATTAAACATTTTTCAATTCCATAACCCTGATCTGCCAAAAGGACAACATTATTGAATGATCTGAGTGTTTGACATATGTTGCTCCGTTTCCAAATTCTGCTATCATGTACTGAACCTGGCCACTCAGCAGACACACTAGTAAACAGTTCATCTGCATTGCAAGTTGCTTGAACATTAATACTTGGAAAATTTTTGCGACATATGTATTCATCACCGTGCAATTGTGTATGAATTTTCTTAATGCGAATATGAGTGCAGTCTAAGGCTCCAATAGCTGTAGGAAAATTGTACTTTTGTAACCATACATCCTTGGCAGCAGCTATTGCTTCAATTATTGATGGAAATTTAATCCAAATATCAGCTTTTTCAACTATTTTACGACCAACATATTTTAATGTGTTTGAAACTGTTGGTTGGCTAACACCTATGTCTTCAGCAACCCCAATTTGGAATCCTAAAAATGTTATAGTTGACAATTATCGTTGAAGATCGAAGAAGGTTAGCAGATAAATCTGAAGTTCAGAGACAGCGAACAACTAAAAGGTTAATCTCACTAGTATCTTACCTGGATCAGACATGTATCTCAAAAAAATTTTCATTTTTGTAATTGCGTCTAACGCACCTCCACGAGTCTCCTCTGTTTCTTGCAGAAAATGGTGAGCTAGCCATTCTACATTTTCTGGAATAAACCTGTATAGGTTGGTAAAAGAATTAAGTTCATTAGACCGTCTTTCTTTATAAACTTTTGGAGCACGCGGAATATTAAACATATTTGTTTATCGTACTACTTCAAATAAGCAACTGAAATGGCATGCTTATGATTTTGTAAGGATATCTTGATTTCAGAAAGCAAAAGATTATTTTTATTAATATAAAGGAATTTAAATCAGCAAAACCTAAATCAGCAAAACCTTTTCCTTGTGCATTTTTGTAGAACTTTATTAATATATATTTAATCTTTTGCTTACCAAATTGGCAGCAAAAGCAATTCCTTATTTTTATTAATATCACCCATTGAGCATATATGTAATAAGTCATTAAAGCTACTTGGTTTCATTAAGCGACAAACTTTTGATTTCCACAGTATAGACGCTTTAAAATGCTTATACGTTTCACTTATTAAACCCACTCTTGAATATACTTTTTCTGTCTGGTGCCCGTATTATTAGGTTTACATAAATAAAATCGAAAGAGTCCAGAATAAATTCTTTAAATATATATCAAAAGTCATAGAACCCTTTACGGAGCAAATTGTGCAATATCAAGAATGTTGCGAACCGCTGATGATGTATCACATAGTATCGATTTATTTCATGTGAGTCTAAGTACATTAAAGAATAATTTAAAAAATGTCTGATTTTTTTTCTTCTCTCTACTATAGATAGTAGTAAAGCTAAATTTGAGTATGTATGTATAGTATATATTTATTGTGCTTCGTTCATTAACATACGAATAAGTTTCTTTTTGTTTATGTGTAATATCTTTTTTTCTGTTTCTTTATATTGTTTTTTTTTTCTTTTATATTTTATGTTTGTACATTTAGTTATTACCCGTTATTATTATTAAATAAATAAATAAATAAATATTAAATGGATCAAAAACCGCCAGAATTTCTTGTAATTTTCATATATAGATATCAAATGCTGGTTGTATTATTCGTATTATTGTTATAATCTTAAATAATCTAGTCAAGTATATAAAATTAAGAAACGATTTGACATTGCTTGGCGATTGCCAAAACAAATTTTAACAAATTTGATACATTTTACCCAATCGGATTTCATTCAATGTTTTATTCTGTAGTTTTATGCATGAAATTATCTACTAGAAAAATATTTTACTATAATCCGCTAAGGGTCAAGAAAAACTACCTGCATGCTCGAAATCAAGAAAATTGAAATTGTCATTTAGGTTCAAAATCGAAAGGTTTTATGGCTTTTTCAAACGATACATTTGTCTTCAGGTGTACACAACAGTACATAGGCGATTTGAACGGTACATCGTCGATTTGAACGGATTAAACGAATCCGTTGCAAATATTCTACAAATTTTCGATTATTTAATTTTGATATATTAAAAATAGATAGATATTTATTTGTTCAGAAAGAAAGATTGCAATACATATAATATAGAACACGTCAAAAAACAAAGTAAACACTTAAAAACTATAAACAAGATAGATCTTTTATTGTGTTTGGTAATTTATTATATAAAATCAAGGCAAAATTTTGAACACTCTTATAGACAGTGTGGAACCTGGTCTGATTAATTAACGCCATAATTTTGTTCCTAGTACAGTACGGATGTTCTCTACTAGTATTACTAAAAAGAGAACATTTTTTTATAGAAAGTTAGCGTTTCAAATATATAAAAATCTGAAAATGTTTGAAAATCCATGAGAGTTGAATTGTTTGGTTTGTAGGTCCTTTATCTTCAAATTTAATAATTAAATTTGAGAGATAAAGGACCGTTTTTCTTTTCCTACAAACCTAATATAAAAATCTGGTAATGTAACTAAATTGTTTTTTATAATTAAGTAAAGATACTTGTTAGTTTTTTTATTAAATTTTCTCTTTGATCCTCCTATATACATTTGTTGTCATTAATATTAATAATATTAATGACAACAAATTAATAATTCAAACATTATTAATATTAATGGTGTTTTTGGCAAGCCCATACTCTCCGAATTTTATATACTGTCTTGTCTACTTTCAATTTGAGGCCATTGTTTTGAAACAATTGGAATATATTTTTTGTGTTGAGTGAATAGTTGTTCTTAAATTATCTATTATCAGTTAATACATGATTATCCATTTTCCAATACTAACACACAGAAATATAAAGTCAAACTATATTCAAATATTGACAAAGATAAAAACTACTGAAAAATATACTAGATTTTTTCTAAAAAAGTAAAAAAAAAAAACTTATTGTAAAAGTGGAATAGATGGAGGTCGGGTTCGTCCTCGGCGAATTTTAAACATTGAACAAGAAGTATTGGAAATCGTGGAAGAAAATTCTCCAATAAGCACAAGGCAACTCGCACGGCAAGTTCAAGGGGTGTCGCATATAATAGCGTGGCGCATATTAAATAGCGCGCAAGTATACCCATATCACGTCCAGCGGGTCCAAGCATTGCTGCCATCAGACTATAAACAACGACTAAGATTTTCTGAATGGTTATTACCCCAAAATGCTGAAAATGCCCGATTTACGGTTGATGTTTTGGTCACAGACGAAGCCAGTTTTACCCGAAATGGATTGACAAATTTTCACAATACCCACGTTTGGGCCCTTGAAAATACCCACGAAACCCTTCATAATCACTTTCAGCATCGTTTTTTTTTAACGTTTGGGCAGGGATTGTGGATGAAAGATTAATTGGACCGTTCGTATTACCTAATCGAATTAACGGTCATCAATATTTTAAATTTCTCCGAAACAATCGGCCTGTCATACTTGAAAATGTGCCCTTAGATCAGTTCTTTTGAAGAAGATCTTGCATATGTATTCCTATAAGATGCAAGCATACCAAGCCTTTTTACCTGCAGACCATCCCAGACGTCTCGCATACTGCCAGTGGTTTGCCAATAATTTAAATAACGACCTGTTGGCGTATCTTTCAGTTCTGACGAAGCTTGTTTTCATCTTTAGGGGTACATAAACTCTCAAAATATGCGAATGTGGGCCACTGAAAATTAGCATGTTTTTATTGAAACTCCATTACATCTTCAGAAAATTGGTGTATGGATGACAGTTTCTTGTAGAAGAATAATTGATTAATAAAAAAAAAAAAATTATTAACTGAAAGGCTACACAATACATAAGGGCCGTAGTTTCACTGTTGTATATATAGCAGAGAAAACTCGTGTTAATAAATATTTTTATTATTAAGCAATGTACAAGCAATCTAATGCTATTTTTAGAAAGCCAACAAAATTTTGAACCGATTGATTTTTTTTTATAAAGTCATATAGTCAATCGGTTCAAAATTTGGTTGGCTTACATTGGTAATTAATAAAGATTTTAGAAAAGTTAGAATAACTCACTGAGAATTTATCATGTTTCACACAAATCCTCACGGTTTCACGGCTATGTATACAACAGTGAAACTCCGCTCTTAATCTAATATGGCTAGCTAATATGTAGAAACTGTATTAAATAATTAGTATATTTAAAAATAGTAGATTAATTTATTAATGACAAAAAAGTTACTCAAATTAGTTTTTATTTTGAATTGTTTTCCTTATTAATGTTAAAGATCATCTCAGAGTAGAAGATGGGAAATCGATAGAAGATCCATCCTCAAACAATAAAGATAATGATCGAAAAAGGAAGTTACCATTGAAGGTATTGTTGATATTTATTTTACTAGTAGTTAGTTGTGGCGGTTAACTAACACGAATATGAACACATTCTAAGTGTAAGTTAACCGCTATTTTATTTAGATGTAAAAATATCTTGCTTTAGACTGTGTACATAATCGGGTCAGTTTTGTTCAGTCTAAGAGTCAGTTAGTTACCCGCCACTTTATTCACATGTGAGAAAACTTATTGTTGAAAAACTATTTGGAATTTCAAATAATTAAACAGACTTGTATATGTATAGGCATAAATTGATGTGGAGAACCAGGTCACGTAAGGAAGTCATTGCCGATCCAAAAATCAATAGCCAATCATTGAAACACACTATAAAATAGTTGTTTAACCCTGAAAAAAAGTGCACATTGTATTTTACTTCTCTCGTAGAGGAAGTATTGTATTCATGAATTCTTTTTCAAATTTTTATTTTTTTTACTTTATAGAATGCGTAGATTACGAAAATGATATTCACTAATTTCCGTCTGCCGGTCGGTCGGTCTGTTCGTTTCTTTAAACCACTATATTTCGGAATCTACTGATAAAGAAAAAACTTTATAAAATTCTCAAAGACCTGCGCGTTATAGACCAAGAACATGCTAAAAATGGCAAAATCGGTGGATCCACTTAATCTTCTAAAGCTGCGGCCGATTTTGACCAAATATTGAACATATGTATCGTGTATAGCCCAAGGGGTGAATGCTTTCAAATACCTGGATTTTTTTACAGGGTTGAATTTTTATTAAGGGTCAAAAAGTTGTAAAAGTGCATGATTTGCAACGTGAATACCTGCCAGGAGAAATATTTTATATGAACCAAATTTGGCATAGATATTAACCATACATTGAAGAAAATGCTGGTGATAGTTTCATCCCCTAAAAATAAGCCTTTATGGCCTGTTGGTCCTATAAATTAATTGTTCAAAAATTGACGGTGTTTTGATTTTTATATGCCAGCACAACCCACCATTTTCCATCAGTTATTTTATATATATTAACATAATGGGTGATTAAAAATAATTTTCGACCTTAACTACACATTCCCCTAAATATACAGTTTGATTCGATCGGATTTTCTTTATATTAGATTTCTACTGTACATTTAAAACAAATGTACGAATAATGTAATTAAAAAAAATATGCGACCCTTATGTTACAACTTCAACCATTAATATACCCTTTACAGTCAAAATGCTCGGATTTCTTTCAAATTTGGATTCCTGTAGTAATTTTAACTTATTTAACTTATCATTATTTAGTTAATTAAATTGAAATTAGGCTAAAACCCACATATCAGAATTGTAACCCTTACTGCACCCCTTACAGTTTGATTTATCAGATTTCTTTCAAATTTGTTTTCTAACAATAAATTGAAATATCATTTTAACTAGTTTATTCAAAAATAGGCTAGAATTTTCAATTCATGTTTTTAAACCTTAACACACCCTTTACATTGATAGTGTTAGGATTTACTTCAAACATTGATTTATATTGGTAATTTTAAATCTTGCTTCAAATATTTTTATTAACCTTAAATTAATTTTTTGTACCTAACACATTTTTCAGTTTTTAATCTCTTCACACATGTTTCAACTTTATCGCTTAGATTTGTTTTAAATTTGTTTTTTAGTTAAAATTTAAAAAGCATTTTTAAATAACCCGATACATTTTTTTCCACAAAAGATAAATTTATGTGGTTACTCTATGACGAAGACGAGTAATGTTTTTGAGCGTCTTTGAGATGTTAAGCCTAGGTCAGAGAACCAGTCAGGAATATGCTAAAGGACTTAATCCTTATATAATGTTTAACATCTGGTGTAAATTTCAATCGGTTACCTTACGACGAACATCACACTTAATAATTAACTTGCGCGATAATTAATTACTCTAATAAGGAACCACTAACGATAGGGCTGAATGGCGGTTTCATATTGAGGTTTATAGAAAGTGTCTTTGTGAATTTTTATAGCCGGTTACCGATGACGAAGGCTTTTTTGCAGTGGGCTCCCGTACTAATAGAATCACAGTATTGAGTACGAGAAATGAAGTAATTCTTTATTACAAAATGTGTAAATTAAACTAAAAAGAACGCAATCAAAAATATAGTCGGAAGCTGAGAAAAGCCAACGGTATGTTACTAGAAATATTCGAAAATTGGCATTTGAGGAGTGTGCTGCTTCATTTCTGAGAAAGCTACAAATGGAAATAAATATTTCTTTTTAAATATCCGAAAATAAATTATACGTTGAGTTTGCTTCAAATCTTGATCCCAATACATCAATACACGTGGAACTCTATAATTTTGAGTGCTAGTGTGAGTGCTAGTGTGTGTGAATGCTAGTGTGTTTTCAGACTACAGAACCCTAAAAACACTTTACTGCTTGGTTCGTTCAGTTTTGGAATATGGCTCTTGCATTTAGTCTCCCATGCACTTGGTACACATTGCAACCTTGGAATCGGTTCAAAGACGATTTTTAAAATTTCTGTCAAATCATGTGGTGTTTGTTCATAAAGAGGAGTTCCTTATGATCAACTTCAATTACAATTTCAATTTGATAGCCTAGCAACTCGTAGACAATGTGTGTTTTTGCGCAATTTAATAAACGGCTCAATTGTTTGTCCCGAACTTATTGGTGGAATCACTTTTCATGTAACCAGGCTAACTAGTAGAACACATAAGACTTTTTATCATCGCGTTCCGCGTTCAAACGTTCTTAAATCGTCACCGCTGTTTCAGTTGTATCAAGCATTTACAATTATCAGTGAAACATGTGATATATTCTATTGTACAAAGTCTGAGCTGAAAAAATCAATTTTATATTTTGTAAATTTTAATGCGCTGTATTAGTGTGACGTAATTTTGAATGGAGTAAATCTAACTTCTGGGTCACACAAGCAACTAGATCGAAAATCGACTTACATGGAATGCGTCGATGAATCAAAAATCAAAATAAAAACGTTGAATAAAAACATTAAGCAAACAATCAATATCAATTGGTTTATTTACCTTATACCAATTTAGCAGGTAAACATCTTTAAACTGAACATAAACCTTTTTAAAGCATTAATATGAATGTTTGATGTAGGTTGATACTATTGACACTTCCTATTGACAGTTGTTTGTTTGACTCAAGAGTCAGTTTTACCCCAACAAAAACTTCGTGGCTACGTCATCACTAATACAGTGTATTAATGTTTAGTGTTATATTGTTTAGTTATGTCACAATTTGTGTTACTGCTGTTTGTTCCTTTATTTTAATTTTAATATCCATGTCAATTTTATTATCTATGTATATTGTATTCACCTATGTATTTTGTGTTTCACCTCACCCTACAACTGGAGTTCCCTGTGTTGGGTGTTGTATATTCAAAAAAAAAAAAAAAAAAAAAAAAACGTAAATTAATAATTATAAACGTTGGGTCCACATTTGTGTTGACAGGGTTTTATGCCCTCATGGGCTGTGATTTTAATCCAGCATTCTATCGAAAAAGAAAAAAAAAACCGTTTCAAATTCTACGAATTTTTCAAACGTATATCCAAACTTTGAGTGGCATTTCATTTATTTGGATCAAATTTATGCTACCCTGGAAGATTTTGTTTGCAAAATATGTGGATTTAAAAAAATCAATGACATCAATGTCGCTTAACCACCTTCACGAAAGTATACGGTAAGATTTATACTAAAGATGTATTACACTTAGAAACAGGAATTAAAGAGTTGTGATACTAACTCTTTAATTCTCTCTTGGAAAATTCAACTTCACTTTAAGCCCCATGGATTACTTTCTCAAAAACAAGGAATTCAAGTTTCTATGTTTCTCTCTTGTTAGTCTGAGCTTCATTAACATTTTCTTCGTACTTCATACATCGCTGGTCTCTGGAGTCATGTACATCTTCCAATACCATCCGTGTTTTCACCTGATACGAATGAATAGAAAGAAAGAGATAAAATAATTATTTACATTGCTAGATGCGATAGTTTACTTTTAGGTGTGAGGTGGTTTTAAATGAGCGAGGCGAAGCCCAGGAACCTATTTCATAAAGCTACTTTGCAACTTTTCAATTTTTTTGTTCCATAAAAACTATTTTTGAGTTGAAAAGTAAAATTTGAAAAGTGCAAAATGAAAAGTATAAAAATCAAGTTTCTGTTTCATAATCATTTTTTGAAAAGTCTAAACGTCAAAGTTACTTTGCACTTATCAAATAAATTGCAAATAATTTTTTTATTTTGCTATTGAAAAAATGAGCAAACGTTCAATTGCAAATCAAAAGAAATTAAGTTTGTTAGTACTAATTGCTGAAAAAAAGAATATTTGGTTTTGGAACTTCAAAAATATAACTTTTAAAGAAAAAGCAATTGGCATGGGAAGAAGTTACGGAGAAGGCAAAAGCCTTAGAATTAGCTTCAGTGGATCGAGACTGGACATTTGCTAGAGATAAGCTTTTTGGCTTGTGGAAAAGCCGCACTTTAGCTAGTAAGTAATTATTATCACATATTACAACTCTACATATAATAACTTGGGTAACTGTTTGCATTGAGAGAGATAATTAAAAAACTATCGAAGTCTAGCGAAGGAAGAGATAAAAAACTGGATGAAGTTGATCTCGCTATAATGGCTATAATAAAAGAGGAAAGTGCAGGAGTAAGTAGTTTGGCAATGCCGGAAACCGATATAGTTAAAACTGAGGTACCCTTGCTTCCACTAATCTTAAATATTACGCATATTGATGACTCAACGTCGAATGATGAGTTACTTACTGAGAGTACTCCTGCGTTTACTAGTTAGGTGGCTATGAAAAATGTTTTTTCAAATAATACATGTCAATAAGGTTTGTCATAAGCTTGGAATTGAGATGAATAAAGAAAAATGTTAGGGGATGGAATTCAAGATGTCGCTAATGGCTAATACAGCGTGTGGGTACGCGGTAAAGTCAAAAGTGTTTTGTTCTTGTTAATAATTTTAGGTTATTAGTTTGCACTAATCAACAACCTAAAAATATACTATAGAGCATTTCAGTAGCTGACCTGCACAACAATTAAAATGGCTACTGTAGGACAAAAAGGGTTGCGTTCAGCGGTTTTAACCAAATTGGAACGCATTCCAGTCAGCTGTTTGATTTTGACGTATATGTTTGACGCTGCAGCCAGAAGTATAATAACTGCAAGAACTCCTCCAAAGAGGAGAGAAAATTCAACCGCAACGGAAGACGAGGATGACTTAATCTTTCTTTCACCAGAAGCTAACCAAAGTGTATCTGACGAAGGGAAAAAGAGAAAGCACTCGCCGGAACAAAAGGAAGAAATCAGAGTAGAACTTGATAGAACTGTGCAAAAGGTGACAACAAGGATATTCGAACTAACAACTTTTGCAAACCAAAACAGCAACCAAAAAGGCTGGAAGGAAGGAGTCAAAAAATCAATACAGAACATTCATTTCATAGCAGGAAAACTTAACGAATTAAACGAGACAGACCTCGAAAATAGGAGAGTAAGCTCGTCAGATGGTATTGTCACAGAGGAAAAATCAGCGGACGTAGAGGCAACTCGGGTTGCCAAAGACCAAATCGTAATAATGGAATTAAAACAAAAACTTACCGACCTGGAATTAAATGCATACACCTTGAGAGAGGAACGCGCAAATAGCGAGAAACAGATCGAATTTCTTACGAGCAGAGTCTTAGAGCTGGAAAAAGTAGTAAATAGAGCAGACATAGAACTCCAAAGCCAAAAAGCACAGGAAGAAACAATCCTAGAGCGCAAAGTAAAGTGCTTAAGTTTCCCCGAAGCCCTGGAGCTATCCAACCTGGAATGGCCTATCGATGCCTATACAACTCCAAAGGAGGTCGTCGGAGATCTACTGGAGGCACCGGCAGATTTCACATTGGCTCACTGTGTAGGGTCAGACCTAAAAATGAACAGAGGAATTGCAATGAGATTTGCAGATCGTTTCCAAGGACGTCACGAGTTGAGGGAACAAAACTTGGAAGTGGGTGAAGTGGGATCCTTGAAGAAATCTACGGAAGGGTCAAATGGGGAAACCTTCGAACGCGTTGTGTACTATCTAATAACAAAACGCGAGGCTAGCCATAAACCCTTACTGGAGGCACTATATAACTGCCTCACAAAGCTAAGGACCATTATGATAGAAAAGAAAGAAACAAAACTAGCAATCCCCAGGATAAGCGGTTGCCCAGAAAACTGGAACTGGGAAACAGGGAAAAAAATGATAGACATTGTTTTTCATGACAGCAAGATAGAGGTTGCAGTATTCAAACTCAAAGATACGGAACCTATCCCAGCGAACGGCTTAAACAGAGCAAGGGCACGTCAAAAGTCCGAAAGAGAGAC
The DNA here is from genome assembly GCA_963556235.1 of Cryptophagus acutangulus. Lineage (NCBI taxonomy): Eukaryota > Metazoa > Arthropoda > Insecta > Coleoptera > Cryptophagidae > Cryptophagus > Cryptophagus acutangulus. The sequence goes on from OY744558.1 coordinate 10,984,062, forward strand.
AGAACAAGCGAAGGACGAGTTTACTGTAATCAAAAGAAAAGGAGGAAAAAGACAACCGTTTACGTCTAGACAAGAGGCAGTTTTAGTCAAAGCTACTGGTAATAAGACATTCGCGGAATTACTGCAAACAGTCAGAGATAGTGTCGATCTAGGAAACGCGGGCCTCATATCCAAGGCAATAAAAACCAAGTAAGGTGACCTATTATTAAAATTAGGAGGAGTTCAAGCGGACGCAAAAAGAAACAGAGCGGTAATACACATTAAAGACCTGGATGAAATCACTACTGAAGCAGAGGTAGACAAAGCCATTAGAGACGCGTTGATTAACCCGAAAGCAGACTTAGATATCCGCGCGTTAAGACCAGCTTATGGAGGCAGTCAAAGCGTAACAGTAATGCTTTCAACTGAAGATGCCAATAAACTGATAAAACAGGGAAGATTCAAAATTGGCTGGGTTAACTGTCGCGTAAGGGAAAGAGTAATGCTAACCAGATGCTATAAATGTTGGGCATACGGACACACAGCATTAGCATGCAAAGGAACAGACAGATCGAAGCTGTGCCGCAAATGCGGAGGAGAAGGCCATGTGGAAAAAACATGCCTGCTGGAACCATACTGCCCTTTGTGCGAAGCACAAGCACACCAGGTTGGAAACACAAACTGTGCGGCAGCTAAAAATGCGCTGTCGAGGCAGAGACAGACACTAACTTCGAAATAAAATGCTTGGAACGCTCCAGATTAATTTAAACCGCAGCAGAGGCGCACACGATTTGCTTATGGCTAATGCCCTTAAAATAGGGGCCAAACTACTTTTAGTAAACGAACCAAACAAGTCAGTTGTAAAGAACAAGCAACACTGGTGGACAGACGATAACGGAGACGCGGCAATAAGACTCTTAGACAAAAACACAATAGTAAATAATACAGGAGGAGGAGTTGGTTTTGTCTGGATTGAAACCGACATAGTTACTATTTACAGCTGCTATTTTTCACCAAACGCAGAAATAGATGATTTTGAGACTTTTCTCCAGAACCTCGAAAATAGCTTTGGTAACAAAAGAAACATTCTGATTACTGGAGACTTTAACTCTAAGGCACCAGAATAGGGCTGTAACACCAGCAGCAGGAGGGGAACTAAACTTGCTGAATGGATATCCCAACACGATTTAGCTGCCTTAAATCAAGGAGGCGAACACACATTCGAACGAGGAATGTCTAGATCTATCCTAGACCTCACCATTGCATCTCAGGAGCAAGCGGCAAAAACTGCCAATTGGAAAATAATGGAACAAGAAACGCTCAGTGATCATAGGTATCTGAATTTTGACATCCTATCTGGCCGTCCAGCTTCGAGAATCCCTCAGCACAAGCAGAGATGGACATAGGCAAAAATAAAAAAAGAGAAGCTCTCCACGCTTTTTAAAGTCAAAGCTGCAACTGGAAAACTCTTAACAGCTAAAAACATGGTGGAAAACATAACAGAATGCTGCAAAAATGCTACACCCAAGAACGTTAGTAGAAAGCCTAGACGAGAAGCTTACTGGTGAAACTCAAATATTGCGGAAATACGCAGCGAATGCATAAAAAACAGGAGAAGATACTGCAGATCAACGCGTGAGTCACCTGAACAACAAGAAGACGCAAATGAGATATGGAAAGTAAGCCGGAAGAAACTAAAAGCAGGCATTCTGAACGCCAAAAAAACCTGCTGGGAAAAGGTCTGCCAAGAAGTAGACAATAACGTATGGGGGGAAGGTTACAAAATAGTAACCAAGACTGAAACCAATAATGCCATCAACAAGCATGTCTTTAGAAAAAGCAAAAGAGGTAACACAAGCCCTTTTCCCTAAAACCTCACGCATCAGATGGACAACGATCACAGTAGCTCAACCCGAATATTTTACAAGAGATGAACTACAAAAGGCCACAATAAAATTAAAGGATAAAAAAGCAGCAGGCCCAGACGGCTTACAGCCTGAAGTGGTTAAATTTTTTGCCACAACAAACCCAGAACTCACACTAGAACTGTTTAACAAAATCTTAAATAGCGGGGAGTACCCTGACTGCTGGAAAATAGCACGCCTAGTGCTCATTTCTAAGCCAGGAAAATCATTAGAAAATGCATCGGCATATAGACCTATCTACCTTCTGGACACTATGGGAAAGATTCTGGAGAGTTTGATAAATTAGCGACTAAAAGATGAACTAAAGAAAACAGGCGATCTTCATCCAAGACAGTACGGCTTCAGGGAAGGAAAATCCACCATCATGGCAATAGAAGAGATAGTAAACATTGCACTGGAACTCAGAAAAACGGCCCTCAGAAACAGAAAGATCTGCGCAGTAATACTGCTAGATGTTAAAAACGCGTTTAATACTGTACCTTGGACGAAGATTATATACGCGCTTAGAAAGAGAAAAATTGCCGGATATCTCACGCGATTAATTCAGAACTATCTGGAGAAGAGTACGAGAACCAAACTGAAACGATGGATATGTATATGGGAGTTCCGCAGGGTTACATCCTCGGTCCAACTCTATGGAATATATTTTACGATGACGTACTCAATACCTTGGTGCCTGACGGGGTTACGACCTTAGCGTATGCCGACGACCTAGCAATAGTGGTGACGGCAAAAACAAAACTACAATTAATACAATCGGCGGATAGAGCTATTGAGATGATTGGCTTCTGGCTGAACGAAAACGAATTACAACTAGCAGCGGAGAAAACTGAAGCAGTAATCCTCACAACTAAGCGCAAGCTAGACCCATCAAATTTACCGTGAAACAAACAGATGTCTACCCAAAAGGCGCTGTCAAATATCTGGGTGTGTGGCTGGACAAAAAACTAACGTTTGCCACCCACTTTACAGAAGCAACCAAACGAGCAGGAAGGATTGCAGGAGCGCTAGGGCGACTTATGCCAAATACTGGAGGCCCGAAGACTAGCAAACGGAAGGTCCTGGGAACAGTAGTAAATGAAGCATTGCTTTACGCAGCACCAGTATGGCCCAAGGCTATGAAGTTTAAGACGCACCGAATGGTAAGGCTCAGAGCCCAGAGGAAAGTGATAATCCGTATCTGTGCAGCATACAGAACAGTGTCAACGGAAGCAGCCCAAATCCTGGCTGGCATCCATCCAATTGATTTCTTGGGAAAGGAACGATCATCTATAGCCGCTGGCACTGACAGAGGTACGGCAAGAGAAAGGCTTATGGCAGACTGGCAGGATCAATGGCAATCATTGATAAAGGAAAGGTGGACCGAAAAACTCATTCCAACTCTACAACCATGGATAGAGAGAGGACACGGTGAACTGGGATTTCACCTATCACAATTTCTTACTGGGCACGTCTGTTTTGGCAGTTACCTGCACTGTTTCGGTAGAGTTGACTACGTTCTGACCTGTTGTATCGAATGCGCATCTGACCATTGTATCGAATTAATAGTATACATTGTAAACATATTTACGAATGATCTAATTTAAAATATTGTGCGACACTTGTTTTACAATTTTAACCCTTAATATACCATTTACAGTCTAATTGCTGGGATTTCTTACAAATTAGGATCCAGTAGTTAATTTAATTTTTAATTTAAATTAGGCTAAGACTCACATTTTTTAATTGTAACCCTTAACACACCCCTTACTCTAATATTGCTAGGATTTACTTTAAACATTGAGTTCTGTTGGGGTTAGTTTCTATTCTAAATCTTGCTTCAAATAATTTGGTTAAAATAAGGTACCCACAATATATATTTCACCTTTTCAGCTCTTCATACACATTTTCTTTATTTTAATTTAAAAATAATTTTTCATAACCCGATTTAATATATTCCACCGAAGATGCTTCAAATATCTCAAAATTTGAATAAGAAATTTTATCATAAAGAGAGATGTACTGTGGAATCTCATTTCCTACGAATTTTTGCAAGTTTACACAACCAGATAACGTTCCCCTCTAGGACGCAGCTGACTATTATTTTTTGACACAACTTGACATCAATTGCATCAAGTTCATATTAAAAAATTCAAATTGTCTAAAATAACTAAAAACAACAATTTTTTTAACCACTTTCTTTTAACCCCCACTGCTATGCTGGCTGTGATGCGTCAGTTAGCGTTCAGTTTACCTACTTGTCAGTTTGGCGTTTTGTTTACTTGATTGTCGTTCCAACAGCTACTCGTTATCTATCTGACAGATAAAAATTGCCGGCAAGATATCAGCCACTTGTTGCATTATATATGACAATACTTCGCTATGTATTACTATTCTGTTCTGACCTGTGGGATGCCAGCTGATTGCGCCTGAACCAAATCATTTGAAGGTCATGTAAAAGTATTACCAGTAGCGCAGAGCATCTTCAAAGCAGCAGCGACACGCTAATAGAAAAATTATAGATTATACTTAAACGACGGCACTGAACCACAAAAGTACGAAAGAAATACGAGCCTGTAACATTTTTGTCATTCACATTAATTGTATTCATAAAATCTGCGAGGTCATGTCGCAGCGCTGGTAGACACATGTTCCTGTTAATGTTAGCATATACTATAATGCGCTGGCACAGCGTAGCAATAGAAAAGTACGTCTGTCGCATTCGATACAATAGGTCAGAACATAGTCGACAAATAAAAGTTTTTTTAACGTTTAATGAAGCATTAGTTGGCATGGAAATCTGCCCGTCGAAATCTGCCTAAATAGAGGATAAAGATATGTTTTTATAGACATTTGCTGATAGCCGACGACTTATAATTAGTAGCGGCGACCGATATTTGGCTATTTTCCTAGCTTTTACCAATAAGTTGTTGCTAAAAAAATCTATTTTCCGTTCGCTTGGAGAGTAGTCGCTTGACTTCTACGTGAGCAGACAAGCGACCAATTCGCCGATAATTTCAAGTTGGGTTTAAGTGTAATTCTTTTTTTTTTCTTTTTGATTTTCAATTGTATATAGAAAAAGCAAGTAATAATTAAAGTAAAAAAATAATTAATTTAATTTTTATTCTAACATGAAAATGTTTTAGAAGACGTACAACTTATACGTTTTGCTCCATATTCCTACTTGTTAAACCCAATTGAACTTTTATGGAGCTCTTTCAGCTCCGCAGTTAAGAGACAGCTCCAACAGAGAATGCACGATATATTAAATTATATTAGTTAAAAATATTAGGCACCTACTATTTGTGATACAGAATGAGTATTTTTGAGAGCATTGCCGATGCTGCAATGAGAGATATATGTATAACAAAAAGATCTTTTGGGATATATAAACCACGTAGAGCGTTATTATGCCGCGGAATTGAGAGAACAAGATTTAGTTGAATTATGAATTTTGTTATATTTCAATTTTAGTATTAATGGCTTTAATTTGTTTCTTATTCTTAAAAAATAAAATCTGTTTTTCGTGAATGTCAAAACAGTTTTCACCATGTTGAAATTAGATTTCAAATGTGTGAAATAAACATGTAAATGATATAGATGTAATATTGAAACTTAGCATTTATCGCACACACTTTTCCGCTTTATCTTACCATGAACCAGTTTATTCTGAGTATCTAAAGAGCCCTTTGCAATATATACCTTAACTTTTAAGGACAACTATCAACATTATATAAAAGATCAACATTGTCAGTTTTATTAGAAATCTGTCCAAACTCTAACTCATGCAGCGTATACTAGGTTTCTGTATGAACATTGGTATTACAAAAAAAAACATCATAACGGAACCCTGGAAGTCCACGAGTTTCGTTCATTGATTGAGTTCTCATACATGAGCCTATTTCTGTATGAAAATTTTCTAACGATCTTATGCTTTCATGATGATGTGCAGTACTTTGTAAGTTATTAATTAGTGATAATTTACTCAAAGAATGATATTGATATTTTATTCAAAGTAGCAGAAATAAACTTCAATAGTTCTTCGTTCATTTCTAATTATTAAAATAAATATTATAATACTCCGACACAAAGTTCCACTAAAAATCGAAAAAATAAATAATAAATATAAAATAGCAGAAATAAATTTTATACCCCGATCGCTTACCATCTCCTAGGAATGCCATGTTGAAATATAAAATTATTGACGAAAGCTATAGTTACTGTTAATTTTCATAGCGCCTCTATTGAAAATTAAATTTTCGGTACCTGTTTAGCGGGTCGAAACTGAGAATTCCAACTCTAGGGCAGAAACATTTTATGTTTCGACCCTAGGGTAGAAACATTTCAAGTTTCGACCCTAGAGTAGAAACATTTCAAGTTTTAATCATAAGATTTGTATAAATACTCCAAAGCGTGGACGGTTTATACTTCAATTCAACAATGAGGTAACCAAAATACGCCAAAATGACATCTTCAGAAAATAAAGTCGTTTTTTTCGAAGTTTGCCACTCGATAAACTTCCGATACGCCAACTCGTAGCGCGCTGCAGATTTTTCGGGACATAAATTTTTGTCCGTTTCATTTGCAATTTCGCGTAATTCAGGAGGTGTTCTCTCTCTTTCGAATTCGTGCAAAAAATCTTCGCTGTTTTCACTCATTTTTTGTGTTTTTCAATTCTTTATTCACCGACACTGACCGCAAACAATATGCCACGTGTTGAATAATATGTGAGGTTATGGGCGCAAATCGATATAGGTACGAGTTGAAGTTGGCGAGAATTGTTGAAGGCGGGTTCACACACTCGCGAACATTACATATTTGAAAAACTTGTTTGATTGTTTGTTAAGATTTTCAAATTTACTTTAATTCTGATTTTTGAAACCAACACTTTAAAATTTATTTTATGCTAATATTTTAAGTACAGCGGCGGATACTGAGGTCTGGTACAAATTTTCAAATCATAATTAATTGCATTTTCAATGAAAATAGCTGTCTCGATTTGAAAATCTTGTACCAGATCTCAGTGTCCGCCGCTGTACCTCAAATCAAATTTTTAATAAAGTTGATATGAAAAATAATATGCATTACTCGGGACGTAACACAGCGATCGCAACTCGTGTGAGTGCACCCCTGGCTTCGCTCGCGCTGCAAACTTCACACTCGTTGCAATCGCTGTGTTTCGTCCCTTGTAATGCAACATACTATTGCTTTTTGATTTTATATCTGAAATATCTAAGTAAATCTTTTCAAATGATTTGCTAGTTCTTAAAACCATTGATTCCTTAAAATAGTTATTAATATGCTTGTGTCTTTGACAAGCATCGCATCTTTTTACAAAATCGGTCGAGTTTTTATTGATACCTACCAAAAACAGTATTTCTTTGTTTTTCGATGTTTATAATTTAATTTGCTACTTTATTGACTTGTACCTCGACTTGTTTATCTTAAATTTTTAATTGTAATTTTTTTCATCACCATGATTGTTGCTTCTAATATTGTTGGCGTGTATTTTATGTTTTTAGACTGTGAGGAGGAAACCGATCAATTATTTGAAGTTTCATTATTTCTGATTTGCCCAACATTTTCCGTTATCTACACACTATTATAGTTATTTTGGACGTTATACTATTTATAAACATTTCATATGGGTTTCTTGGAAGAATCATCAAGAGCTATGGTTTCTGATGATATTACCAAAGAAAAACTTAATAGTATTTCTTTATGTTATTTATCATGAATATCTGCTTGCCCACTAGTCTAAAGCATATGAAAGTAATTTGAAAATTCGCTGGAAATGAGATTCCACAGTACTTCTCTCGTTGCTATGTTAAAATTTCTGATTCACATTTTTAGAATTTTGAGGCATTTTTTGTGGAAAAAAATGTATCGGGTTATTTAAAAATGCTTTAAAAGAAATCCGAGAATTTTGACTGTAAAGGGTATATTAAGGGTTGAAGTTGTAAAATAAGGGTTGCATATTATTTTTAATTAGATTATTTGTAAATATGTTTTAAATGTATAGTAGAAATATAATATGAAGAAACCCCCATCCATATGACTCAAACTGTATATTTGGGGGAGTGTGTGGTTAGGGTCGTAAATTATTTTTAATCACTCATTATGTAAATAAATATAAAATTACTGATGGAAAATAGTGGGTTATGCTGACATACGAATCAAAACACCTTCAATTTTTGAACTATTAATTTAAAAAACCAACAAGCCACAAAGGCTTATTTTTAGGGGATGAAACTTTCACCAGCCAAATTTGGTTTAAATCAAATATTCCTCCTGGCAGGTATTCACGTTACAAATTATGCATTTTCACAACTTTTTGACACTTCAACCCTTAATAAAAATTCAACCCTGTAAAAAACTCCAGATTGTTTGAAAGCATTTACCACTTGGGCTATACACAATACATATGTTCAATATTTAGTCATAATCGTCTTGCAACTTTAGAAGATTAAGTGGATCCACCGATTTTGCTATTTTTAGCATGTTTTCGGCCTATAACGCGCAGGTCTTTGAGAATTTTTTAAACTTTTTTACTTTTTGATGATGATGGCGGGTAGAAAAAATGGACGCAAATTATGTTTAAATCGGGTCAGTAGATTCCGAAATATAGTGGTTTAAAGAAACGAACAGACCGACACACGGAAATTAGTGACTATGATTTTCGTAATCTACGCATTCTATATAGTAGAAAAAAGTGAATTTGGAAAAAATGAATATGTGATTATATGAATATTCATTTATATGAATACAATACTTCCTCTACGAGAGAATTAATAAGTTATTGGTTTCATTTTCATGGATTGTTTGAAATCCTTTTATGGTGAAAGTATGTGGGTCGATTCAATTGTCGCATCTACTTATTGCTTAAGTAATTTATTTTGATAATGTAACAGTTGGCTCCGCTCGTTGCACAGATCGTAAAACTTCAAAAATGAACTGCCTTTACTTGTGTGACATCGTAGGCATTATTTAAATTAATGTTGTTGTTTAATATAACTTGTTGAATACCGCATACAAAATTGCAATTATTGATAATGTTATAATTTTAGACTTCACCTATGCTTGAAGCAAAGAAGTGCAAACAAGATATTGTTGCATCCGATATTTTGTTTGAAGATCAATGGAATTCAACTATAGACAGTGGTCCTAATAGTCCACACAGTGTCAATTCTTCTGATATATTAACAGACGACTTCAATGAATCAAGCTACACTGATGACGGGGATTCGCCAGTAACAAACAGTGAGTACAATTTTAAGAACTTAATTTTAACTATCAATTTATATTTTATTACTCCATTAATTGTGGTTCATAACAAACTATTCGCGTTAGAGGATAAAGCGTAGGATGCCTTAGTTTACAATTTATTTTACTCTTTCGTACTAGCGAAGGAGTGAGTGCATTTCCGTCCGTTTACAATAAATGCATTCATGTTTCGCCTTGCAATTATATCGATGTATTTTTGAATTCAAATTTAGTCAATCAGTGTGGCCGCTTGACATAATACGTATGCAGAATTGTGAAATGGGATTTACTGGAGATTTTTTTTTGTAATAAAATTACAAGATCAAACGAACTTACCTAAGTCAAGTTCGATCTTGATTATATGAAGCGCTCCGCCCTCTATGATCTAAATATGTAGTACGTCTTCCGTGCGAATAAGTCACAATTTTAAAGCAGAATTTTTTTCCATCCACCACCCCTTGCGTTCAGTCATATGCAAGCCTCATTTATTTTAGGCAATAGTCGCAACCATGAAATGATCCGGGATATGTTGCCACAACAGAGCTTAGGTAAGTGAATGAGGGATCGGAGGGAGTGATCATTTTGGGCGGAGCGCTTCATATAATCAAGATCGAACGTCACTTAGGTAATTTCGTTTGATCTTGTAATTATATTTGCGCTCTCTGTGATCTTAATATGTAGATGTTTAAAGCTGTTGCGATATAATACACTTTATTTTGGTTCAACAAGGTATTTCAATACAAGTAATAGAACGGTTGGTTTACAAATTCCAAATGGTAATTAAAACTGATGTGAGTAAAAGAGGGACAAAAAGATCCAACATTTTATTTTACAATTGCTTTAGCAAACGCATCAGTAAGTTTTGTTCTCAGAGGTCTATTTTAAAATGTTGCGAAAGTCTCAGATTTATCTGACCATCCGGCTGTTCTTTTTTTATTATACTTAAGCTAATGGATTTCCGAAGGGCTGCAGAAGTACTCGCGTGTCTTGTAAAATGAGCCGAGAAGATTGAAGTGTCAATACCGCTTTTTGCGAGAGTACTCTTAATCCATTTGCTTATAGTCTGAGAGTTTGCCTCCCGATATGGTTTTAAATTGTTAGCAAAAGTTTATTTAGTATGCCCGTTCTAGCTCATCTAGCTGGTTTAGTTCTCTCAATGTATATTTTTAAGGTTTGAGCAGCGCATATTTTGGGTTTATGTGTAAAAAATGGTATAACTATGGTTGGTTGTATTGAATTTCGCCGTGTAGTTTTAATTCTTTCCGTAATTCTAATTTCTATAGCGTTATTTGTCGTGGTTATGTTTCGGAGGTCGATCAAAGAAAGTTTGCACACGATGTGCTGAAATAAGTGCTAAGAGCGTGGACAACTTTTTTGGTAATTGTTCCATGTTAATATCTCTATTATTTAGTTTAGACAAAGAATTTTAATAATAATCAATTTTCGCTATCTTGAGTTCCGAAAATTTGCATATTTTATTGCATTGGTTTAATTTTAAACTGTTGTGAATAGTATCATATTTAAAATAAATTTATCACAACTTTTGGAGTATATTGTGAATATGAAAAAAAAAATATAAAACAATAATATAATTCATCAAATGATAATTAGCCAATCATAAAATACATATTAAAAATAAAAATATACAAACATATAATATATTAGCAGTAGCATATTAAATTGAATTAAGAAAAACGCCAGCTTTTCTAAGAATATTTAAAATGTATTAGCAATTATATATTACTTCATTTGCTTGAAAGTGCTATTTAACAGTAGCATTAATTAAGTTTAATTAATGAAAAAGTTAGAAAAAATCTAAAAATCCTAAAAGTTTCCTAAAAATCAAGCGTTTGATTTAAATCTAAAGATTTGTAATATGCAATTCTTAGCACTTTGTTTGCAAATTTACGTGTTGGAATTAAAATAAAGCATTTTAGAAACAACGGGCTTCAAAATATTTAAATTTAAACAAATATCAATGATTTCATCTCGGATTTAATTTAATTTAAGGTCTTAAGTTATTAACAATAGTATATTAAATGGATCCAAAACCGCCAGAATTTCTTGTAATTTTCTCAACATATATAGATATCAAATGCTGGTTGTATTATTCGTATTATTGTTATTATTTTAAATGTTATAGTCAAGTATATAAAATTAAAATTAAGAAACGATTTGGCATTGCTTGGCGATTGCCAAAACAAAGTTTACAAAATTTTATACATTTTACACAATCGGATTTCATTCAATGTTTCATTCTGTAGTTTTATGCATGAACTTTTCTACTAGAAGAATATTTTACTATAATCCGCAAAGGGTCAAGAAAAACTACCTGCATGCTCAAAATCAAGAAGGTTGAGAATTGAAATTGTCATTTAGGTTCAAAATCGAAAGGTTTTATTGCTTTTTCGAACGATACATTTGTCTTCAATTGTACTATATCAGAACAAAATAATAAAGTTTTATTTGGTTGTAGGTAAATAGGGTCCTGAGTAAATAAGGACATAAAAATCGGATAGCAGGGTTGTGTAGGCCAGAATGGCACAATTACTATGCCTTATGCTTTTTCATAAATGACTTTTTCTAAGGTTTTTAAAATCATGGCAAATGGTGGGAAGGCATAAAATTTTAACGTTTTCCATGATACCGTAAATGCTATTTTTCCATGATACCTACCGCTATTGCTTCGGGATTCCTTATCCACGATTTGTACATTTTGTGTTATTTCTATTCGGGAATATATCTATTTCTGGGATACCAAATTGTCAGTAATAATTTTAAAAGCATAATTCGCTAGTTGCCATTCAGTTTCTGAAGTTCTCCTTCGTGATGACTTAATGTATGATACAAAAATAAAAATGTTTTGATTTTCACACCACAGCCAAATATCTTTGGCTAAGTCACTCAAATTTTTAAATCGAACTCCCCCATACGATTTATGTATGAGATGGCTGTGGTATTGTCAATTCTAAGTAGGATGTTACAATTGTGAACATCCCTGGCAAAACATTTTAAAGCAAAAAATGCGGCTAGTAATTCTAAATAATTTATATGTAATGCACTTTCTGTTTCCTTCCAAAATCCATGAGTTTCTTGACCTTTACAAACTGCGCCCCACCCTGATTTTGATGCATCTGAAATATTTCAAGTGTATATGTTTTTGGCGCAGTTTACTTTTTTCTATTAATTACACTTTTTTGCCACCATGTTAAGTCCGAGTCAATGTAAGCTGGTAGCTTTATTTTTCTATTGTAGTTTTTACTATCTTTTAGAGCTAAAAATTTTACTTGTTCCAGGTTTTTAGTATATAACTATCCATATTCTATAGCTGTCATATTGTGGTTAATAACCCCAGCAAATGAGCAAGTTCCCGAATTTTACAAACCTTGCGATTTTTAAATATTTTAACTGTATTTAGTATTTGTGTTTGTTTCTTGGCCGGAAGTTCCTAGGACATGTCTAAAGAGTTAAAGCACAGACATTTACATAATTGTTTAGGTAGCAATTGGCTTTTGACATAATTGATTATAAACCCTAAGCTTTCCAATAAGGACATCAATATACCCTAAACTTTCCAATAAGGACATCCAATAAGGACTCGGGCGGATCTTTAAGTAGAAGTGGTTTAAGTAGGGATACCGCAATGCGCAATTTGAATCAGCTACTTGTCTAGGGTGTGCAATGGAAATTTTGTTAACAATAATTCGATAGCGAAGCGCGGTTAACAATTGCATTTTGTTTCGCGGCTAAATTTTTGAAATGTCAGTTTATACCAGAGAAGAAAAAGTACAAATTATTAAATGGTACTACGGTAGTAGTTCGGCAGAGGAAGTAATTGGCAAATTTAGTTTTGCAATTGAAAATAGACCCGTTCCCTGCAATAAAACTATTATGAACATTGTTCATAAGTTTGAAACCACGGCGTGTTTGCAAAGCTGCAGAAAGTGCAATGGCACAAAGCATCCTCAGTTTACGGACTACCGTCGGGAAGAACGTGAAGAACGAGAGACTTCTGTTTGCGTTGCGGCTGAAATTAATTTTCCCTGTACCAGTCGCAAAATTTCTAAAGAAGTTGATATTGAGCCAAGATCAGTTCGGAATATTTTAAAGAGGAGAAATCCTCTTGTTACAGAGCATCAAAGCATCAAGAAATTTTTCCTTATGACATGGAATCACGCATGGAGTTTTGTGAGAATGTCATGGAAAGGGCAAATGCGAACGGCCAATTTCTCAGTAATATTTTGTTTACTGATGAGTCGTTTTTTCCCTTACATGGACATCACAATCCAACACATGTGATAGGGTACTCGAGGGAAAATAGGCATTTATCCATTTCTCTCAGTACCCACGAAAACTCAATGTTTGGGCTGCCATATTAGGAAATTCCATTTGTGGTTCTTTTTTCATTGATGGAAACCTAACTGCCGACAAGTATCTGAATCTTTTAAGAAATCAGATTATTCCGGCTGATCGAGGTCTTGATATCAATTTTGATGAAGTTTGGTTCCAGCAAGATGGTTGTCCTTCCTGGTCATACTGCAACTCGGGTACATGAGTTTTTGGAAACTATGTTCCCGAATCGCGTTATTAGTAGAAGGGAAAGGGTAATAATTAATTGGCCGCCTAGATCACCTGATTTGACTCCCAATGATTTTTTTTATAGGGCTATCTCAAAAAGGCAATTTACCGGCATGAAGACGATCGGCCAAGAGATTTGGTTGAACTTCGTGCAAGAATTGTCGAAGAGTTCAACAACATTACACCGGAAATGTTGGCGAACGTTCGACAAGAATTTTATGTTAGATTGGGATATTGTCTTGGCCAAGAAGGCGGTATTTTTAAACCTTTGGTAAATTGATATTTTAAAGAGAAATTATTAGTTTTCGGTTCATTCATTTTTAATTTATGATTTAAGAAAAACATTGTTTTCCTTGCGTATTGTTTTGATTGAATTATTATTCAATTTTTTAAAATGTGGAATATTTTCTTTCAGGTCGTTATTTTCATGAAATATTTTAAATAATGATGGTACCTAAAAATGAGTATTATGTTGTAACGCACTACTGCTCTCGTCACCGCGCACGGAATAAAATTGAACACAATGTGGAGTTAAATTACTCTACTGACCGCCCGCCCCCCGGTATCACTACTTAAACCACTTCTACTTAAAGATCCGTCCGAGGGTCTGCCCGTCTAACATACTATTATTGTTTATCTCTCTCACGTTCACTATTTCCCTATCTTTTTCCTTTTTGCACGCATTGAAAATAGCATTGTAGAACTTCTTTTTCCTTGCCTGTATGTGTTACCAATTAGTAGAAAATCATCTAAGTATACAACCGATGGGGCTGTGCTTAACCCAAATGGTAAACAAGTAAATTGAAACAATTGGTTATTGAATCTAAATCTTAAATATTTTCTATGTAATTTTGAAATTGGAATCAAGAAATATACTTCTTTCAGATCTAACACGCTCATCAAACGCCCTGGAGTGAGCAATTTTATTACCGTGTTTGTTCCCTCTAGTTTAAAATGCTCCGTAGTTAAAAAGGTATTTAATTTTTTAAGACTCAAATGAACCGTTTTTCGCCGTCAGGCTTTGATACTAAGAAAACATTGGACAGAAATTGTCCTTCTTGATACATGCATGTTTCGATCGTGCCTACTTCGTTTTGGTGAGAAATGGCTATTTTCATGTCCCTCTTTTCTGCTAGAGATAGTTTGGGCTCTAAAGGCTCACAATGTTGGGTAGGTTTACTAATGAATTGAATTTTATATCCCATTATCCAAGACAAAATTCTTTGGTCTGAAGTAACATTTTTCCAAACCTGGTAAAAAGATTGCAACTGGCCTGCATGTTTACATACCTTCATCGTCTTTTCGAGGTTGAGTGTCGATTCGGGAGGTGTCTTCCCTCCTTGTTTGTTTGTTGTTTGTATAGGTACTGACTGCCCCTTGGTCTCTGATAGTCTCGTCCGTTCGAACGGGGTTGTATTTCTGCGGCTGCTTGTTGAACGGACATTTGAAGTTTAAGGCTGAGATTTTTTAGGTTGTTGAACCTCCTTAGGCTGTTGAACCCTGAACTCCGATGATAAGCTTTCCAAAGATTTTGCTGCCTTAAGAGGCTATGTCGTGTCCTTGCGAACTCCGACATGACTTTCAAATCGCTTCCCCACTACGGACTTTTTTGAGCGCTTCATTTTGTGCTTTCCAGGCCCGTATTGAGAAATTTTCTATTAACATTTTGTAAATAATGAATTTCACCCATATATTCTTCTTTCTGGTAGTTTTTATTTCAATTCGATATATTCAACCCTGTTTGAAAACCTTTAGTATTACGCTGAGCTGCGTAATCGTGGCGTTTCAGCTTAGAGCAATAGGCATCTAAATCTCCCGAGTCCGTCCAGCGGCAAGGCTGCCTAGCGGCCACAACGGTCAACTATATATTCAAATTCTAAGCGTTCTGATTGGTTAAGAATGCTAGAATTTATTTAAATGCAAATAAGTTCTGATGTTCTTATTACTTAAGATAAAGAGTTGATTTTTTTTGTTGTTGTATATGTATTAAGAACTGAATTTTGAAGGAGGCGAGCGAGGCCAATGTTTTAAACGGTGTTTCAACCTTTATTTTTCAACCCTTAAATAAAATATTGAAAATCCGCTGTGCTCGCCCCCTTCAGAACTCAAATTTTAATACAACAACAAAAAAATCAATGTTTTATCTCAAGAAATAACAACGCCAGAATTGATTTGCAAATTTATCTTCACGACAGATCCTCTTAAATCGTTCTCCGAGTTCTTTTCCGAATAACCATTCGTCCAAAGGCATTTCGTCCACGATCTCTTTGAACTTCTTGTTTAGCCCAGAGCCAATCAGGATTCGTCTGGATTCGGACTCCATGAACTGTAAATCGGCATGCAATCTTCCTGAATCACCAACTAGTTCAATAATTTGATTGTTTGATCCAATTCATCTGATTTTTCCAACAAAATAGTCGGCACTTTACCCATTGCTGCTAGGCATTTAGAAACTTAAGTTTGCTTTGCAGCTAATCTTACGTCCCTTTTAATAGCCACCTCTGTTGCCGCGGCTTTGACCTCCGGTTTAATTTAGGTGCTTGCACTGCTGAGCAATTGGATATGCAGCTCGTGCATGACAGGTTAGTATTAATAAGGGTAATTTGACCAGCTAGTGGAAAAATTCTGTACAGAGCCAGTGTAGTACAGCCCTTACGTAATATTTGCGATGCTAGATATGAGCAACAAACCTTGGTTTAAACCATTTTTATCCCCATAATTACAATCGTCTTCGTCAGGTCTTACAGCTTGATAATATGGAACGTATGAGTGAGACTTACTCCGTCTGGGACTTTTCGATTCCGAATGCGGTGACCGAATACGATTCACGTGGCCGCACTCGCCACGTTAAACATGGCGTCGATGACGATGCCTACGATGGCGCCTCGATGAATGGTGATTGCGTTCTTTCTCTAGTGATTTAATCTTTTTTAATAGTTCTCTAGGATCAACATTTTTTATATCTTCAGAATTATTATCAACGCAGAATTATTATCAACATTCATTTTTTTTTTAATTTTTGTTGATAGCAAAATAAACGTGACTTGTCCTTGCGCACAATGAAAACAGAATGAGGCTTGCATATGAGTGGACGCAAGGGGTTGTAAATGAAGAAGAATCCTGCTTTAAAATTGAGACTTATACGCACGGAAGACGTACTACATATTTAGATCATAGAGGATGAGTTTGAAGGATTGTATATTTTTAATTCAAATCTTTATAAATTCGAATAAAATTATTACCAGAAATCCAATTTAAAGGAAATTTGACTAATATGATAAAGGGGTGAATCAAGAGTCTTAAAAAATGTGTTAAGGGAAAAAAGTATGTACGACTTACTTCAAATAAATTTTATGCAAAAAATTTCTTACACATCCTAACTAATCTCTTGGTAATTTCGAAATTTAGCAATATCAGAGATAAAGACGAAAAATATCCCATAAAATGTAAATCTTATTATACAAATTGTGAAATAATTAATGAAATTTTGATAGATGTTTTAACATTTCTGTATTAATACATTAGTCAATATCAGTTATGTAAGACATGCAGTTAAT
Source organism: Cryptophagus acutangulus (assembly GCA_963556235.1). Classification (NCBI taxonomy): domain Eukaryota; kingdom Metazoa; phylum Arthropoda; class Insecta; order Coleoptera; family Cryptophagidae; genus Cryptophagus; species Cryptophagus acutangulus. The sequence goes on from OY744558.1 coordinate 11,001,343, forward strand.
TAAGTAATTTCATAATAAACCTCCAGTTATGCAAATGAAAGGTCCATATCAAAAGTTTTGTTTACATGTAAGAAAGTACGCTTCGATTGTTTTCGTTATAATAGTATATTACAACCGAGTTGGGAATGATATTCATTACAGCCGAGGGCTAATATCTGACCGAGAGGCGAAGCCTCGAGGTCAGATATAAGCGCGAGGCTGTAATGAAATTCCCACCGAGGTATGTATACTATTTTATTCACAATCGAACAATTTATTATCAAAAAAATAATTAAAAATGTATGAATAAAAACACATTTTCGACCGTGGTGGAAATGCACTTTTCGATCAGCAAATCTGGAGTGAAATTGCAGTTGTCAAAACTCCAGTTCAAAACAAAAATACAGTGTTGCGTGTTGTTTTTTACGATAGTTCATTAATTTGTTGTGCTGTTGGACTAGATTAATCTTTAAATGTAATTAAAAGTGTGGAAATAGCGAAATACATTAAATACTTGTGTAAATTCTACTGTTGCAAGTGTCAAACAATCATATTTATTATTTGACAGTATTACGAACCTAGGTATGTAATGTTCAACTTCCCGACCTCTAAATCGTTGGTAATCACAACATTACAATAACGATTGTGAATAAAATAATAAATAAATTACAATACTAGCTTTAAAGTGAAACATTTGCAACAACGTATTCACTCGCGTATTCAATTATACATAGAATGCAAGAAAAAATTATTCGAAAATATTCGGCAGTTTGATCAAAAAATGCGAATTCAATGCAAGAATATTATCTTAATAGGTGCTTCCCAGAATAACAAGGGCTTGAGCATTAAACACCCAGGTTATTCATGATCTACTGTGCCCAGTTTAAAACATGCAATAGTCGCATTTATAATGCTCAAACTGACAGATAGTTTTTGAGATTAGATATTTGTGGTTTTTGAGGTTTGTTTACACGTGCATTTAATATAAAAACTGTTGAGAGTAGCTCAAAAAAATATATTGAGAAATGTGAACTGAATGCGATCGTGGCTACCTATTTTGGACTAGAAAAGTGATACTTTGCACTTGTACACTTGCATCTAGGCAAGAATTGGCTCATAGATTAGAAAGGTATAGATGGCTGACTCGCTCTAAAAACCCCTTCTCCTATTTTAGTTGATCCGTAGTACCAGATACTGACACTATAGTCGCTAGTAACATTCTTGGGGGCAGTTTAAATTTTTAAATTTTGTAGAAAAGTTTGGGATATCACTTAGAGAATCAAATTTTGTCTTTGAATTATATAAAAAATTCATCAATCAACTGATATATTGCTAAAAATAAATTTCTTCCCGACTTTTAGCAAACATTTGATTAAATTCATATTTTATTCAAAGATAAAATTTGTACTCTACAAAAAAATACATTTAAAAATAATACATGTATATGCATTTATTAAATAAAAAATCTTACATAGGCTTTTGTTTTCTTCAGTGCGATAAAATAGCAATATATGTTTTTGTTAGTTAAATTTCATGCACCACTTTGCAAATAACTAAAAATAAAATATATTGAATGTTAAACAAAATATTTTTGCTGAACTCATTTCATCGTTGAATGGCACCCCATGCATTATTACATCACCCGGTATATACCTGGTCTCACACCCACCAACACAGCATTTTGCAACCTTATTTTGGGGAAAGCGGGCTTGACGACAATATCTGTAACTACTAATCAGCTGATCAAATAGAATATGACCTTGAGCGTATAAGATTACCCCCAATGAATTGGCCTATGTCGTTGAGGTTTATTAATTGTATAACCGATTGCCCTTTGTTTTTGTTGTTAAGACTGTAGCGACCTCTTGGGTTAAAATCATTTATAACGCACTTTTTATAAATTGTCACTTTTAGACCACCATGTATAAAAAGGTGGAACTACTATGGGTGGAGCCAACTACACACCAAGTGGAGACATCTTTGTCAATATTTCGTTCCAAAATGTTTGTCAGTATTTCGTTCCGAAAATAAATTTAGTTATTATCGTTGGATTGAGACTTTTCGTTAATACGAAATAGTACCTAAATGAGGTGACCCCAGACTTTCGAACAACTACGAGAACAAGACGTACTTGTGCAAGAACCCTTTACATAACTTTTGGAGGTTAGGCGAACAAAAAACCACATAGAACACCACAAACCACACACAAATCTTTCGACGCAACAACCACAACAACGAAGCACTACCATCGTACGAATCAAAGTCTATCAGGAAATAGTGACGAATCGCAGCCCCCACTCTAGACACAATCTCCATTAGTAAATTTTGCAGCAACCTGCAAAATCGACATGCAGCCGTTTTACGAAAATGATCCGGACCTTTGGTTTGTTATACTCGAAGCACAATTTTTGGCACGCAAAATACAGCCGATCCAAGAACACAAACCTAGTTGGTATGCTCACCCAAAACATCGCGCATCGTGTTATCGACGTCATTAAGACACCGTTCGTCGAAGAAAAGTACGGCTTTTTCAAACAACGCTTTATAGCAGAGTTTACAGAATCATTATAGTTAGTACACACCCACTAATGTTTATAATATTTATATTGGGCTGAAACTCGCTTAATACATTTTATTTTATATCAGACGAGTTGAGTCCAACATGGTCGCTTTTCTAGCTAAACTGGTCTGTCATTAAAGTGGCGTAGTCTTGGTCTGGCCGTAGCAATTCCAGTGGCGGAGTGTGTATATGGTCGCTACACTATCCCCCTACTGAGATCGATGGTTACGTTGTCTGGAAGTTTTCATAGATTTTCGGCAAATATACGCGTCGACCGAATCTGGTGGTATGTTGCGGTTTGTCTGGAGTAGTTGGCGCGGTGGAACCTGGTTCGCTTTGCAGTTTCGCTTGAAGTTAATTCGGGAGGGTCGTGTGCTAACGGTCTAATAGTAGACTGAGAGGCTACCGTAGAGCGCGTACAGTATAACAAAAAGCTTGACCTTTAATAACCCTGCGCGTACGACAATACAGGATGGGTAGAAGTAGGCAGTCAGAACGTATGCGCAGCATGTGGGGAGAAACTGAGGTAACAAGGCCAAGCTTTTTGTTAAGTTGTACAAACTCTACAAAACCCTACCTGATAAGATATCAGAATAAAATATATTTAAACAAATGTTATTATAATGTACAAATGATGTGCCACTATTTTTAAGAAATTGCTATGGTCGAATTTCAATATGACGGGGTGGTTTTTAAGGTATTTGCATACCTCATAAGCTATCAGATTAAAACTTATTGCATTTAAAAGGTAAAATTACCCACTACCAAATTATAGTGATGTGCCAGTTTATCGGTGGTCGAAACTAAGGGCACACCAAATTAATTCGCCCGGAATTTAGATTTCGCGCTACATCGCTTGTTTAAACTGTACGGTTTTTCTCAGTTTTATTAACGAGTGAGATTGAGATAGAGAATGCTTAGTCAGTCAGCTAAATGCACGGTGCAAACGTGCTCATTATTGTATTATATTTGGTAGAATATACAGATCAAATAAACTGCAAATTGAAGAATATTTTTACTATCCACAATTTACAATGAAGAAGTGTGTTTTGTGCGGTTCATCAGACAACCTAATTGCTTTTAATAGCAAGTCATTTGATACATTCTTGAAAGTGATCGAGTTTCGTAAACTAAAACACTTCATCTTCACAATATGGCGATTTAGAAGTTTGCCCGAAAATCAAGAATCTGTAGGTTACCATAAACAATGTTATCGAAAAGTGATGTTGTTAAAGACGAAATATAAAGAGGAATTTGAAAATGGCATACCAAATCAGGATGTAAGTACAATTTTCTTTATACTATCGTGTCGCTATTTGCATATTAAATTAAAAATATTCTTGATCTGTATATTGTCGGTCACGGAATCTCGAGCAGACTTTTTTGTCAGTGTCATTTATAGCATTGTAAAACAATGTCGTTTTGAAAAATGCTCGAAATTAGATCCCACAATAGTTCTCTTGTAGTAATATAAAAAAATTATTGACACTTGTCATTTACATCTGACAATCGACATTTTAGATTGCATTTAATGTTTTTAGACAACATCTGTCACTTTTGGTTGACATTTAACACTTTTGCTTGATAATTGTCATTTTTAGAGGACACTTGTCATATTTTTAACATGTGTTATTTTTGGCTAACTGTTGTTATTTTCAATGAAAGTCTTCCCGACATTTTGGATCGCCATTATATATATATATATATAAATTGTATTTTTCTTTGCAAAACATTAAATTATTTCAGTTCTAACAATAATAATTATTTAACTTTTTATTGTAAGAATATACAGAGTGTCCGGAAAAGAATTTGAAAGATTGTTCGTAGCACTAAAATCAAATTCATTCCTATAACATGGACACTCTCTATACCTATGTATATCGTACGAATAACGTGACTTTTAGGACCAATTTACTACATGCATCATTTATTCGGGACCACAACAGCCCGAACAATGTGAGGAAACATCCTGGCAGTTCTTGCAAAATTCAAAGACCACGGAAAGCTTTACTACAAATGCAGATTGTACTTCTAAATCACTTGTTCTTGTATAAACAGCTAATCAGGTTTGTTTTGTTGTTTTTGAAACTATTTGATTACAGTTTTTCTTCAGTGTCCAGAATAAATTGAGTCTAAAGTTCAATAAGCAATATTTAAATTAATAAGCAATATTTGTTCAATAAGCAATATTTAACTTTATTGTTCACTCTAGTATCAACTTCTTTTCTAGACACTCAATCAGTCAGTATTTTGTAATTGTATTTAGAAATTTTTTTCAGCCTGGCCCAAGCACTTCTAAAGATTCGTTAGAAGCAAACTTAATGGAAGTGCAGCAATTGTCAGATGGCCAGTATCAATCAGATTGCAATTGATTCAAATAACAAATGCATTTTCTGTTCTCAAATAGAGAAAAAATCTGGTCAACGTAGAGAAAATGTTTCAATATGTTATTCGTAGGCTACGTTACGAGGAAAGGCATAAATTGAATTTATCTACATCTAAAAGCACCAATAGCAAATGGCATGAAATACGAAATACTCATGAAGAGGCATTTAAAGCATTTTCTATTTATCTAATAGATGAAATAGTTGAAAAAGGAAACATATTTTACTTGTCGGATTTATTTTGGCGATACAAGGCAATATTAAAAGATTTGTGTGCGACTAATTACGCTGACTGTGACTTCGAGAACTACACACCACAATATTTACAGAACAAAATTTTGAGCGCACACGGCGATTCTATTGTCGTCACAGGGATGGATGGCTTTGGTAACTTTGGTAATAGCATATAAATTAGGAATGCACATAACAAAATTGATTCAAGAGTCGTTAATTCAAAAGTCCGCAGAGCAATCAAAATTGCAAGATGTAGCTTACAGTATTCGAAGTTCCGTAAAATGTATCAATAAGAAAAAGCTTCCCGAAAAAGCTGCAACTGGAAGATGTTATCAAAGGCGAGTGTGATATACCTGACAATCTATATGCCTTTATTAATAGCTTCATAAAAGGACCTGATGTTCGTAGACAATCTTCAGATGATGATGCTGTTAAAATCAAATCGTTATGTGAGGATATAACTTACATCATTACAAAGGGTAGAGTCAAACCAACTAAACAGTTGATGTTAGGTTTGGCCCTAAAATCTTTAACAAGTATCAGAAAGGCCCTTACAATACTTAATCAATATGGACATTGTGGGCGCGTTCGGTTTTGTCATCGTTTTGCTCATTTGCGTCTAGATCGTTCTTTATATGTCAGTCGAGCAAACTGAGGAACATCTGAATCGTTCTTTTTTGTCACAACAGATGGGATGTACAGTGGCGGCCAAAAAAAACGCAACACCTTCAAACGAATAGTAGGCGTAATTTTAAAAGTTTTAGTGGTGTAAAATGACTTTTTATTAAAATTGAAAAAAAAAACAAAAATAAAAAAAATTGATATTTAAAAAAAAAATATTTTTTCCTGCAGCAACTTCTCGCAATAACCAACCGTTTTCTAATTCAGCAATGGCTCTGGATTTTTAAAATGTGTTTAATTGAGGCATTTATTTGAAGGATTTAGTCTTTTGTGGTAATTTATTATAAAATTATTTTGACACTGACAATAAATATGTGACTAATATCAAGTATGCTAAAAAGTTGTATTTACAAAGGGAAATATTTGGTGTTGCGTTTTTTTTTGGCCGCCACTGTACCTCGATCTCATCGGAAGATTTCGATCGAGCTCGCGGATAAAAACCAAATGTAAGGTTATGTTTTAAGTTCGCACGGTGTAAAGATAGCGGAAAAGGTTGATGTCGGCAAAATGTGTTACCTGTGCAATCAGAATAGCAGACGAAATGACATGTATAATGTATATAAATGACATATATAATTATATATATCCACAAATTTTTCTGTACATTCATTTTTAGATTCACAAATTGGTTTTCAAACTACTGTTGACATGTTCCACTATACTACTTTCTGTCTTCTTCTTTTGACATTTAACTTTGAGGTTATAAATTTTTCGATTTTCTCGATATCGTTCGTTTTAATACTTTGCTTAGCAAAAGAGCTGATGACATCTGTCTACGTCAGCAAATCTGCTCGTTCGCCTCCGCGAGGCCAAAACCGAACGCGACTATTGTGTCATACACTATTGCTGAAGAGTTAGAAACTGAGATGACCTACACAGCCTATGAAGCTAATAAAATAATACCTCTTGGTATAAAAGCTCAAACGGAACTAAATACAATTGTAGCTTAATTATAATCGTTATGTTGAAACTTTGAGCGGCGAAGATACGCTACATGATACAGTTGGTATTGTTTATCAATTTGTATCTGAAGATACTAGTTCATTAGCTGAGTCTGCACAATCGGATCATTATTCTTCTATCACAAATCTAAAAAATGCCACTACTATTAGCAATTCTCGAATAAGAAGACGATTTGAAAAAATTCCGCATTATTTGGAGTCTTATAATAAAAAGCCAGCGGTCAAGGACACTTTACTATCATTAGTTTCTATAAGAGAGATTTTGAAAGAAAGTACGAACACCAAAAATAATGCTATTGTACGAGATCTTATTTGGGCAATTTCGCTAAATCGAGTGTCTGGCACACTAATGTGGGTTGGTTTTAATTACAAAACAGTTATCGACAATAGTGAAGTTCAAATTGTAGATTATTTGGCACCAATAAATTCTTCCCCGACATCTTACACTGTTGTGTTCGAAACTATGAAGAATGCTCTTATGATTGAATTAATGGTTTTATGGACGGTAAACATTTGAATAGATGTAAAAGATACATCCTTTACTGTCGGGTGCACTTCAGACATTACAATTCGATCAGTTTCTAGCACAAAATGACATCATATTCGATGAATGCTTTACAGAAATTTTGATTAACATTCAGAAAAATCCTACTGAACCCCAAGACAAATTGAGTACAACATCTCTAGAAGATGTCCTGACAAAATACAGAAATTTTATTGAAGAAACACTTGATGAAAAGCACGGAAAAGCTGCAAAATATTACATACAGTATGTAGAGTTCATGAATGTGTACTTCCGATTTTCGAGAAGCATTAGAACAAGTGATTTTGAGTTATACATTAGTCGCGTTCGGTTTTGGCTTCGCAGAGGCGAGCGAGGAGATTTGCTGACGTAGACCGATGTGATCAGCTGTTTTGCTAGGCAGTGTATTAAAACGAACGATATCAAGGAAATCGAAAAATTTATAACCTCATAGTTAAATGTCAGAAGAAAAAGACAGAAAGTAGTATAGTGCAACGTGCCAACAGTAGTTTGAAAACAAATTTGTGAATCTAAAAATGAATGTACAGAAAAATATGTGGATATATATAATTATATATGTCATTTATATATATTATATATGTCATTTCGTCTGCTATTCTGCTGGCAAAACCACAAATATTGCACAGGTAACACATTTTGCCGACATCAACCTTTTCCTCCATCTTTACCCCGTGCGAACAAAAAACATAACATTACATTTGTTTTTCATCCGCGAGGTCGATCGAAATCCTCCGATGAGATCCAGGTACATCAATCCCATCTGCTGTGACAAAAAAGAACGATTCAGATGTTCCTCAGTTTGCTCGACTGACATATAAAGAACGATCTAGACGCAAATGAGCAAAACGATGACAAAATCGAACGCGCCCATTGAATCATTGTTTGAGATTGCAAATGTATTTTTTATTTTGAATCAACCAAACTATGCCAGGTATATTTTGTTGTATCAACGTAATTTGATAGTTCTCAAAACTAATAATATTGAACACTTAGAGGAATTCAAATGAGGTGCATTCAGTGTAAAGAGAACATCTGGAATTTTGGCTAGAGCACCAACTGATCTTACAACTGAACAAACGGTAAATGCTGATGCTGCCAATTGCTAGACGGGTGTCAGTCATTTCACAAATTTGATTTCAGCAAGACAACGATGGGCTTTAAGTCACAGTATACGGATAAAAATTATAACTAAATTACTTGAAAGCATTGAATTAACACGAATAGATGATATTAGTCGTGAACTACAACAAATTGGGATTGAAAAAGACAAAAATGCGCTGAACAATATTTTGAGAGCAATAAGTGAAACTATGAATCCATTTGACGTAACAATCGATCATAACTGCCTATTCAATATAACAACTCGCCGGGCAGCTACAGAAAGTCATCATTTGTACATTATACTAGCATTTGTTTAAATATATTTTATTCTGATATCTTATCGGGTAGGGTTTTGTACGGTCGGCTCTTGGACGGGCATGGTAAGGTGTCATCCGAAAGGACGTATGTTAGCTTCATCCGGTCTAAGCTGATAAAGTCTTCTTGACCGCGGCGCTGGATCACGATTGTTTTGTCGTTAGGACAGTTAACTGGAAAGGGATCGGTGTAGGGTTGTTGAAGTGCGCCTCAGACAGTATTTTCGCGAACTATGACCTGCTGAGCGGTAGCCAGATCTTTAAATACAAACGTTTGTGGGGAGGAATGCCACGATGGATGGTGCGCACGCAACTGAGCGATCTTGCTGCGAAGTCTGGCTACAAACTGTAACGCGTTAAACACTTGGCGTCGAAGTGCTGATGTAACAACTGGTCTGTGTTGCTGTTGTGATGTGTCGCTATAAATGTTGATGTTTGTGTTTGGGACCGTAATACTTTGAAGCCGGAGACTTGAACCTTCACAGAGTAGTGTCTGCAATTTGTCGTCGTTTTGCTGTGCGGTTGCCAAGGTGATGTAATGTGGACCAACGGTGATAGCGTCGATTCGTGACAGAGCATCCGCGACTACGTTTTCTTTTCCGCTGACGTATTTGACATGAGTACTGCATTGGGCGATTAAGCATAGCCACTTTCGCTGATTAGGTGTAAGTGTGTCCGATTTTTGTTTAAATGCATAGGTGATTGGTTTGTGGTCTGTATAGATTTTAAATGGGCGGCCTTCGAGCATGAAACCAAAATACTACACGGACTTGTAGATTGCAAATAATTTGCGTTCGTAAGGAAACCATAAAGATTATTTCTTGTGGAGCTTCTTGGAGAAGAATGCGAGAGGCTGCCACTTGTCATCTATGAGTTGCTGAAGAACTTCGCCGATCTGCTGGTCAGACGAATCGGTGAACAGTGCTTAAATCGCGGATGGGTCTAGACGCTGCGGGCAAGTTGACGATGCAAGAATGACGATGCGGGCAAGTTTTTCTTTGCATTTTTTAAATGCTTTGCGTTTCTTCTCTCTCATTTGAATGGGGTGTAAAACCTCCATTTTTGGGCCTGCCAAATCTTTGTCTAATGGGGCCCGCAATGCTGCGGCATTATGGAGAAATCGACGGTAAAACTTAAACATACCCAAAAATCGGCGAAGCTGTTTTGCTGTCTTGGGTAAAGGGTATCGCATCTAGTGTCTGGGTAGGCGGGCTCACGCCCTCAGAACACACGGCATGACCCAGGAAAATGACTTTGGACTGACAATGCATGCATTTTGCTGGATTCCCTACAATCCGTGATCTGTAAAACGTTGCAAAACTTGGCGCAGGTGGTTTTTATGTTTTTGTTCGTTTTTGGAAGCGATGAGAAAGTTATCGTTGTGACACACGCAAAAATCAAAAGCCCTCCGTACCTCATCCTTAAAACGTTGAAATGATTGCGCAGCATTGTGCAAACCGTACGTCATGAAGAGGAACTCAAAAAGCCCAAATGGGGTAGTTATAGCGGTTTTTTGGATGTCTTCCGGCGTCATTGGGATTTGTGCAAAAGCTTGCACTAAGTCAATGACACAGAAAATGTTGCAACCGGTTAGGTTGGCCGTAAAATCTGCGACCGTTTTTACTGGGTATCGATCGGGTACGGTTCGAGCGTTTAGGGAGAAGTCCCCAGACGGTCGCTATGAAGAATTCCTTTTTTTAATCATGTGAGCGGTGAACTCCATGGCCTTTCAGAGGGACGGATGATTCCTGTACGCAGCAGTTCCTCGAACCCGGTTTTAGCGACACGAAAACAATCGACGGCTAGTCTGCGTGTGCAGTAAACGACAGGTGGACCTGGGGTCGTGCGTATATGATGTACGGCAGAATGTTTGAGTTTACAAGGGGCACCAGGAGGTCTGCAATTGGCCTGTCACAGTCTTGATGTGTGAAGAATCGCATGAACGCGATGCGCATGATACTTTGAGCAATGTAGTACCATCCAACATTTTTTTTATTTCGGGTGTCGAATTAATTAAAACATGAAAGGAAATCGGCACCGAGAAATTCGACGATATCCACGACGATAAATTGCTATCGAAAATTGCGACGAAGGCCTAAGTCCATTTGAATGTGTACTATGCCATAGGTTGCAATTGACGTTTTATTGGTTGCTGACAATTGATAGTCGCTGGTAATGGGGCGTTCTTGGAGTAATTTTCTGGGATACATTGTGAGGTCAGAACCAGTGTCGACGAGGAATTGTTGTTTGGAGCAAAGAAGTCGGTGCGAAGAACTCTGCCTGGTGCAAAGAACTCGGGCAGTAAGATTCCGCTTTTAGGACTGGCTGTCTGGGGAGTTTGACGAAAGTGAGCAGGGTTTCGTGCATTTTCTAGCCTCGTTGCCAAAACACCAGCAACTCTGGTGTTGAACTTTGTCGTTAAGGTTGTCGGTTGAACTATCCTGAGTTCGAGATCCAGATCTTGAGCGACTGCGTGAACTTGAACGCTGCTTAGTAAGCGCGTCTACCTGGCTTGATAATTCATCGAAACGCTGATTGATCAACGAGTAATCGATTGTGCTGATATTTGGCGTAACCGCTGCAATTCGGGGCATATAGCGGAAATTTCGAACACTTTGTCCGCTGTAGCCGCTATGCTATCCAAAGTGGCTGTTTATTGGGTAGCGATACGCGACATCCTGGACATGATGAGGAAGGTGGCCTGCATAAGTGGTTCGCAGTAATGTGTCAGGAAAGATGTCCGTGTCGGCGAGATGTCGAAGAAATTCACATTAATGTCGCTTACCTCTACTGCGTAGCAAGGCTCCAAGTGAGACACGATGTAATGAAATTTGGTATTATCCTGGGTGATACCGGAGATGGCGAATTGTGCTTCCGCCTACGCAAACCAAAGCTCAGACATTTATGCCTAGAAAGGGGATAGACGGACTGCCACTCGATTAACGGCATTTGCCTGCTGCTACTGTTGTTGTTGAATAAGTTGCTCTTGTTGCATGTGTTGCTGTTGCAGGGTCGCTTACTGTTTTGAAGCGCTGACAAAGCAGTTTGCTACTCGGCGATTTGCTGGGCATCATCCATGTTGCCGGATTGTTACAAAGATGTCGATCACATTGAAAATTTTACGAGGAAAATGAAAAATACCGTATGCATCGATCACGTCGGGGTCACCAATATAGTGAGTACACACCTACTAATGTTTATAATAGGTTTGTTCCCGTTGCTACACTTTTACACTAAAAGTGTAATTAGTTATAGTTTAGTTTTAGTTATGCAAATGCCGCCAGAGTGCAGGCAGGTAGAGTAAAGAGAACTCTAAAGTGTAATCGAGATAATGAACATAACCTCGAAAATTTTACAATACAGTATTTCAGTAACTTACTAATACAACAAGCTATTGGCGTACTATTGAAAATAATTAATTGATACGATATTAACTTATTTTATCCTTGTCCTACAGCGATCATGACAGTGAGAGAGATAGAATAGCATCAGCTGATCAGTGACAGGTTCTTGAAATACCCTATTGATTCGAAGAAAAAAATGCAATTCAATGAATGTGAACGAAATAGTGCTACGATCCAATTTTGCGAATTTTTTTCCAAGAAAAAAGACGATTCATTTATTTTACCTATCGATTTTCCCAGCGATGATGACTATACGAAATAATTTTTGTTGAGTTTTGGAAAAAATTAATAAGGTTTATTATATTTATAGAGGATGCCGTAGTTGAAATTTTACAACTTGTAAAATCAGTTATGTTATATGTATATTATTTTTATCTTGAAATTTACATGAAATTTGACCCACATCGTTAATAACAATTTTTCCAGCATTAATCGCGATTAATTTCTGCCACTTCGTCTTTTATTTTAAGACACAGAATTGAATTTTTCTGTATTTAAGAAATAAACAAATAATAACATAACCTACTCTGTCGAATATTTGACATTTACACTTATTTAACGTATTCTAGTTTCCGTTGAAAAAGTGTAATAACTTTTATTCCTTACTAGTATATTAGGAACAATTAACACCTTAGTTACGGTAAACACAATGACATCCCTCATTTACAATCTCCCGGGCCAGAGGCCCACAGGATTGTAAATTTTTCCTATGGTAATTAACATCCAAATAATTCCCTTGTTACATAAATAACTATTATACTAAAGTGTAATACCTTGCGCAACAAGAACAGGCCCACTGACGTCACTTCCAAAAAGGAATACGCCAAAGTGTAAATTTCGTGTAAAAGTGTAGCAACGAGAACAAACCTAATATCTTTATTGTGCTAAAACTCGCTTAATACATTTGATTTTATATCAGACGAGTTGAGTCCAACATGGAAGCTTTTCTAACTGAACTGGTCTGTCATTCCAGTGGCGTAGTCTCTGTCTGGCCGTAGAGATTCCAGTGTCGGAGTGTGTATATGGTCGCTACATCATCCAATGAAAGACTAAACAAATTGGTTTTGCACGTTACACTCAATGGACGAAAACCATCGCAACTTCTTCAAAAGATACGGACATTAGCCGACCAGTCAGTACCTGACGAATTTTTCGAGAATTTATGACTATAACGACTTCCAACTACAATTAAGTAAATATTGTCGGTTTCAGCTGATAACTTCGAAAGATTAGCGGCGATGTCTGATAAAATACTCAAATCCTCTTCTGAGTCATCGGTTTTCTCAGCGACACAGACACCCGAGGCCGTTAACACTTCTTCGTCTTCTGAACTAGCCGTGATTTCAGAACAATTTTCGAAAATAGCTTGCGGCTGAACAAGCTAGAAAATCGACCGTTATGTCGTGATAACACTCCACATACCAACCGAAATGTATACAATAGCAATAATAATATGGATCGAATACAAGACGCAGAAGTACATATTGAACTAACCAAAGCAACGACAAGGACGAAATTTGTTGGTAATACTCGAAATTGGGTGATTAAGCAAAACCTTGCCACGCACCTTGAAAATTCGAAGGTCAAACCAAAAAAAATAATTTGTGAATTTGCCGCTACGCGGCTCGTTGAACAAATATTTAATCACAAAAAAACGATATTTTCACTTGTTGCAAACTATACTATTCTTCCCAAGAATCAAATCAAATAAACCTATTTTCTGTCATTCTAAAATTTAAACAAAGCCCTTGTCTGGATTATTATATCTAAGCAAGAAATATGATTGTAACATTACGGAAAATAATTCGGAACAGAGCAAGCTTTAACATTTTTTGTTACACCACTAATACAAAATCGAGTGCAAAATACATATGGAAAATGTTTCATAAATTTTCGAATAAACAAGTTTTCTCATATGATCAACTTTCTTGATGTGACTTTATATGTAACGAAATTGCACAACATCTAGCAATCGGTAATATTGACCCAAATTTTACCTTTAGTGCAACATCAAATTCTTTCTTACCAGTTTCAGAGTTTCTTTTGATGAACTTATGACAGTGATACATACCCAAAAAGATTCGGCACCAGGATTGGATGGATGGTGGTACTCCATGATCAAGTATCTTTCTATGATTGCACATTTTTTCAACAGATGTCTGAATGGTCATAAAATCCCGGAGCAATAGAAACATCAATTGATTCTGGCTTTTTTGTAGCCTTTTAAAAATCCGCACTTACCATCGAGCTACAACCTTATCTCACTTTCTTCAACTATTAGAAAAATAGTAAAATAAACACTCAAAGTTCTACTATATTTTTTTTTATTTATGGCAGACTAGTTTCGACTATTTAACTATATAGTCTTTATCTATGCCTTGAAACGTTAAATACAAAAAATCTATATAATAGTAAAGAATTCAATAATATTACATACCACAAATCAATTAATGTCTTACAAATAATAGTTATTTATACAACAAGTAGCAAAATGTAAGTTATTTTTTCACGAGTCGTAAATTTGTCCAACGAGGCGTCAGCCGAGTTGGACAATACGACAAGTGAAAAAATAAGTAATTTTGCTCGTGTTGTATACACTATTTTTTGCAATTTTTAATTAAAATAAAAAAATATTAAAGATTAGTTAATAATCAGATGACAATCGGTTGCTTGATTCAAGCTTAATTTGTTATTAATTAGAGCAAGCATTGATAAAACAATTGAAATCGCCCCTAGGAACGAAAAATCAAACAGCTTCCTTCACATAATTCAAATCGAATAGAAGTGTTTGCTAACTCAAATTTAATGGAAATGTTGCTTATATGTTCTTGTTCAGTTAAATAATCTTACTAATTGTATAATTAATATTGTTAATAAATAAAACATTGCGGTTTTATAACTTTTTGCCACGCTTTTAGCAATTTTTAAAATAATGAAAAAAAGTAAAAAGAATGAAAAAAAGTAGAAAAAGAGTGAAAAAAAGTTTTTTTTTCACGCTTTTTTTAGAACAATAAAAAAAATAGTTATTTATACAACAAGTAGCAAAATGTAAGTTATTTTTTCACGAGTCGTAAATTTGTCCAACGAGGCGTCAGCCGAGTTGGACAATACGAGAAGTGAAAAAATAACTAATTTTGCTCGTGTTGTATACACTATTTTTTGCAATTTTTAATTAAAATAAAAAATATTAAATATTAGTTAATAATCAGATGACAATCGGTTGCTTGATTCAAGCTTAATTTGTTATTAATTAGAGCAAGCATTGATAAAACAATTGAAATCGCCCCTAGGAACAAAAAATCAAACAGCTTTATTCACATAATTCAAATCGAACAGAAGTGTTTGCTAACTCAAATTTAATGGAAATGTTGCTTATATGTTTCTGTTTAGTTAAATATTCTTACTAATTGTACAATTAATATTGTTAATAAATAAAACATTGCGGTTTTATAACTTTTTGCCACGTTTTTAGCAATTTTTAAAAGAATGAAAAAAAGTAAAAAGAGTGAAAAAAAGTAGAAAAAGAGTGAAAAAAAGTCTTTTTTTCACGCTTTTTTTAGAACAATAAAAAAAAGAAGGCTGTTTCAACATCAAAAATGGCAACTAAAAAGATGTCATTTTAATCGCAAATTGCAAAATAGTAGTTTATACAACAAGTAGCAAAATGTAGGTTTTTTTTTCTCGTTGGACAATACGACGAATGAAAAAAAAACTAATTTTGCACATGTTGTATACATTACTTTTTGCAATTTTCTTGCTATTAACTTTTTAAATGATAAATACATTCTTATATGAGAAGCCAATCAAAAGTCCAATATTTTCAAATCTGAACCAATCACGTTCGTTATTAAGTGATAAAAACCGCTATCAATAGGTGGAAAAAACGATAAAAACCCGTATTACTATTTAATAGGGGTTGCCATGACAATTATCTAGTATGCTTTGCTATTTTTTGCTATTAATGTCAAATTAATGTTACAAAATTGAAAAATGCAGGCTCAAGAACGTTTCGGTAACTGTTCACTTCTAAATATTGAAGATGCAATTAATAAGACAATTCAAGATGCAATTAATAAGACATTAGCCTCAATCATGTATTTATCTCCCTAAAATACATTCGAGATTCAATTTTCATCAGGATAATTTTATTTTAAATTTACTCAAAATTTGTTGCTATTTGGAAATATCTCTCGCAGAAAAGACATGAGAAAATCGCTCCAGCTGCGCTGTCGCGATTTTCTCATTTCTTTTCTGTTCGAGATATTTCCATAGCAACAAATCTTTCGTATTAAAATAAAATTATCCGGTGAAAATTGAACCTCTTATGTATTTACCCCCGATAATTTGATTCATTCAGAAAATTTAAGGTTGCTTGATTTATGCTTAATTTGTTAGTAGTCAAAGTGAGCAATGGAAAAACAATTGCAATCACCCCTAGATACCTCGCTAGATACCTAAAAACGAACAGGGCGATGGTTTGTTCACTTGATTTTTGTGAAATTCAATGAAAAAATATAAAAATCAGTGAAAAAATGTAGAAATTTGAGTGAAAAAAAGACTTTTTTTCATTGATTTTTAAGACCAGTAAAAAAAGTAGGCCGTTTCAACATTGGAAACAACAACTGAAAAGTTGTCATTTTGATGGAAAATTGCAAAAAGGCTGTTTCAATATCAAAAATGGCAACTAAAAAGATGTCATTTTAATCGCAAATTTAAATTATTTTTGACAGAAATGAAACAAAAGAAGTTAACTTGATTTAGGGAAATAAATTCAAATCCAAAACTGAGTTAAAGAAATCATAATATTGAAAATGTACAGTGCCGGTCATTGAATTTCGGGCAGAACTTTCACTGTCAGTTTAAAATTACATTGTTTTACAATGCTATAAATGACAGTGACAGAGAAGTTTGCCCGAAATTCAATGACCGGCACTGTATTTGATCATTAATACAAATTTCGTTATTGTTCTTTATTGTTTTCAAAATTTCTAAATTTTCATATATATTCAATTTCAAACTTTTATTTTCAAACCTTAAAATTTTAAAATTAGTCAAAGGAACAAAATTATGTTTTGTATTAATAATATGATTTGCAAAAGCTGATTGTGTGTTATCTAATCCAATATCAATAAACTGATTAATTAATTTATTATGTTCATATATTCTCACTGAAATTTTTCTACCTGATTGTCCAACATAAACTGTACGAGTATTACAATTTTGACAAAATAATTTATAAACACCAGATTTGTCGTTTCTTGAAATTTAATTTTTAGTGTTTAAAATAAAAGATGATAAATTATTATTGGTTTTCATAGAAATAATAATGTCAAATTTTTTGAAAAATTTTGATAGATTATTGGATATTTGACCACAATAAGTTAGGGATCTAAAAGTAAGAGAAACTTCTGACTTTATTATATGAAACTGAAATTTGTATTTTAAATAATATTTTTTATTCATTCTATTAATTAAATAATTTTGATATTTATTGTTGATGGCAATTTGTTTGATAATATTTAATTCTTTATAAAAAGCTACAGTATCTAAAGGTATATTAAATAATCGAAAAAATAAAGAATGAAAAGAGGACATTTTTTGTGAATATGGATGATTTGAATTAAAAGGGATAATACAATCTGTGGTAGTTGGTTTTTTAAATATAATTAATTTTATATAATTTATTTTTTTTATTTTTCTAATATTTATTGATATTTCCAATATCAATAAATCATTTAATCAGTTTATTGATATTAGATTAGATAACACACAATTAGCTTTTGCAAATCATATTATTAATACAAAACATAATTTTGATCCTTTGACTAATTTTAAAATTTTAAGGTTTGATAATAAAGGTTTGAAATTTATATGAAATTCAATTTCAAATAAATTAATATATGAAAATTTAGAAATTTTGAAAACGTTAAAGAACGATGACGAAATTTGTGTTAATGATCAAATACATTTTCAATATTATGATTTCTTTAACTCAGTTTTGGATTTGAATTTATTTCCCTAAACCAAGTTAACTTCTTTTGTTTCATTTCTGTCAAAAATAATTATTTTTATTTGTAAGACATTAATTGATTTGTGGTTTGTAATATTATTGAATTCTTTACTGTTATATAGATTTTTTGTATTTAACGTTTCAAGGCATTGATAATGACTATATATTTAAATAGTCGAAAGTAGTCTGCCTTAAGGTGGCGAAACCGGTACATATATAGCCGCTCTGGTAGCTAGCGAATCTACAGGGAAAAACTGGCGGAAACGAATGTGTCCTTGCGATTTTCGGGTATACGGTAGTAACCTAAGTTACTAGCTAGCCTTACTAGCTAGTCCGCTAGTAAGGTCAGTCACTGATAGGTAGGGCTAAAACAAAAACAAATGTATTTGATGCAACCATAGATACTTTGGGTATTGGTGAGTGGGCACTGCGAGACGCGTGAATACCGGTTTGTGACCATTATTATTTTTTTGTCAATCCTAATAAACAAGAAATAAAAATGTGTAAAAATGCCAAAATCTAGCTCTCGCTGCTTGACTGCCAGAGCTTCGATCCTCGTCTCCGTCCCCGCTGTACGTCTCTCCAATATTATAGTGGCTCGAAATTCAAATATTCTTGTAATATTATAAGCTAATATATTTTGAAATATTATAGAATATTATTATAGATAAAATGTCAGAAAATGATACAAGCTCGGAGAGTGAATCTTATAAAATAAGGAAGCAAAAATATAAGATATGTTCATTCTGCCAAAATTCATCAAGAGTTTTATCCAAAGTTCAAATAAAACTTTCCCTAAATCTTAGAGAACGTTTTTACCAAATGTGTAAATTTAAAACTAAGCGAAGCTATCAAAAAAGCAGAAAGAAGTTATACTTTTATACTAATAGTTATACTTTTCTGGGACCAAAATTTTATTCTAGCTTCACAAGTAAAAGAAACATTAAATTTCTCCGCACTAGGGCAGACCCAAAAATTGGTTGTGAAGAAATTTTTAATCAGGATTCACACCTACACGAATTATGTCGTGCTTCAGTATTATTGCGAAAAGACGTTTTTGATGTAAACAAATGTATATTTTGTAAAAAACGGTATGGAAATAAAATATCAGGGATTTTTGGTAGCTTGGTCCAATCTTAAAAAATCCACATGTTTGGCTTCTACAATTATGTACGAACAAACAACCCCAAGTACGTCACAGATTCAAAAAGATTTCGCAGAAAACAAAGTTTTAAATAAAGTCAAAAAATAGCGTTATTGTATCATGATTGGGCGTTTGCAGTGAAGCAGCAAGAGCTAGATTTTGGCATTTTTACACCAACTTACATTTATTTTTATTTCTTGTTTATTAGGATTCACAAAAAAATAATAATGGTACTGTATGAATCACAAATAATAGGGAAGCAACTTAACCAAAAAACATTTTTGAGTTATAACCTAGAATTCGATATATTCTACAAAAAGCAAGAAAATTTGATGAATTTTACGTGGGTTCGATCATTTGAATATATAGAACATTTCTAAGGCATGCGTATGCGTCAGAAATGGTCTCCGCTCAGTCACGCTCAATTATCGATCGCGGATATGTGATTATAGGAAAAAATATAAAGACAAAAATATTGATTATTTATTTATTCATTTCGAAGGCGTTCTAAACTGCAAGCGCATGCGCATTACTACTATACTTCCCACGCAATTGTCTATCTTTGTTTGGCTAAATGGTCACAGATGCAATGACCTATTACCTCATTTAAAAAAAAATCAAAAATTTTAATTAGTGCTTTTTAGCACAGGACGATTGCTTGGCGAAGTGAGATGTATTATATTTGGGTCGTAAGCTTTCATTTCTGAAAATTTTAGCTTTTTGTTTAAAAGGCTCACAGGGACTTTAAGGCCCTGCGTGTTCGTTGTTCACTGTTGCACATTTTAGAAATAAACAAACGCATTTTTTGCATTTTTTTTATAACATTGATTAATAATACTTAATATTCTCAGAATAAAATTTGCATTTTATTCTAAAAAATTAGAAACTCGGTACTATTTCGGTAATATTTATGTTCCGATTCAGATAGCAATTAATTTATATATCGAGTTACTCATTTATTAAAATAAAACTTCAGTAATATTCATAGTTTATGAATAAATATTAGTATTACGAAGAAAAATTGCCAATAAGCCGTTTATTTATTTATTTCTATAAAGAAAGAAATAAAGAAGAAATAAATACTAACAGTGAACCGTAACACAATCCCGACTGTGTAAAAACAAACAAAAATCAACCTTAAAAGATCACTGTAAGGTGCTATGAATAAAATGTATTAAAAACTACTGATTGACGGTAATAAAAAAATAAAAAATTGATTTGGAATCCTGAAACTTCAACTTAAACTTGTATTATTGTGTATTTTTTAATTAAATTAACAATAATGGAAGTAGAACGGTGTAAAGGACAAATATTGCTTTGCCAATAAGGTACTGTTCTCTACGGTTCAGAGCACGAGCGGGCAGGCGCTTAAAAATGTATCTGCAAAAATTCGCAGACGCCAATTTATTAAAACTTGATTATTTACAATAAATATGGTTTTGCATATCTAAATTCACTGCAAATTTTGCGACATCTGTTAAAGAATAGATGGACCAAGATCTGACTTATTTGCCACATGCTTTAGCCGAGAACATTACTAAAGATTGAGAGGTGAGGAAAATTCTCAAAAACTGGTAAAGCAGTTTGCGGCCTTGTTATAACTCCTAGAAAATTTCCAATGCTACCAAAAATTAGAGAAAAAAAATACTTATGTTTTGACGAAAGATTTGTTCGAATAGCCATTAAATAAGTAAAATATGAACAAAAAACCTCGCTCAAATATTAACCACTCTCTAGCTAATTAGCGGAAGAAGATAAAAAAAAAATTTGTCCATTTGTTGCTTCATCTTTTCTCTCTCCAAATCTACCATTAGATATTTTCTAGGATAATTAATAGCGTCTGAAACTGCTTTTCCGCGTTAAATTCCCTGAGCTGCCAAGCAACGTTTCACGCATAAATTTGCAAGGCGGTTTCGTGCCCTTAAATAAAAATATAGTAGAACTTTAAGTGTTTATTTTAGTATAAATACACTACTATTGGAAAATGGACCAATTAAACAAGTTTATTAGAAAAATATTTGAATGTATGATTAAAAACTGGCTAGAATGGTACTTTAAAAATAAGCAAATTTTTGACTTCACAATAGGTTTCAGGAAAGTAATGAATACAATGGAAAGCATATGTTTCGTCACTTTGTGTATCCAACTAAGCTTTTCTCAAAATAGTTGTTCTATCAACTATCTTAGATATTAAATTGGCTTACGACAATGTGGATCTCCTAATTCTTTATAAGGACCCTGTGCAATTGAATATTGCTAATGGCTTTTACATTGGATTTAGGCGAATTTACATTAAGGATAAACTAAATACTATCCTCGGACCATAACGTTACAAATGGTTTAACACAGGGATCACCGCTCACCGTCAGTCGACTACTATTCAGTGTTTATTTACACTCCTTGTTAAAGGTGATTCCTGTAGATGTAAAGCTTATAGCATATGCAGACGATTTAGTGATTTTTATAAAAGAGTTCATCTCTAGGTTGAATGGTGCTTTATTTGAATAGTGCCCGTGAAAATGTTGGTGATTGGCTGTCATCCCGCAATTTTGAATTATCCATCAGTGAGTGCGAGACAATATGTTTC